>VWZT01016784.1:0-55842 GCA_013397055.1 Pachycephala philippinensis
CCTGGGTGCAGGTGGGCTTGATGGATGTGTCCTCACACAGGCACGAGGCGAGGCCTCTAAACAGGTCTCTGGATGTTTTGCCACCGTGCTCTTCCTGCACCTCAGTGAGCTCCTCCGTCTCGGTGTGCCCCGGGTGCTGCCAAGCAGGCTGGGTCCCTGTGCGGAGCGGCATGCCACCTGCAGGTCGCAGGGGTGGCAGGCGATGGCCCTGCCTTGCCACTGACCCTCGCCAGAGCCCTGCAGCTGTGCTGTCCGGGGAANGAGCCCTGCAGCTGTGCTGTCCGGGGAAGGTGTTTCCCGGGCCCTGTCAGCAGCTAAAGTGACCCATGGAGCAGGTGGCACAAGCTCTCGGTGGCCGCTGGCCACAGGGCCTCCGGACCATGCTCTGCCTCTGGGAGATGACACAGAGGCTGCTGCTGGCAGAGGGGGCAGCTTGACCCTTGCTGAGGCTGCTCTTGGTGTTTCAGGGCTGAGCCGGCATGGAGATGTAAATGGACGGCCATGGAGAGGCGGCAAGTCTGACACGGACAATCTTGGTGGACGTGTGACTGTGCCGCCGAGGGGCAGTGAGTGCCCTCCCTCCAGGCTGTCCTCCTGTGTTCTAAGTCGTGTAGGTCTCCATGAGGTGACCGGTCTGGGGACCAGTCTGTCCCCATGGAGGGGCATGACAGTCACACACGTGACCTGCGCCTCTGCCTGCAGCTGCCTCTGGGGCACCTGTGGGAAGCAGAAGGAGGGGTGGGATGGAGGCGGCTCTGTGGGCACGCTGTCCCCCCACGTGCTGGCAAGCCCAGCTCTGGCCCCGAGTCAGGTGCAGGCCACTGCAGCCAGGCTGGGCTGGGTTCCCAGCTGCGCTCGCTTCCTCAGGGGCATTGCTGTGCCTCGGCCACTCCTCCCCAGAGCAAGGCCTGGTGCCAGGCCTGGCTGGCAGTCTCTGCCCCCAGCCCTTCCCCAGGTCCCCCTCCAGCCTCTCCCTCCATCCCCCATCCCTCACCTGTCGCCGCTTGGACAGCAGCGGCTGCCCCTCACGGGGCTGGCAGTGGGCATTTGCCTCCTGCCTCTTCAACATCTTGGCAGTGCTCTGACGAACACTGGCCATGGGCACCCGAGAGAGCTGCTGCCTCCTGAGAAGCTGCTGCCTCCTCAGAGAGCTGCTCTCCTGGGAGTGGCCACTCGAGGGGTTTGGCCCTGCAAGTGCCCTCCGGGTCACCGTGCGGACCCGTGTCACAATGGCCTCTGGGCATGATGCCACAACGGGTCACAAAGGCCTGGTGGACACAGCCGCCCCTTGTCACGGAGAGACATGGAGTCGCCCTTGGTCACAAAGGCCTTTTTTCAGGCCTTTGCCCCGGGACTTTGCCTACGCTTGTTCCTCTCCCAATGACCTGCAGCTCTACCTTGTCCTGCCATGTTTTCCTCCCCTAAAGATCCCCAAAGAAGCCCCGTGCACTCCCAAACTGCTTTTCCTACCCAGCCCACTATGTGTCCCACCCTGTGGACCCCACCTCATGTAGAAAGATAATCAGGGGGGCAAAAGCTCTGTTAGCACTTCATCTGGCCACTACTGTAAAACACAATAAAAAGTGTTTGTTTAAGAAGATTAACAGCAATGGAGGGCCATGGAAAATCTCCATTCTTTATTGGATGCGGGGTTAAATATGGTCACAAAGGATGAGGAAAAGGCCGATGTACTGAATGCCTTCTTTGGTTCAGTCTCCAACAGTCAGACTGGTTATGGGGAGGACAAGCAGCCCCCTGAGCCCATAGACAGGGCCAAGGAGCAGACTAGAGCCCCTGTAATCCTGGAGGAAGTCATTAGTGACCTGCAGAGCCACTTAAACGCTGACAAGTCTATGAGGCTGGCCAGGAGTCCCCCACGGGTGCTCAGGGAGCCGATGGAAGAGCTCGCTAAGCCGCTCTCCATCTTCTGTTATCAGTCCTGGGCAGTCATGAGGTCCCAGACAACTGGAGGCGCCAATGTGACACCCATCCCAAGAAGGGCCGCAGGGAGGATGCAGTAAACTCCAGGCCTGTCAGCCTGACCTCGGGGCCTGGCAAGGTTCTGGAGCAGATCATCGGGAGTGGGATCACACAGCCCATAGAGGACAATCGAGGGGTCAGGCCCAGCCAGCGTGGGTTTAGGAAAGGCACGTCCTGTCTGAGCAATGTGATATCCTTTGATGAGAGGGTGACCCACCTCGGGGCTGGAGGGAGAAGTGGTGGATGTAATCTCCTCGGACTTGAGCAAAGCCCTGGACTCTGTCTCCCACAGCACAGTCCTGAAAAAACCATCAGCCCAGGGCCTGGGCAGGTGCACTGTTTGCTGGCTTAAGAACTGTTGGGACTGGGCCCAGAGAGTGGCAGTGAACGGTGCCACATCCAGGGGGCATCCAGTCACTAGCGGTGTCCCCTGGGCCCAGTCCTGTTCAGTATCTGTCCTGCTGATGTGGACAAGGACATCAGGTGTACCCTCAGCAGTAAATTTGTGACGACACCAAGGCGGGTGGGAGTGTCAATGTGCTGGAGGGTAGGAAGGCTCTGCGGGGGGATGTGGACAAGCTGCATCGATGGTGTGAGGTCAGTGGGATGAGGTTCAAGAAGACCAAGGACCGGGTCTTTCCCTTATTTCCCAACAAGCCCCTGTAGTGCTCCAGGCTGGGGACAGATTGACTGTGAAGCTGCTTAGAGGAAAATGTCGACAGGGCCTGAACATGAACCAGCGTGTGCCCAGATGGGCAAGCATTCCAGTGTCTTCCTGGCCTGTATCAGGGATGGTTCTATGATTTCTCTCCGGTAGCCATCACTGTCAGAAGTCTCAGAATAAAATTTTGAAAATTGTATGTTGAATTTGAAGTTCATTTGACCTTGTTCCATGCTGACAAATGATCAGACACTTTAGTGAATCTATCGTTTAGGCGTTATCTTCCTATACAGTCTGCAGTCACCTCTGCAAGACCAAATTTTCACCCAAGCATGATCTTCTAGAAACTACTTCGCACATAATTTCTGCTTGTAAATAATAAATACAATACTACTGGGTGGAACTACTCAGAGAAGTAAGCTCTGAAATTGGTAATAAGTGTTTGCAGTTTCACACTTAAATCTTTGCAAGATTGAATATGTCATTCACACTAGAACAGCCATCTACGTCTCCGGGGGCTGAGTGATATAAATGCAAAGCAGTTTATGGTTGGTTTTGTTCTTTTCCAGAAGGCTTCAATTTACTACTTCTCCTGGGAAGAAAAGAGCATTTTCAAAGGCATAAAAATGCATGGACGCCCATCTCTTACTGACATCTTTGAAAGTCACCATTTAAATAGGATGATTTACTTAATAGCCATATTTTACTTGATTCTTTACCAATCAGCTTCATTAAGTCCTTAAAAACATTTTTCCTCTTAGAATTAATTCTGACCAAAAAAAAAAGGCCAGGGCATTTCAGTCACTACCTCTCAAAACACCACAATTGCATTAATGTAAGCTCCACTGTTTTCAGCCATTACTACAGAACACCAAAATTTATTTTTATAAGGTTGCCAGGCAGTTAAACCACCTTGAAAGAAATGAACTATCTGTGTGAAAGCATATACAACAAAGTTATTGATGGAATACTAAATAAAGAAAAAGAATACTTGAGAGCTAAATCCAGAGATATTTACTGGCGCTGTACTATTATATTCCAGCAACACTGACATTTCAGTCTGCAGTTTCCAACAGCCACTGCGATATAATTTAAGCCCCAAAATCAAAACTGTCAGTGCTTTTGGACCCATGAGATGGGGGAAAAGTTGATTTTAAAGCAGCGTTTTTCTTTCCTCCAACTTTCTGTGTCTCACAAGTACACTGTAAGTTTCACACACTTTTTCTCCTGGAAAAAGACTTGCTCACTGCCTTTGATACAAAACTATAGAACCACAAGAATAATTTAGTTGTAAAGGGACATTTAGAATTCATAGAATTGCTTTGTTTTGAAGGGATGTTCAAGACAATCTAGTTCCAACCCCTGAATTCATCAGTTTCATCTGTTCCAAATTCTTGTGCAAAGCGTGGCCATTTTTGAAGCAGGATCTGACCTGGAAACCAGAAGCACCAGAAGTTCAGAAGGGTTATAAATTGTGGGAGCCCATTATACAAGGGATAGAAATCCTCCCCAGGTTAAGGTGACAGAGGAAGCCTATCCCAGGATGCTTTGTTCTACTGTGCTCATGTACCCCAGTTCTGTTCCCCCGCTTGGCCCGTTGAGTTTCCTACGCCTCTGCTCCAGAAAGTTCCTCCCTCCCTGTTCTCCCATTAGCCTCTGTCCCTTTGTCCCTCCCTCAGAGTTTCCCTATTGGTTCCTTTACCCTGGTCTCGCCTATGTACCACCCCTCCCCACCCCCGTATAAAAAACCCAAGCTTGCCATTGTTTCGGTCTTTGTCACTATGACTTCTTCATGAGTGGTTGAATAAAAACTACTGAGGACTCATATACAAAGAGCCTTTCCGTCTCTGCTGTCAGTTTGTCGAGGAAGTCTGCCACAAACCCTGGCGCGGCTTGCGACAATAAATCCCATGAGTATTGTCCATTACAAATCTCCTAAGTCCCATAGGTTCTTTCTCCTTTTGACATACTGACTTTTTCCTCCTGTCCATGCAGAGTCTATGGGAATGTTCATTCTGGGCAAAGCAAGAAGGAAAAGGTTTTGCCATCTACTCTGTACCCCAGCCCCAAATTTATATACATTTACCATAAGACATGTTAAAAAAGAAATCCCCTTTCCCCAAGACAATGAGTTCTCACAGTTCTTTTTTTAAAACTTGAGCTAAGGGACCATTGTTGATAACTAGTATAATATTTGAAAATAAATCTACTAAAACTTGGCTGAAAGGCCAATAGAGGACTATTTTGAATACAACAGGAATGTTTTATGCAAAAAATATTTCAAAAATGGAAAAGATAGAAAGTTTAATTTATAGTATTGTTGTATTTCAAATGAAAATTCACTACTGAAAGCCAAACATTGAAAAGAGCTCAATACCAATGTTTTAAGTTAAATAAGACCTTAATTTCTAATTAATAATGTCCATTAACAAGATTCATAATCAAAGCAAGACCCAAGGTGTGGGACCAGTCTAGAATGCAATCTTTGGGAATTTCGTCTCTTAATGTATCGTCAGGTCGTGTTTATAGATTTTTAGGTCCTCAGCTAGTTTAATGTTCTACGGAAGTCAGTGGAGAAAAGCATGATGATGATTCTGTGAAGGTAGTTCTACCTTTGGCTCTTGTTATTTAAAGAAAACTTTAAAAAGTGAGGGAAGCAATGAATGATTTATTTTGGTCTTTTTAATAATCCCAGGAGTCGAAGGTATAAATCTTTTAAAGGGAAGACATCCCCTCATGCAAGATGCAGGTTAAAATGAACAAAAACTTGGCAGCAGTTTGAGCTCAGAGTGCTGCATATACATTTTCTGGATACAGCTGAGCCGATAAACCCAGCTCCTGTGGAAATGAATAGGAGCTGGCACGTAAGTACCTGTAAGAGTACACACCGCTGCCCGTGATAAAACATCTGGTTTATCATCGGCAGCAGAACCAGTAGAATTAAGTAGTTAATACTTCAAAGTGATACAAAATGTAGCTGTAAATTCAACAGAGCTTTCTGCTGGAGACCATGTAAGGACACCATAATAACAGCAAATTGATTCACCTAAACCTTTGCTTTGCATTTGCTGTAAGACAGGATTTTCAGTAAACTACTCCAGCTCTCCTCTGTGTTAATAATAACTACCTCACTGGCTGTTGAATGAGCCACACTTACAGACACAAGAAAAAAAGAGAAATGCTGCAGACATGAAGGAATGTATTCCTTGTTGGAGCACCCATTTGTTGCAGCTTTATAAAGGTATAGAATTTGGGTCAATGTAATACAGCTTTAATACTATTGTAGTGCTTTAATACTATTGTTTTTCTCCTTTACAGCCTGATGAGATATAAGTGATTGAAAAACTACTCCATTAAAACTAAGTAAATGCATTTTCTCCTGGCTTTACTCTCTCATCTCCCTAAAATGACCCTGACTGGTTTCAGTTTCATGGAAGAATTAACTGCGCAGATTTTATGAAGCTCATTGCACCACACTATGCATAACCACTACTGTTGTTGATGAGAAGAGGTTCTTTTTGCACAGTCCCCTCCATAAGGATGGTACATCACTTGTATAACAGCTCCAGACTCACAGGAGACCTGTGACAAGGTCTCTTCCCAAAGGCAACAAGCGCAAGGATCCTCCACACCAGCTGCCTGACAGAGTTCAAGAAGTTTGGACTACGCTCTCAGACACATGGTGTGATTTTTGGGGTTGTCCTGTGCAGAGCCAGGAGAATGGTTGTGTTGGTCCCTGTAGGACCCCTCTGATTTAGGATATTCTATGGATCCATCTATGGTTCCATTTGAGCCCCTACACTTGCACACATACACAATTCATGCACATGCATACAGTGTTCTCTTCCTACCAGCTGCCACTGCACACAGGCTTCTGCCCATCTTCTGCAGGGATTTGTAAATGAAGACTGACCTTTTTTTTTTTTTTTTACTTTCATGACACTCCTTAGCCAGCCACCCTTCCCTGTTGGGACAGGTCATTGCCTTAGTAATGGTACAATTAGGATTTTATGCCAGCAGATAATTTCCCTGTTCCAGCTCTTGCTGGTCACTTCTGAGCCATTCCTGCAGCACTCAGTTCGTTGATGAGCTGTGAGTGGAGCAGTTGCAATCTAGCTTGTAACTGATCAAAGTTGCAGCATTTCTAAGGTTTTACAGATTTCACACAAATATTGATAGATGTAAAAATAAAATCAAAAAAGCTGAACTGTAAGCTTCACATTTCATCAGGTTTTTCTTCTTGTAATAAAATCACTTACCTGTGTATGAAAGGAGGTAAATTCCTTTCCTCAGAAATGGCCTCCTTTGGGTCTGAAAACCCCTAAATGCATTAGATGGAAGATTGGGGAAAAAAAAAAGATTCAGAAATCTCAGTCTTTGCTGCAAAATATTGCCCTAAGGTAAAACTGATCCACTCTGCTGTCACAGAAGCCAGGACAGGTCAGACACTAATTCCCCAGGTATGAGGAAGATGGAGATTGCTGTGACAACATTCACAACATGCTCAGTTTTGTCTTTATATAGTTTATTATTTCTCTTTTTGTCAGGCACTGCAATGTTTGTTTTTTTTTAAATGGGGCACCTACATCATGCAGAATCTGCTCCCTTGGGGGTAAGACCACGAGACCTCATCATCTGCATTCCCCGGTCCATCACTGCAGTCAAAAGGCGAAGCAAGGCAGGATGAGACGGAGGAGACTTTTCCTGTACCTCTGCCAGTTATAATAAAATGTGATCATCTCTCCTCACTCCTGGGTGATAACGAGGTGCTTGTAGATCTCCATCTTTCCACTTTCTGCTGCCGAGGGCACTGGCTTCACAGCCATAAATCAGGAGGGGTGCAGGGCTTGACTCCTTCTACTCCCCTGCCATGCCTCTTCTGTAATTCAGATCAATGACTTCAAGTGTCCACAGGACCAGTTTGCTGCTCCAGATGCTGCCAAAGCAAATGAGTCATGGGCAAAATTAGGGATATTTGGTCACAGGTTTGTATACTGCGCATGACGCCATATGGTGTGGGATGTCCTTGGGGCAGTCGGGGTCAGCTGTCCCAGCTGTGTCCCCTCCCAGTTCCTTGTGCACTCCCAGCCTCCTCTCTGCTAAGGTGGGGTGAGGAGCAGGAAAGCATTTGGCTTTGCTCAGCAATAGCAAAAACATCCCTGTGTTATCAGCAATGTTTTGGTCACAAATCTAAAACATAGCCCATCCCAGCTACTATGAACAAAATTAAGTCTATCCCATCCAAGAACAGTGCACCTGGCCACATGTCTTTGCAAGTAATTAGTTTAAATAGACATATATTTATTTAGAATAAAAGCACCATGCCTAGGATGGAGTAGTAATGCAGGAGCCATGCACTGGCTCCTCTGTCACAAGCTTTCTGCAGGCATATCAATTCAGTTTGTAAAACAGCCATCAAGCTGCCATAAATGCAAGCAAAGCAGTAAATTCCTTTTTTCAGATATAAAGGGAGGAGCTTTGTGAAAATACCGCTGTGTACCTGATGTCCCCTGTCTCTCCTAAAGCTCTAAACTACAACAGATATTTGGATTTCCCCAGATCAGTCTGGACTATGAATTTCAGGTGGGGAAAATAAAACACCCTTAATTACAACATTTTCTTTGTAAAGGATTGTCTTAGGTTACAGTGTAAGGATGTAACCAAAAGTATATATTCTGTTACCATCTGTTAAAACCAGGTTGGGCAATGTTCTTTATCTCTTCCATGACACATCCCTGATAACTCCCTCCAGAGGGATATCTTCTGTTAATGGGCCATCCAGCCTCACTGCATGGCTCATAAAGTTACATCATCCAATTGTGAGATGCTCCGCCCAGGGGGAGGAACCAAACATTCCTACCTGGATATAATCTGAGGTTTGGAACACCACAGCCAGCCTTTACATACTGGGTTCCAAGAGGACAGGAGCTATACAACCACCACTGGACCTTCAGAGGAAGACCAGACCCTTCTACAGGATCACCTCTTCAACAGAACCACATCTATCACTTCAGGAGGACTGCAGCCACCATTTAATCGGACTGCTACCACCACCCTGCCCGATGGGGTGTCAGGTTGTAGTCTGACTCTGTCAGTGTTTCTATACTACTGCGTTTCTTTTTAATTTTCCCATTAAATTGTAGTTCTGATTTTGAGTCTCTCACTGGTTTGCTTTCAAACTAGTACAAGGATTTACCAACTTTCTTTAGATGGCGAACAATAGCTCAGCTCCTAAAAGCAGCCCTCTGACCCTTTCATTTGTGACCCAGATCTGCTGACAAAATCAGTATTGACAGAGAAGTAGGTATTTTGTATGTCCACAGATGTCAGAATCAAGCCTCAATTCCAATTAGGTTTAATTTTTTTGTCTTCTCATCTCACCTGGCAGACTGAGCATACTGACTGAAGCAAACTTTTAGAAAGGTGAGGAAAATAGTTGGCTTTGTCACACTCACCAGTCAACCAGTGTTCCATGCCATTTATTAATGTTAATCTGGCATGTCCATCCCCAGATGTGAGTTTCTGAAAATTCATATATCCTGGCAATGCTTCCTCCAGATTCCTCAGCTAAGCTGCTGGAAATAGTGGGGGAAATACATGCCATAAATTAAATTGCAGTGAATACTAGGCCAGGACTTTGGGAGTTTGCTCAGGTCTATCAGAATATTTATGAAGCACAAAGATGTTCAATAGTTCTCAGGGTTTATATATATTACCACTGCGCCCAGCATTCTGGATTTGAGCATAAGCATGGGATGTGTGTTCCCACAGCCAAAGAGATAATGACTCCAACTGGAAACATGAAATCAGCTCACAGGGCCAGATGCTCAGCTGCAGCAAAGTAAGGTCTCTCCGAATGGCAGAGTTATGCTGTTCTGTATTTCAGGACTTTAATGTTGGTTAGTATAACATGATAACAGCAAGTGTCCTTGGGCAGCTGGCATAAATTATGGTAGTTTCAACCTTCATAGGATCTGTCTTATGATATAGTTTTTCTCTAGCTCCCTGTACAAACGCACTGCAACTGAACAGACGTAAACAGGAGTTTGTCCTGCTTCCCATTTTGCCAGTGATATAACCTTCCTCTCACAAACCTTCATCTCACACCCTGGGTAACTGATATAGCTAGAAGTAGCATTGGAAGCAGAAAATCTGTTTATTGTCTAGTTCCAGAAAGAGCTTGCAAAGCCAGCATCGTAAAGAAAATTAAAAGCAGCAACAAAAAAAAACTACCGCAGGTTTTAACTTGTAAACTGAGCACATCTCATAAGTAATTAGGGAATGAAAATAAATTAACTTTATAACCTAAGGGTGGCATTCTTAAAGATTATAAACTGCCTGAGATCTGTTGAAAAGATGAAGACTATCCCAGTAGAAGAGATGAACCTTTTCCTCCCTTTTACGTGGAAATATTTGAAAACAGGAACACACTGCCTTGTCTTGGGAAAAGGTTGATCAGCAAGCTAACAGTTCTTCCATTCTCTTAATTTCCTGCTCAAAATCCTAATCTGGAAGAGTATGAATCCACAAAGGGGTGTGTTTTATGTGGTTATGAAATTAATGTTACACCCTGACTCCCTGAATACCATCTACTTGCTTACCTTTTTTCAATGTAATAGGAAATTACAAGCCCTGAGCAAGTCATTACTCTCTGACGATTATGAATTAGCTGACCTCAGACCACAGAGAAAGGCAGCACTTTCTACCAGGCCACAAGGTCTTTTAGTCAACAGAAGTATCGTAATGTTCTGATCTGTAGCTGGATATTTCTGCTAGCTTAGGAGTCAGGTGCTTCATCTTTCCAAAAAATAAATGTTCACCTAAGGAAAAAAAGAGGACACCTCTTCCTACACTTAGCAAAGCAATGTTATTTGCTAGAGGCTATCTGTGCAATCAGAGCTTTTTTTCCTCTTCTGCTGACTGACATAATAATACTTTCTAATGCAGGAAATATTAAGACAGCCCATTTCAAGTATAATGGAGCATGGATTAAATCAAATACTGAGTGTTCCACCATATAAATTCCTGTCTGCTTCCAGAAAACAAGTAAGGAACTGCCAACATTTCCCTGAATCCCTACAGGGAAAGCAAGACAGCAGCAGCAACATCTCCAAAGGAGAAGGAAGTATCTCCATCCTCCCCTCCTTTCTACTGCTTCTTCTCACTGCTTCTTCTTAATGCTTCTACCACTTACACCTTTAACACATCCAAAACACCCCTTTCCCTACAAGATCCTCCCTCCAGAGTTTAGAAGCAACCAAAGAAATAAAACCTGAGTCTGAAGCAGCCCTGCAGGTTTAACCCACTTAGAGGACTAAAATTTACCCCCTCTCCATCTACTCATATTTTATTAATCTCAGTTAATTCATGTGTTCCTGTGTCTCGCAGGCGAGGCTGCAGCAGCTGGCACAGCCCGTGCCGTGCGTGGGAGGGATTGCTGAGGATCTGAGAGGGGCTGGGCCAGGCTGGGCTGTCAGAGCCGGCACATCAAAGGCCCATCTGCCAAACCTTCCCGAGAAATGTTGGTGAACAAACACAGGGCAAAGGGGGAAAAGAGGTTATCCCTTGGCTTTGCCTTTTGTAGGGATTTCTTGGCCTTTTATAGGGGATTTAAGGAAAAATGAGTCTCCTTACTTGAGGAAAACTTGAAGTGCAGCATTCATTGCAAAGAAGGTGGGGAGTAAGACGGAGCACTGTTCTTTCAGAAGAAAACCTTGAGAATCCACTCATGGCCTAGGAGATGTGAAGTGGGCTGAATACGCCTCCTCCCTCCTAATTCTTCCAGACAGAGTGGAGGAGAGATTAAATTTACTGTGTGGTTGCTCTGAAAGTGTGGGACACTGAGATGCCCTTACAATGTCAGAAGTTGACTGTGTGGTATATTGTGGGCAGATGCATGGAAAAGATGAATCAGTTCCACTGCAGAAGCTGTGTAATGGCAAAATAAGTTTATTCTGCTTTGCTGAGAGGCCAGAAACTTTGTGAAGGCTGGATGCACTGGTTCAGGGTCAGTGTCCGGCTGTCGGGGCACACAGCTGGCTGATGTCCCAGCACAGACACAGTGTCCTGGCATTTGCCTGTGATCCATTATGAGAAATATCTCATAATGGATTAATCTCCAGGGATGTTAACACAGACAGCAATGAACCTGCTGGAGGACAGCATTGGAGGCTAGTAAAAAGTGGAATTTCTTGAAACAGCCACTAATTTGAACAGGTTTAAATGTCCACCTTCCAAAAATCAGTAGTTTCCATCTGTGTTAGCAGTTGTCATCTTGTGCAGCTTTTGTAATTGTAGCTTTGCACCTGCTTTTGAAACTCTGGTTCTCTTACTCTTTAATCTGATTTTGCAAGGTCACCAGTGGGTCTGTCTCAGGTCAAAGATACCATTGCTTCATTTTGGGAAGCACAAGGAAGTTGGAAAGAAGCAATGTTCAATATTCCTGCATCATTAAACTAAGCCAAAAAGACAGTGTGGTTTCTGCAGCATAATCCCAGCCTGCTTTTGCCACCACTTTAATAATCATCCATCAATAGTGAGAGGGACTGGGTGAAATTAGTTGGTTTTACCCATCAGATTTTAAGTAGACTGCTGCCAAGGCATGAAAGCAACATCTAATCCAGTAGAATCTGTTCCTGAGTAAAAGGCATAGCAGATAGGCCAGAAGGAAAATTAGGTGGGTCTTTTTTTCCCCTGTTTTCTGTAACAGGTTTGAAAAACAAGCTTACAAGGAGAATAGTTTTAGAGAACTTCAGGTCAAGGAGATCAGGGTACAACTTCAGAACTACAAATTTGGTACATTTCGTTCATGCTCAAGACACATTAAATGTTTATCAACATGTATGTGATGCCAATGGAAACAGAAGGGGAACCCTGTGGACGGTAAGGAGCTTTTACCAAAATTTTTGTGTTGCCTATTGCAAATGTCATGGTTATTCCTCTTCACAGAGGAGTGTTAAAGACTGCCTGGAACAGATAGGTTTGCAAGTACCCATTTTCTAGACTTCCTGCCATCAGATAGGACCTGACCCTCAGACAGGACCTTATTGGGTCACTGCCATAATGTTGGAGGGCAGAATACAAGAGATTTTAAATACCTTCTACTTCCAGAGGTGAGGGTGCCCTAGAGCAAAATTGTCCATCCCTTCTCTTTAGTCGATCCCTTGAGTTAGCTAACTGAACCAAACCACCCTTGCCCTTGACAGAATAGGTTGCTCTTCTTAAGTACGGGATAGTAATTAAACGTGTCTCCTGTAAAAAAGCTCCCACTGGCTCTCAATTACTTCCAGTCCTTCCCTTCTTCAGTGTGTTATTGCAGCTCCTCTGGTCAGCTTTTGCAAGCATTCATGAGACCGTGCACTAAGTGGGAGCAGTGAAATGCATAAAATCAAATTCATAAATGAGGCATGGAACTGTAGCAACATTCAAATAGGAAGCAAAGTGAACTCAAGAACAATGAGGATCCACTGCTCACTGTTGCTCTCCATTGGGTCTGAAACTTTAGCTGTTGCACCTCAAGAAGGAAGTCACTCTTGGATCACCTCTCCCCAAAGTGATAATGGCAACTACACCAACCAGTACCAGCTTCACAGAACTTGCTCATCCTAAACCTATTGCAGCAAGACCCCAAGCTCAATTGAAGCTTCTTGATGGTACAGTAATTCAGCTAATTAATGCTAATTTTAGTCGGTTGTTCCTGTGTATCCTAGAGAATGGAGTGACAATTCATTAGCCTTGGTGTGTACTTTGAAAACAGATACAAATTAAAACTCTTTTAAAATGCAAAATGTTATTTGCCTACGTGCTGCTTTCATTGAGCAAACAGAAGTTAAGGGCAAGGATGAAAGCGACTGCAGTACTGCATAGGCTGCATAAGAATGAGATCTGAAATCCAGCTGCTGCAGTGCCAGTCCTGCCAGCCTGCCTGCCTGGAGCCCTGTTCCTGGCAAGGTAGCCTTGATCAACAGTGTGCGAGGTAAAGACTGAGCAATGCAGTCCACAGTGTTTCGCTATAAAATTCAGGTATTAATTGAAACTTCGTTGTTTGATATGGTGGTGCAGATCCCAGGGAATATGGATTCCTGTGTAACATGCCAACTCAATACCACAGTGCCTGTGATTTCATCACTCCATATCCTGGCTCTAAGAAACATGAGAAGTGGCTTGTGCTGCATGGGAGGGATGTTACTTCAATTCCAGGAAAGAGAGTGGTGATCTTAGTGTTGCTGGATTGCACCTCAATTCCCAGAAGTAAAAAGAAGTTGACAGCTCTGTCCCCTCATGTGTGGCACAGGGAGTGTACACTTCCAATTACTTCTTAAATCAAAACCCAAGAGTCCCACGAACTCGTATTAAACCAGGTTTGAGTCAAGCCACAGGCAAAACAGGTGACTGCACAAAGGTGTTCTGCTCTTACCATCAATGCTCAGGTTAGAAAAAAGGTGCTGCCAAATACCTGAAACAGCAAGAGAAAACAAGATTTTACACAAAGCCTCAGCCTGCTCCTCATCGCATCCTTTTTTCCGAGAGAGCACACCTGATTGCAGGCAATAGCAAAGGCAGGCAAGGAAGATAAATGAGCTGTAGAATCCCTGGCATGCAGCTCATGAGGTGGGTGGAAGTTTGGAAATGTGCTTGGTGAGCCTCTGAGTATGGCAAGACCTATAGAAAAGGAGGCAGAAGCAGTTACCAGGGCGGGGGAATGGGGGTTTGGAGTGACAGGCTTATGTAAGAGTTACAGTGGGGGTAATTTTGACGAGGAACAGAATGAAGCCTAGAAATGCTGGTGGCCTCTACCTCTAAAAGAGTGAAAAGAAGTCACAAGGGGCAATAAAAAACCAGAATGAGATGTGATTCCTGACCTGAAAATACTCTTTCATTAAGGCTGTTGTCCCAGGAACTGAGAGGGAGTGTTTCCCCTATTCCCCTTCCTTAAAGGAGAAAGGCAGCATCGCTCAGAGGTTTGGGAAGCTATGGTACCAGAAACAAAAGGCTCTGCCACCCAAGGAAGACACAAGGCATCTTTGCGGGTTATAAATTAAATCAGATCAATTTATATACCTGAAAAAAATTCTCCAGCAAGTGCCTATGCCAGAGGGAGGCAATTCCAGTGATGCCCAGTGACTTCTTCACAGCACATGACAAAGTGGTCTTCCAGAGCCTGACACACTTGAGGCAAGCTCACTGCTACTCACCCCTCTTACCACAGCCCAAAGAGTTTGTGTTTTCCAGTATACCCCTGTTTGGATATACAGCCCTTCCATGTCAGACAAGCTTTGGAAAAGACCAACAGAGGAGGTGCCTCGCAGCCTTCAAGTCTCTTGCAGTACACATTTTTCTTCTAGAAAGACAATAAGGTGTTGTGACTCATATTAGGAGGGAATGCATCAGAGAACCTCTTCTTTTTCTGTTTAGGTAGGGACAATTACCCTGTGTGAGAGCATAAAGAAGAATAATCTGTGATATAAATCCGGCCCATAAAGTGTGTTAGCTCAGCTTTGTACCCAAGGTAACCATCTTTGCTAAGTTTTTGCCACCAACACAACTCACAGCCTCCATCCCAGAGTGAGCTTCAGCCCAAGCTGTTTGAAAGTCTGCCAGAACTTGTTCCCACCTGCCTGTGTGTGAACATGGCACAGTGAAAGCTTCCCACGCAGAGTCCACCTGAAGTTTGGGGAAATGAAGGCTGTAGTTGGGACTATTCTTTCCCATATCTGGTCTTATTTATGAGAAAATGAAATCTGGGAAGGTGCCATGGGTAAAATGACAGCATTCCATGTTTAAAAATTTTCTGAACTGTAGAAAAGTATAAATGGAATTGCTTACTTTTTTTCTAGTCCCACCAGGGATTAGCTGATTTCTTCACACAGATTTAATTTTTGTTTAGGAGTTTTTTGAAGGAAGACGGTGAAGGAAAAGGTAAAGCATATATCTTTTATCTGTCTGGTAATTATTGGTCAGAACAACAAATATCTTTTATTTGTCTAGTAATTATTGGTCAGAATTCTACAACTTCTGTTGTAGAATTTTCAGAAAGAGCAAGGGATATTCATCCCACTCACATGATCTACTCTCAGGTACAGCAAGTATGAAATTTTAAAGAACAAAAGTATCACATCCCCATTAGAAACAATATTCACCAATTCAAAAGAAAAACCCTTCAGTCCTGCTTAAAAGTCAGAGTCAGGACCACACCCTTAATATCACTGTAAAGCAGAGAGGTCTCATTACAACATGATTCTTTTTAACATCCTGTTGTTGTTTCTTCCCTGCTTCACATACATGTAGTGTCTGCTTGTTTATGATGTCAGCAAGATAGAGCTCCTCAGGGAAAAGAACGTGGAAAATGCACCAAATCTGGCACATCAAATCTTCCACACACATACGCATCTAGTTAGCCCTGTGGGGCAGGAATTTTCTCATGTGGTGAAGACCATGAGCTGCCTCAATACTTTGAGAGGAGACTTGGAAGCCATTCTCTCACCATTCCTAAGGCAATAATTCAAATTATTATTTTCTTCTCACCTCTATTCCTTCATCACAGTTTCTGCCTCTGTCTGGTGATCATAAACCTTCTCCAAGTTCACTTTGTCAGTCTCAAAAGAAAACCATTTCACTCACTAATCACGAAAGCAGAGGGGCCAATGGGGCATTTTTTGAGGGGAAAACCCCTTCTTGAGCAGCTGCCCAAAGGAACAGAATCACACAGATCTTTTTTATGAAAGTGATCGTTACTGTGAAAATGCAGTAGTAGGGCAGCAAAACTAATTTTCCAGTTAGCACCAGTCTTGTTTCTTACTGTGGATTCTACAGAGGAAAATGTACTCTCATTGAAGAAATTGTTTCTCAATGTGCAGCTAAGTGCCCTGGTACCTCTCAGGAGAAAGGAGTGTGTAAGGCCGGTGAAATTGATGTAAAAATGGCATTTATAGAAGCACTTTTTACTCATGTCAACTTTGCGAGCCATTTAGTTTCACCATAAACCCTTTTTCACTGCCTTACTGGCAATTATCTAAGTAGCAGCAATGCTGTAAGTCTCTAGGACAGGGAGTAACAATCTACATGATCAAAACTGAGCTCAGACATTGACCTCAGTGCCAGTTAATTCCCACTGGACGTAGGGAGGGGCAAAGCTCTGGGTGAGGCTTATACCCTCTGCCTGCACTGTAGGTCACAGAGATTTCACCTACTAATAAGGGTTCCTTCAGAAGCTGGTGAAGACCAGGGAATCGAGCCAAACATATGCATATTTTCTTGTCCTTCTCTCACTTATTATTATCGTTCTATTGGGAGACTGCTACTTTCCCCAGACTGATGCCTCCCCAGCCATCTCTTTTGAGGCAGGATGATGGAATAAGGGCCATGAAATTACTGATTTAAAATAAGGAAATTATTGAAGATCCCTTATGTCTCCCTCTGTCTTTCCTCCCTGTTTTACCATAATTAGGCCTGCATCTGCCATTTCCTTCCTCTGATTTGAAAAAGGTGGAGGCTTCTCCTGGAAAGAGCTTCAAGGCATTCACTGAACACATTTCAGCTCCCTGAGATGGGCAGAGCAGTTCCTGAAACACCAGAAAAGAGTATTTAAGCTGTATCTATGGCTGACCAAGACCTGTTAGATAAATCAGATGTGATAGCAAAAGCCCTTTGTATTCTCGGAACATTTTCTGACCTGGACATGCAAACCTTGGACCTGTGGAAAGCTCACCCTTATGGCTACATCCTGGTGGGTTTTTGCAAGTAAAGTTCCCCCTACTCTCAACTGTGGTCTGTCAATTCCCTTCACCTCACTTCTGCTCACTGAGCATGGCAAAGAGGGGCAGGAACACATCGATACCACCACCTTGATTAGGGCTCCTGATGATCAACAGGAACTTCACAAATATCTCTGGTATTTGTAATGTTTTCTTTATTCACTGCTAACCTTCAAGAAGCTTCTTCATTTCTGTTGCAGTCCTTGTGTGTCTCTTCTCTTGCCACTTCTGTCCCTGTAGTAAGCACAGACCCAGCAATTTACCCAACAGTGCCTGGAATTGCTCTCCACAAAAGGAGGCTGCGTTTCACCTTTGCGTAGTTTGCTTTAATCAGAGACTTCAGTGCGAAAGCCGACGTACGCCTTCCTTGAAGCTCACAGATGTGCTGGGAAACTCATTCCATTCAATTCTTTGAACATCCATTGTGGCTCAGGGCTGCGGTCAAGCATCCTTAATGAAAAGCTGTTTGTGCAATACATTTCCTGCTGATCACGAAGAACACCTCCTTGGAAAATAAACACGCTAAAATAAAAATCCCAGGAAGCTTTCAAGTTTATAGACTCTTCCATGGTTACTGAACTTAGAAAACTACAAACTGCACCTCAAAGCAGCCAGAAGACTCAAGTAAATGATGACTGAGAAGTGTCTCTGATAAGACATAACTGTTTGTGTTGGGCAGTTTGTTAATTTTTCCACTTCAGAATAGTTTCCAAGGATGGTAAATAAAAATGACGTTTCCCTTTTGCTTTCTCTCTTCTCTCGTGCCTTTCAACAACTCATATCACAACTCCCTGACTCCAAACAGGACCAGCACTGAGTTTTTCAGAGCTGTGTCACTTTCTACAGTGGTTTCATGCATATGGGCTATTGAATTTTTCTGCTTAGCCAAGGGGAAAGGATGTGATACACACTCATCCGAGTGTACTCACTTTGAGTATCATTGAAAGGGAAGCATTATCATATGTGCAGTGACAAGCAGAAATCTTCCTCGGTCCCTTACAAGCCTTGCAATTTGCCTGGGGTGCCAGTGCTAGAACAGCTTTCTGTCACGACATTCTCAGGAAGATACAGCATTGTGATGCATAAGGAACATGGATTTTGGCAATCAGGTCATGTTAAAAAGTGGAGTCTCCAGAACCCTCTCACTGGTCAAACCTTGTTCGTTCTTAATTCTCAGGTTTAACAAGAATACATCCTTTTGTGTTCAAGTCTCTCTGAGTTACCAGAGGCTTTCTGAAAGCATAAGAGGAAGTTCTTCTAATGAAACAACTTCAAAACTTGAGTCACAAGTTTCAAAATACACGAAAAGTTGGCATCCTAAAGCTGAAAGAGAGGGCTGTGAGTCAGAAAGTTCATAAACTTTTGTTCCAAGGTCTCCACTGTGAAATATTGCCTGGAGTCTGGAAAGACTCATCCACTTCTATAAATATTTCCTCTTATTGCCAGTGCTAAGGATGTACATAAAAGGATAAATGCTCCTGGGTACTTTAAACAGTAGTCCTACATCAGAAAAAGCTGGTCAAAAAGAGCAGTAATAGGTTTAACAACTGTTTTTCCTAGCCCAGGCTTCATAGCTGGTTTGTCAGATGTATGATGATTTTCAAATTCTTCACTTAAAGGATGCAAAATTTTTCATTAAGAGAAAAGGAGGAAGAAAGGACAGACTTTGAGAATAATATTGCCACTAAAAAGCACGAGTGGGTCAACCTGCTACTCTGTGTGAGCTGTCTGTGAGGACCCTGGCCATCGAGAGCTGGACTGCATGGAATAGAAATTGCTGCTGCACAGGGCCAAGTGGAGACACCACTATCCTTGCATCCAGCTGTGTGCCCATAGCTCTGACTGGACTGAGCATGTTTGACTCTGCACCATCTTACTAAGGGCTCTGTCTTCAGCACCTGCTTTTCTTGCTGCTTTAAAGAAAAGTTTCATTCCACAGACTTCTTTCAAACTTTTCTGGATTGGACTTGGTCTTAGTTTACACTGTCTCAGAAGTGCATATTTTACTACTTGAACAGCTGGGAGAAGGGTTTGGAGCTTTTTTTGTTTAGATTTGCTGTTGGTTTTATTTATAATTTTACACTCCTTAGGCTTTGGCTATTTAAAATTCTGCTGTAAACTCCCTTTGGTCTTCCTTGTTGCCAACAAAAAAGAGAACTTGAATGTCAACCAGAAACAACACAGACAGTGTATGGCTTGCTTGACTCCTTGCATGGTTCAGTTTGAAGGGAGGAAGGGAACCGTTGGACTGCAATTATCAAACTCTGGCAAGTTTTGTGTTTTGCTTTCCTCAACTCCTGAAATGTAACTTCTGAGAGAAGTAATTTAGCTGAGAGCTTTAGATCTGTAGACCTCTTTCACTCCAAACACAAATCTCAGTATTTAATAGATTGGGTGGGGGTCGATCTGTAGAGAGCTAATTGAAGGAGCTGAAAATACAGACATTCAACCCTGATTAATTAGAAGAGCAAAAAAGAACACTCTAATTCCATTTCCAAATCAAACCAGTTGTAGCACAATTATCTCAAGTACCTCAGAGATGGTTGAGTTCATGTTTAGTCCCTCCCTCCCTTTCCTCACGGAGGAATGGATAGCCTTGTGCACAAGGAGAATCAAAATGCCCTGAGCTCTTTATTTGCCGAGATATTTGTCTCCCTCAGTAACACAGTATTTTTAAAAGACATAGTTTGTATTTTGGACCAGTTTTCAAAGGTGCTTAGCATACATGTTCAAGAGTGTTCAGCTCGTGGAGAGTTCCAGTTTCCCTGGAAATCTACCCACTTTTTAAAATAGCTAAAAAGGAGGAGTTCTGCAAATCTGATTTTGATAGGCATTGTTTTGAAGATGGGATGCTTCAGAAGTCCATATAATGATTTCTGCCTTCTTTAGTTTTCCAGATGATCTGGGTAATAGCATGTATGGGATCTCCAAAGCTAGAAAACCTAGTTTTCCTCTGTAACTACAAAAAGTGTCCTCTCCTGGAGATCTGTCTTGTTCCTTGAACAATTCCAATGTCTGCCTATTTCTCCAGCTGGAAGATTTTGGTACCATGTTACAGGTTTAATGTTTAATGTTTCTGACATACAGTAAAACAATGACACAGGGTCCCTTCCTGACCACACTGTCTTTCTACATCTTCTCATTCTGGGTTCATTTCCATCCACCATCAAAATGCAGTTGTCTTTGCAGCATTCGGCAGCTGTTTTAACAAGGCTAAAAACAGTACACAAAAGCTCTGGAAAAGAAGAAAAGAGCTTTACCAGTTTGTAACCAACAAGAATTTCAGGCCAAAGGCAAGAAACAGACCATTGTTTTCCAGGTAGCTCTGCAAGCCAGTCTTCAAACAACCACAACTGGTCAGGATCTCTCATTTTGTATCTCAATTGAAAGACAGCTGTTCCATTTTCTAAGTGGGAAGATAGTTCACCTTGATCCTGGCTTCAGCTGCTGCAGCTTTTTACCATTAAATATAATTCAAAATAGATTATCATCACGGGGAGAAGACAGAGAGTGTTTGAACAAAACAAGCCATTAATTTTCTACACAGAAGAGAACAACTCTCATCCCAGAGACACTGCTGTGCTGTTGTCTGAAACACAATTTTCACCTGAAATTGGGCAAACCGTTTAGGAAGTAATTCAAGTTCCTCTAAAGGGAGGATGTATTGCACACAGACAGTGGTGGAGGGATTCAGCACCCACAACTATGTTAATTGTGTGCAATGAATTGGAAGCATCTCCTTTTAATAAGTCCTAATTGCCAACACTTTTTCCCAACAGCTCATTTGCAAACACCCCAAGTGTTCCACCTCTTTAACTCACCATCAACAAGCTTCACTTTGCTCATTCTGCCCCAGTGGCATCCCGAGCAATTTGGCCCTTTTGTCTTGCAGCTTATTCTCACTCATGATCTAAAGTCAGGAAAACGTCTGCCAGGAAGACCTTCAAGAAAGAACCTGTCTCTGAACACAGCATCACCAAAAAATGAGGACTCCCACATTCAGAATGTTATGACTGATGTGTCAGTGACTCTCTACACATCTCATGGCATGGCCAGTGTTTTCGTACAGATGCTTATCAAACTAAAGGCCAAGTTGGGGAATGCATCAATCCTTGTCTAAGACATAGATACACACAGAGCTTTCCACACTCTGTATCTAGCATTAAAGGAAATAAAGGGGACTGCAAGCCCAGAGGTGATCCTTGTGAAAAAGTTTGCCCAGTATTTGACCTCTCCAATGCCTCTTACTCTGGATCAGAACAGCTTCCTTCCCCACGCAAGGACAGCTGAACACCCCACCTCCACCCAGTGCGGTCACGGGCTGATGGGGCTCCATGCCAGCCTCTTGTAAATAACATGCAGAGACGATGCAGAAACTCCTCCCTGCCAGCTGTAGACCGTGAAGTGCCGTTCTTTGGCATTCCTTTTCTGAGTTTAGTTTGGGAAACCATCCAGAACTGTCCGTCAAGTGCCACAGGAGTGAAGGATATAACCCAAGATTGTTGTGTAAACACAGACTATGTAAAGTAAAAATAGATTTTTATTTTGATTCACCTCAGTATCTCCAAACAATGGAAGATTAATCTGAGTTTCATTTTTGTGGATGCATGTGATCAAAACTTTTGTGTTCCCTGCAATGCTGACATAAACCCGTAATTTCAAAAATCAGAATACAGTATATACAGAGTGATAGATGAACTTCTACTACAGCATTGCTTGCAATTTGCTCCTAAAAAAATTTTCAGGGTTATTTTGCCCTCTGAATATCAATCAAGCCCAGGAGGAGAAAAAGGAAAGAGGATGGATGAGGGAGCAATTGGAGTAACGAGCCTTTCTACTGTAATCTCAATAACAGATGAGATTGCATCTGCTCCTTTGCTTTATCCTAAGCAGGCACAGGGAAAAGACAGCTCCTATAGAGTCACGCATAAACACTGGGTTTGTGCACATGAAGACAGCAATAGGGTAGAAGGCAGCATGTGAAAGACAAATTTTAACAGCTAGCTTTGGATCTGTCTTAGATTTCAGAAACATGTTAAATATAAACTTACTGAAATGCTTTCAGCCCAGCCCTGGCTACAGTTCAATATGCTTTCCATTAACTGCTTGGTTGTAAAGATTTTTTTTTTCCAAACCACCTTAATCATTTTTAATTTGAGACAAGGTATCTTTAGTGAAGTTAATTATAAAATAATGAGCAGTCTTTTTGTGGCTTAGGAAAGGGTTTATTTTGGTTTAGGTTAAATCAGCATGGAACAGATTCCAACTATATTGAAATAAGACATTATTAAATCAGAATAGACACCTACACTGGGGTTCATACAGACATAATTAAAAAGAGCTGTACCTGGGTACAGTCTCATGTGCTCCAAGCATCCATGTTGTATTGATCTAGCAACAGCAGCATAAAATGATACAGCCTGAAACATGGAGAGGCACAATGCTTAATAAAAGGCTGCTTAAAGCAGTGGGTCTGATTCCCTGGGAGGAAATTTGTCTGTGTGTTTGTTTTTTTAAAATTACCCCTTATCTCCAAAATTATTATGAACACCAAACCTAGGTGAAGCAAAACTGCACTTGAGCACCCCTCATGGACTAGAGCCAGGTGACAGAACAGACACACAGAAGGACAGCAGAGTGCTGTGGAAGTGGTGGTGTCCCCACCATCACTCAGCTAAACACAGAGTGTTGTGGAAATGCTCTCCTTTCTCCCCCCACCACACCTCCCACAGCTTCGTTCTATTGAATTATATTGTATTTTGTCTCCCAGACACCTGGACAAGAATTAGTGCTGCCTCATTGCACCTACGTGCTTAGCCAAGCCATCTCAGTATTTCCAAGGTCAGCGTCTCCACTCTTCTAAGGTTGTTGATCCTTTGGTTTGTCTTTAGAGAAGCAGGGGAGATAAACTTCTGAAGCGGAGACAAAGTACAAAGAAATGAAAAATCAAAATACATGTCATTTTTATATAATACAAAAGGTGGAGGTCACTTAACCTTGGCTGAAATGCACTGCCATTGTTCACACACACAAAAAAAAACAAACAAAAACCAAACAAAACCTCTCCACCTTGTATTTGGTGGTGGTGGATTTGTTGGGCTTTTTTTCTTTTATCCACAATGCAGACAAGGACACCTGCAAGAGAGACTTTCTCTTCCCAAAGGCAGTGACTTCATAATTTTAGTCTGAGTAAGCTACTGCTGTCTCACCCCATTCATTTGCACAACCACCTCTATCCTCACAGCAATAATGAGCTGCAACTTACCTGCTGGTAGGTGATGAAACAACTTGGATTTGTGCATTGAGCAGAAACTGATTGTCTTTTTCTGTGTTTTTTTCCCCTACCCCATCCCATGCAGACAAAACTGCACTCTGGTTCACCAACCGATTGTCCTTCATGGTTGGCGTACAAAATCACAAGGTTAACCCTGCTATTCTTGCTGTCTTCTGCTTTTAGCCTTGCTAAAATCCACAGGAGCTGCATCATCTTCAGCTGGTCATTGAGTGGTGGTGGAAATTATTTGCCATGAGGTCTTTAAAACATTTGATAGTTGTTAACTGGTTGGATGTCTGGTATTTGCTACTGTGATGAGTTGACCCTAGTGAGCAATCCAGTCACTCACTTCCTTCCCCTCCAGCAGGACACAAGGGAGAAGATCTGAAGCACAAAAACTGAAAACTTAAGGAATCAGACAGTTTGATAAGTGAAACAGAGGTGTGCTCAAGCAAAGCAAAACAAGCAAAGCATTCATTACTTCCCATGGAGTGGCAGATGTCCAACCACGTACTAGAAAGCAGGGCTTCATCACATGTGATGGATACTTGGGAAAACAAACATCATAACCATGAGTGTTCCCATCTTCCTTCTTATTTCCCTCAGCTTTTGTTGCTGATCATGACACCATATTGTCTGGAATATCCCTTGGATCAGTCAGGGTCAGCTGTCCTGGCTGTGTCCCTTCCCAACTCCTTGTTCCCCCCCAGCCTTCTCGTTGGTGGGGTGAGGAGCAGAAAAGGCCTTGGCTCTGTGTGAGCTCTGCTGAGCAGTAATGAAAACATCCCTGTGTTACCAACACTGTTTTGGTCACAAATCAAAACACAGGCTGCCATCCCAGCCAGACCCTGTACAACAACCATGTTTGCATGTGTTTCCTTTCCTTTTTTTTTTTCCCCTGCCTGTTTCATCTCAATTTTGTATCTCAGCTGTTTTGGACAGGTCTGTCTTTAACAGATATTTACCTGCAGACAAAGTACACAGTACAAAGAGGTGACAAGGGCAGAAAAATTATTTTAAAAAGTAGTTAGAAGAGCCATGACTTACTCTCCTTTATTTATTTGTTTTATTGTATTTCATGTTGTATTTGGTGATATAGAAATGCTTACTAAGGAAAAGTCTATGCCTCAATGCAATTTTAATCTAAGTACACAACGGGAGAAGGGTGAACACAGCAAGTCACCCTGCAGAAGCTCTGCAGTCTCAGTTCACTGCCTTACTCAGTGATCCATGCTGCCTCTGCTTTGAGCCATGGGGTAACCTCTGCCTTTCCCAAAAGATGCCAGTTTTCACACTTCTTTTCCAAAGGTCTTTGTTGTCTGGAGATAGGATTTGGAAGCTATTTCTATAGAATTCACCCGAATGGAGAACTCCACTTGAGAGGCATTTAAATGTCAGGTACTTCTCCTATGTGAAAATAAGACACTATGTTTGAAAGAATCTTTGAGGAGTTCTATTTATAGTCAGCCTTGCCAGCTATATGAAGACCTATTTACAAATATTTTCAAGAAATCCCATGAACTCTACTAGCAGATAACAAATCTTGTTTGTCTCTTGCTTCCCATGGAGATGTAATTCCTTTTTTTTTTTCCCTGAAGCAGGAAAAAACCCTTTAAACTTGAGGAAAAAGTTGGTTCGTAATAATGAAATGGGGAAAATAGAGTGTATAGTTTTTTCAGTGACTGAAGTGTAACACATTGGCTGAGTTTCTCTGTGGGTGCCAGTTTTGACTGCAGATTTACCTGAAAAAAAGAAAGACCTGAAGCCAGTAAAATGCTTAGAACCACATTTGGAGCTTTAATCATGTGAACAGTCTTCTCTAAACCTTGGAGTTGTCATCCTGCACTTCTGAAGATAATTAGAGTTTTATTATGCTGAAGTAAATTGAGAATACTTAAGCATGATTTAGGCATGCTGCCTGGGACTTGGGAATCAGATGTATTTCTTCCTCCTGACTCCATGAACTCAGGCAACTCACTGCATCTCTTGGTTTTGCACTTCTGAAAACGGAACCAGTGTGTCCTTCCTTCCTTCTCTGGAAAGAAACTTTCTAGAGGAAAAATGGTGTGTCAATCTCTATGGCCACTCAGGCCTGAACTTCTGTTATAAAACCACCTGTAATAACTTCCAGTACCCGTAATGTAGAATTTAGACCATTAGTACCTGAGCTGAGAGCATCAGTACCTTTTGTGTAAGCTGTCAAAAAGCTGTCAAGCTGACCTACTGCAGAGCAAAACTCTCTGCCAGTGCCAGTTTCCTGGGTCATCCCACCTGCCTGTCCCCTGCCACCACCCAGGTTCCACTCTCAGTGCTGTATTTCTGGGGTTTATTTAGCAGCTAGACACAAAATGGGAGTGTGCCTGTGGGCAATTTCAAAATAGAGAAAATAACACCAAGGGGAGGCACAATAACTATCTGCAGATAGAGAAAAGAATGTTGCACCAGAGAACAGGAAGCAATTATTATCATTAGTCAGCAGTGACAGAGAAAGAAGTAATTAAACTTCAGCTGCATCAGGGAAAATTTCAGACAGAATATTAGAGAAAACAGCTGAAAAAAGACACGGCTGTGCTGCCAAGGAAAGTGGTGGTGTCACTGTGGTATTCAAAGTCACATTTCATGAATGCCTTTCTCTAAAGAGGCTAAGAACACACTATTCCTAACTCAGCATTCTTGGGGGCTGAGATGGGAAAACATTTCTATTCAAAGGAGTAGCTAAACGTGCTTAAATCCCATTCACATAATCTGAAAAGCCAAAGAATTTAAGTAGAGCTGGAGCTATTGTAAGGCACTGGATGACAAGGGAGTAGATGTGAATCTCCTCAGGCACCAGTATTTTTCCCAGTACAGGAGGACTGGTGAATATCTGCTACAATGAGCCTTCACCTCACATGGATGCTTGTAGAGCTACACTGCCTGTTCCTGCCCAGACTGTCACCATACAGTTGAGACTTTCTCATGACGAGCAGGAGGTTACAGAGCAAAGGGAATGCAGCCCCCATCCCAGCACAATGTAAGGACAGGAGAGAGGGAGCAGATGTTCCCTGTGGCTGTGACAGCAGAGAGGGGCCTGATCATGAGAGCAATGGGGGACACTCTTTCCTTTCTACCACTCTGCTTTAGCCTTGAAGGAGGAATTACCCTTGAGGGTTACACCAAGCAGAAAACAAGTTTATATATTCTGAATTCTCTCTAGAAGGGCCTCTATCCCCAGGAAAAATGCATGAAAGAGAAGGGCAAGCCCTCTTCCCCTCCTCCCTGTCCTCATCCTACCTAAAGCCCAGACAAGGGTAGGTCACAGCTTTTCTTTCTGTTTTGAGTTCCCCTCCCATTTTGTGGATGAGGCGGAACACAGAGAGAAACTACAAGGGACTAGAATTAGTGTTTAGAGTAAAATCAGGAAGAAGGAGAAAGAGAGCATGTAGGCCTAATGGCGCTGTTTCTACTGCCCTACTGTCTCCACATTTCATTCATTTTGCTAATCCGCTGGAGAAATGGCTCACTGGCAGGCAGAATCTTGAAGCAGCCATTTAAATTTGCTTGATGGTCCCCAAGGCAAGTCAATTTTCAGTCTGACTGGCTTTAATCCCAGCGGAGAGCCCCGCCATGCCATTACATGGCACAGCAGGAGTAAGAGTGGGGAGGCAATCACATTACAGTACCATTCCATTTAGCCATAATCTGTAAGGATCTCATGAAAGCATCAACCATTATTATGACTCCTGATGTCCTTCAGGCAAAGTCTTTGTGGGGAAAAGGAAGTGAAAAAAAAAGTGTCCACCTGTCAAAAGGAGACAGGCACTTTCATTCAAGGGAAAGGGAGGTGAAATGTAAAAGTGACACAATATTATTTAAACACCCTATTACTAAAATTACAGTTCATCTATATAAAACTGAGCTATAGGACCTTAGTCTGTCAGCTAGATCAATGTACCTGCCGTGGTCACAGAGATGCAACGAGCTGAGGAAGCATTTGGGAGACAGTATTTGCTGTTAAGGCTTCCAGCTTCAGTCCATCATGCCTGGTGTCCTTCCCACGGCACTAAATAGCTGCAGGAAGCGATGCTGAGGAGGGACAGGATGGCTTTTCCTCAGCCCATTGCAGCTACATTCACATCCAGAGGCTTGAGGCAACTTTAGCATAACCACAGCTGGTTTGGGGCCAGCAGCTTTATTCAGAATTGTATTTAAAATCCATCTCTGGCTCCTGACACTCTGACCTCTCATGGCAGATGCAGGCTGATGGCACTCTGTGTGTGGAAATAGCTGGCATCAGTGGCTGCAAATCTACAGCTACTCATTAAAATGGCCAGCTCCAAGATAGAGTGTAGATGGACCAGACAGGGTATTTGGAGAATTGCTCCTATTTCCACACCTGCTTTGGACATTTGGTAAATCAAGCCAGATTTTTGGCCTCTGTTTCTCTGTTTGTAAATGAAAATTCCTGCCCATACATGTAAATGGACTAGCAAATATAAACAGACACAAATGGGACCATGGATACAACATGTCATCTTACCACGGGGCAAGGGAACACA
Source organism: Pachycephala philippinensis (assembly GCA_013397055.1). Taxonomy (NCBI): domain Eukaryota; kingdom Metazoa; phylum Chordata; class Aves; order Passeriformes; genus Pachycephala; species Pachycephala philippinensis. The sequence continues at coordinate 28,207 of VWZT01016784.1, forward strand.
GTCCATTTCTGTGGGCTTTTTCTCCCCTTTTTCATCAGCAATATTTTGTGAACTGGCTCAAGGAATATCAAAGAGGCAAGTAGAACTAAGGAATCTCAATTTGGGATGGTGGTATACAGAGGGAAACCAGCAGGATCCAAAGAAAGGGCACATGGAGTGCATCCATGGAGATGACTGTTCTCCAGTGATGCAGGACAGGGCCAGGGAGAAGCAAGGATGACACAGTGGCAGGAATGAAAGTGTTATACATTGGCATTCAGCCTGTAGGAGTCGATGCCAAGAATGGCTGTATTTCTTAGGAGGGCATCGATCCAGGAGATGATGTGTGGTACCAGTGAAGCTGCTGACAGCAGTCCAAGGCATCTGAATTGTGCTGGGACTCCTGATTCTCAGGGTAGGATGCACATGGAGCACCACAGCAAGAAATCTAGGCATACCAGGGGGGTAATGCTGGGGATGCTGAGGCACAGCTGTGATGGCTCTTGGTGGCCTGGGGTCCCAGGGAGCTCAGTCAGAGCACTGAGTTCATGTGGAGGACAGGGCACCACTCCCTCAGTACCATACCCAGCAACCTGGTTGCTGCCACAGATATCTCTGGCAAGGATAAGATGATCAAGGAAAGAAAGACTTGAATAACTGGGAGAATTTGGAAGAGCTGGAGTGCAAATCAGTCTCAGAAGGAAAAGGTGTTAAGCTTCCAAAACAGACTGAGAAAAGTCACAAAAGGCTCTCCTTCTAAACTGCCAATTTGGTTTCTGCAGTGTACTCAGGAGTGGGGCAGATAAACAAAAGGTAGAGGAGGAGGTGATGTTCCCTTGCAGGAAGGCAGAAATAAGAATTCATAAACAAAGGGTGGATTGGGGTGAGACAAAAACCAGATGAGGAAAGAGGTGCTTGAAATAATGTCTTTGGTCTACCTACCCAATGAAGGGATACAGGGGAGGCCTAAGGGGCCCACCCTACAGACACTTGTATGGATTTTGTTTGCCTGCTATGAATGGGTCATGATGTGCCTGACCTGCCCAGGGAACAGAGAAACAGGACATCACATCTTCTGTGAAAAGTTCAGGCATGCAGTCCCAGGGAAAAAGCAAAATAAGAACCTGGATGGATGCAGTACTGTTCTGGCAGCTCATTGAGAAGGCAGCGTCTCAGACCGTGCAGGGCTTTTCTGTTTATAAGAAAAATATACATATATATATATAACCAGAGATTTATGGGGAGAAGGGGCACGGAAAGTTTCACCCCTCCTGCTGTATTTTAATGTGGCGCTCGATGACTTGTAATGGAAAAGATCTATTGTTTCTCCAGTAGCAATAAAGTAAGGTTAAAACAAACTCAAACATAAATTTTGCAAACAACCCCATATAAACACAGCTGTTCAATGAACTCATAGGACTGGCTGCTAGCTGAGGACTGCCCCCTAATGTTATCATTTCACGGAAATGTCCTTTACAATGTCTTTTATCAATAAAACACCATTACTATGTAGGACAATGGAGAAAAAAAATGTTGTTTTGAGATTAGGCTAAATTTAACCTAAATGTAACACTGACATTAACAGATGTGTTTTTGGCTTGGCTGCCTACAAAGTCAGTTATTTTCTACATCATCAAGTAGCTGATGTTTACCAAGACTTTAAAAACCTTTTTTTTTGAGAAAAAGCTTGCTGTGGTTAGATGAAGTTGCTTGGAAATCAGAGCTAGGAATTAGTTCATAACCATCTCTTTTTTGTGAGCAAAAGCAGCCTGAATGTCCAGCATCTGGAACAAACAGATCCTGCTCACAGGCATCCAAACGTTCTGGTGCTTCTCAAAGCCTTTGGGAAATGGAATTCTGAAATGGAAAGAACCTCCTGGGTGTTTCTGGTGCTTTCAAGCTCTTAGAAAAATGGGACTCTCCCTTCCTCCAAGATTTTCATATCAGTCCATACATAAATTCACCTTTCATACTATTTTAGAGTATAGATGGTTTGTATAGATATCCAGACACTTTTTCCTGCGTGGGTCCTAGAAATGCAGCATCACAGGAAATGACTCAGAAAGTTAAAGTTTGGCTTTTGCCCCGATGGAGAAGATTTTTATTCCTTTCAATCTTTTGGTTTAGGATGAATTGATCAACTCCTTGCCGCCATGGTGCTGGAGAGCAACCCTGGTGTGCTGAGCCCAGTGCAGGGCTTTAAAACAACGGGAAGGTGCATTTCTCATCACTCTCCACAACATTCATTGCTTTCCAGACTTCTTCAAACCCTTCTTCATTTTTTCCCCTGATGGCACCAGTCTTAACCTTTTGTCCTGGTCTGCTGGTGATTCTCACCCAAGCCCTCTCTGTTCCTCCTGGGAGCAGAGACCCGCCTGGCAGCACATCCCATCATGGTCTGTGCAGGACGTGGTGAGCACAGGGAGCTGGGCTTTGAGGTCAAACTGTGGCACAGCTGCCTTGCAAGAAGGCACCAAGTGACAGATCTTGCTCATGGCTTGGGCACTTATTTGCCCGATGGCAGCTGGCTCTGACTCACCTTTCCTGACTCACCCTTCCTGACACTGTCCTACCTCCCTGACAGCATTAAGTCCCCCACTGTCACTTTACCAAATCCTTCCACCGTCATTTGCCTGGGACAGAACAATTTTCTTTGGGGGGGCTATTTTTCATTCTTACGCCTCTTATTGCTGCTTGACAGGAAGCCATCTCCTGTTGTTCTGCTCCAAAATGTCACCTGTCTGTGGAACAGCAGTCCCAATTTGCCTCCCTTCTTCCCACACCTTGCTGTTTTGCCTGATTTTAAAATGGCAGCCCAGCAGACATTATAGAATCCTCTATTTATTTATTTATTTTCCTGCACAGCAAAATGCAAAAATATATAAATATATATATATATACATATATATATATATGCTGAAAATGAGCATCTGATGTGGGAATAGAAAGAAGAAGTTTCAGGGCAGACCCCCATGGTTTGAATTAATAAGTATAAAAGCAGAAGGAAACACTGAGGTGGTGACTACGTAGATAGATAAGGTAGTTTTTATTTAAGAGCTCTGCCTATTACACCTTAAAGGCAAGTGCCTTTATGCAGATGTGAGGTCTGCTGCCATTTCAGAATGGAATAAGGCTATGTGCTCTAAATTACTGCAGGAAACAGAAGCATGAATAGCACTGTCTCCTGGATCTGGACAGATTCCCTTTTTATTGTCACCTGCCTGACAGCCAGGCTGTTGCTGCTTACTAAAACCTGTCTGTAACTGAAATCCCCAGGGTAATAAGCTCCCTGTGAAACAGGTTCCTAAGTGGAAAAATCTGCACATCTCCAGATTAAATCAATAACAATTAAGAATTCTTTGAAATCTAATTGGAAAAGCAGCTATTTTGATCAGCACCATGATGTTATCTGGAAATTGTATTTTGTTTATCTACAGCAGAATGTTTTCTTCTTTGTGGGATTGGTTTGCCAGCCTCAGACACATCCTTTGATCTCTGAGATGATACAGTGAACTGAAACATGGGGGCAATCGGAGGGATTATCACGGGATGGGGAAATCATTTGATCTATTTTTAAATGTAATTTTTATGAATAACTTTGGGGGTTGGTTATCATTAAGAAAGGAAGAGACGTCTCTCCCATCTTTAGCAGTGTTATATTTCTCTGAAGATGACTGATTCATGTAGTTAATAATACTTAGCATTTATATAGTGCTTTCTAACTTCAAAGCACTCTACAAATATTGCTCACTAATGCTGCACACAAAACTTCTGCGTTATTACTTTCAGGGAGGAATGAGTCTATTTGATGTCTCTCATATTCCTGTGGATGGTTTTCGATTCAGGGCCCTTTTTAGCTGCCTTGGGTTAACTGGGACAGAAAACCCCAGTGAGAGAAGAAGAAAGACTAAAGTTCTGGTCAAGAATACAGTGAGACTCTTTCAAGCACCTCATCTCAAAAATCTCGTGCTCATCTTCACAAGGTCTACTACACCTTGCAAGGACTATCCTACCAAGTTAACTGAGTTCCTAGTGCTTATTGTAAGGACAGAACCCTTGTCTGAAGATCTCCAGCAATAACAATGTTCAACAAAAAAAGAAAGAAGAGATCATAAGAACACAAGAACAGTAGACATACTGTGCTTCGTGTGAGCCCATCTGATGTTCAAAAAAAAACAAACTCCAAACCTTTGAATGAACTTAAAACTCTGAAAGGTTGGTGAGGCCTTTTTTTTATCCTTGAACCTAGTTTCTTTATAGTACACATTCATGCCAACAAATAGCAGATGGCGATGGCAGATATGTACTAAAACAGCTAAAACTGTGTTCCTTGCAGGATCATCTATCATGCTGATAGGGCTGAACAGTCTGTACTGGCAGCAATGTCTGGTCCATGCCAGGAAGGAAAGATCAAAACCTTTCTCGAGATCTCCCTGGATGTTATTTCAAGTGGCTTGCTCTACAAACAAAGGTAGATTTGCTCTTGTGGTTCTTGGGCACTGCTCAAGGCAGGAATGCTGCTGTGTTAGCCATGTGTCTGCTCTGAAAGGGTGGCTTGGAGCAAGCCAGCATCAGGGGTGGAAAGGAGGGACCCTGGGTTCATGGTGCTCTGGCAGGGGTCCTCCCTCACGTGGGGAGTTGAAAGCAGCTTTGCAGCCCTGACAGCTGCAGAGCCAGGCTGACCCAGTGCTTCTGCTTGGGCTTACTGTGGTGCACATTTTCCTCCTTTCCAGGAAGGTCTCCTAAGAGATTTCTGAGTCTTCAGGTCTTTGGCTTCTGTCTGGCTCTCTGCAGTCAGCTGTGACAATGTTTCTTGCAGCACAGCAATTTGTTTACCAGGAGCTGGCATAAGACCCATTTTGGAAAGGGCGCTAAGTCTGTCATGGATAAGAAAGAATTAAGGGAAGCTTAAATGTCCAAGGAGCTCAGCAAGGATCATAGTTGCCCTGGCCTCTAGGAGATCACTCCATCTGTGCTAGCATATTAAAGAGGGACCTTTGAGGGGTTTTCAGACACTAATATTTATCATCCCAGTCCCTCAAAACTTCAAGTGGCACAGACCTTGCCCTTCCAGGTCATTTTTCTTCTCCAAATACTTTGGCACAAGACTATAGGGTAGGATTATTTTACAGGAAGAGCAGGTGGTCTGAGTCACAAGTCCTGAGCTCTAAACAGATCTGTCACTGGTTTGTGGTGTGATCTCAGGCCAGTTACTGAGTGCCTGGTATTGGGGGAAGCTGGACACCCACATCTCCTGCTGGCTCTGGAGAAAGCATTGTTTGGTACCTTGGAACCAAAAATCCTTGACCGTCTGGATTCTTTGATGTCTGTAACGAAAGATGTGACTTCTCATACCTACCTCCATGGGGTATTGTGCCACTTCACTGGTATTCATATGGCACTGTCAGATGTAGGCACTGTGAAAGAAACCACAGTAACCCCGCTATGTTCCTCTCAGTGCTGGTGTAGCACAAAGCCTTGGCTTTGAGGAATTGCCCAGATTTTTCTCTACAACCCTCCAGGCACCTCAGCAAGCTGATCTCTTTTATTTGACAGAGCTGGCTTTCTCCAGGCATCCTGGCTGGTGATTTACATGGCCTTTTTGTAGTGATACTCATTTTCCCCTATTCACATTGCCTACTGATGAGCTGATTTGAAGTTACCTCTTGCTCGTAGGTTCAGTCTCTTGTTCAGTCACTTTGCACTCTTTTATCTGATTGCTGACGTGGAAACTGGGCCTTGCTCTTAGGCAGAAGCAAAGTCACAAAGCAGCACCAAAACCTGGCATGTGTGTCCAAGCTTTGAAAAATGCGAGTGTTGGGCTCTAATAGAAGAGAAGGCAGACCCTGTGCCTGCAGGGAGCTCAGCCAGATCCAGCATTTTTCATAGATGCCCCATGTCTTCATCAGTATGCAGATCCATCTGTGCTGCTGAGATATCTGCACAGCACAGACAGGGAGTGGGGGAATACATTTATAAATAGGATCACTTCATCTTTCCCTTTCCTGCTGTCCCCACTCTCCTGTATTCCCTGCTGATGGAGGTACTTCACTGCTGAGAGCTGCCAGTCCCACCCTACCTTCATACCTGCTCTCATGTCACCAAACACCTTCTCCTTTGCATTGCAGATGAAGGAGAAGGGAGTGAGAGGAATGGATGGATGGAGAAGGAGGGATAGGCTCCAGTGGCTGCTAGGACTCTTGAAGTAACTTTTACCATTCAATTAACAATGACAGGTACTGGAAATGATAAGAGTCTGACATTAGAGTGCCTCCCTGCTATTTGTAATGGGTGGGTTTTTTTTAAATTCAACAGCTAAATTCTTAGAAAGGTTGCACACTATCAACCTACCTGTGTAGAACAGCAGCCTGCACCAAAATACTTCAGAACACCAAGTACAGCTCACTCTTCCTGCTCAGTGTGCTAGAAGGTTGTTAAATGCTGTATGGTCACAGAAATTAAACATTGCTCCTACTCATGCTTACTCACAAGAGAAGCTGTTGGAGCTGGAGTCACACTGAATGCAGCAATCATGTTAGTACATCACACTAACAGTTGCTTGGAAGAAAAACACAGGAAAAAAAAAAACTATATGAGACACAGCTCTTTTGCAATTGGGTTGAAGTTTTTCTCCTGGCATCTCACTGTGATTTTCTGGAAGTCAGAATTCCAGAATCCCAATTTTCTTTTCCCATGCTCCAACACATGAAAAACCTCTCGTGAAGTTGTCCCACGAACAAGTGTGGTTTGGCTCCATGGCCTTCATGTGTGTTTTTTTCTTTCCTCAAGCTCACACCAACCACCCTTTGGTAAACTGATTTATCCTCATTTTTTCTGACTGTAGGTGTAGAAACTGAGATTTGCCCTCCAGCGTCAGAGAACCCAATCCAAACTCCTTGGGAGACACCAATATTCTTCAAAAAGCTTAAGAAGTCACACTTTCCATTGTAAATTTTTTTCTTATTAAGGAAGTAATAGAGGAAGTTCTGGAAATTCCATCATCTGGCACTGAGGATGTAAATGTTCACAGACTATGCAGCAATGCTTTCAAAAAGTTACTTTTGAACAAAAGATGAACAAAAGCATGTTGAAGCAATTTACCCTCTAGACAGATGACTGACAGATTTGTCAGAAGCCAAAAGGTCACAGCAAACACTTGGGGCAGTTCTACTATTTCCCCTGGAAAATAGATGTCCTTGCAATTGTTAAGCAATGCCCCTTGAAACACATAATTCGAAGTGTCAATGCACACAGCCATGAAAGTGAGGGAGAAAAGCAAGTGTCACGTGGACACGAGTGTGGAGATACCCCATGAACTGGTAATACAGTGCTGAGCAAGTGGCAATGACAGTTCAGTGGCAGATCTGTCCCTGGTTCCTGTTCAGTGGGAAAAACTCTCTCTGGAAGGCTTTGAGAACAGCTTTGTGTAAGATGAGACTTTCTCCTTTAGAAGAGAAGTTCATCTTCCAGGACCTTCACAAGTGTCCAGTGGAACAGATCAGCAGACCTTTTCTCTCAACCACTGTCTCCCAAAATGTCCATGAAGAAACTGTTCCCACTGGCAAACGGCTGCTGACCTCAGCAAGGAGTCTGGGACAGCAAGATGAGCTTAGACAGGGAGACAGTCCATTCCCAAAATGCTTCCCCCAACAGAGAGGGACACAGGTTGCCCCTCACAGACAATCTAACTCAAATATAATGCTGCAGAACAGTGTTTTCTAACAAGCAAGGTAGATCTCACCAAGAGAAAGCTCAGTGAGACACTGACCTCAAGGTGGCCTTGCAACACATCCCTGGATCTCGAGTGCCCAAAGCTGTCCTGGATGAGGTTATCTGGCAGAAATCAGATGTGCTGCCTGCTTTCCAGCCCAGGAGAGAGAGACAGCAGGCACAAGAGATGTAAGAAGGGACAAGCAAAGGCACACAGGAAGGGACAGTAAGATGGGAGGGAGAAGAGATCCGGAAGAAGAGAATGGGATAGGCAGGCAATCACAGGAATAGGAGATAATGGCAGAGATGCAATACTGGGGGTCTCAGAGGAGAATTTAACAAAAGGGAACCCACTGGTTTGTTGTAGCATAACTCATGAGCTTCAGCCCTCCTGCACTCCTGTCTCTCTGCACTGCTCTTCATGTTCCATCCCTGTTTGTGTTTCCTTCACCTTGGCTGATGGAAGTCACCCAGCAGCCCAGCTGACCAGAAGCTAACTGGACATCTGCAAGGCTCTGTATCTGGTCACTCCATCAGGAAAGGTGCTGCTGTCTGGGTAGACACAGAGCAGAGTGAGTATAAAATCAGGGTATGTGCTGAACACCCCTACAGAGTGTGCCTAGCATGACAAATGCTTCCTAGAGGGGCCAGCTTTCACTCCATATGTGTTTGCAGGGCACTCAAACTGTGTTTGCACAGATTTCCATCCAGGAAAACCCAAGAATAAGTGTAGCAGTCTTGGGCATTTGCACTACAGGCTGACACTTGCAGGATGCAGCAGATGGGCTGGCTGCCCACACACTCCAGAGCCTGTGTGCACTCACTTCTGACAAACCCTGGTGGAAAAATGGCACTCCTGTGTCAAGACCAAGCACAGAGAGAGTTGTTGCACTCCTTGATAATGCTTTGCATTAAAAAGTGCTTGTGGACATATAAAGTAATAGAAAATAAAGGCTTTGAGTCTTCAGATATTCAAACTCGGACCTCTGCAGTGCAGAACTGTGGCAGTTTTCCCAATTGACACTTGGCTGTGGAGCAGCAACTCATTCCATCAGCACAATTGCTACTCTGGTGGTTCTGCCCATGCACTTTCTAAAGCATCAAACTCCAGTGCAGACACACCCTGATACTATCCCTGTGAAGCAAAGCAGGAATGATACAGAGATTTAGTTGATAACAGGCTGTCAGGTCTAAGCAGAACTTTAGGACTTGCTGACACACTGCTTTAAGTCTACCAGTACATTTTCTGGTTGGTAGCCAGATCTCACAACTTTGTAGTTGTCACTGTAAGATAGACCCTACAGATCAATCACCTTGCTTGGCAATGTCATGTCAGATTGGGATGACAGTGGATTTCATCAGAACCTGGCGTGGGTGCTTTTGTCACTTACTTCACATATGGAAAATCTCATCTATTTTTGCCAAAATTTCATGTGGATGATCTGGGAAGGGATGAGGAGGTGTAGAAGGGGAGAGGTGTGACAGCAGTGTCAGTCTGTCCCATTTCTGACATTTGAAAACAAGGGATTTTCATTTCCTATTCTGTGCTTAGTCCTGACCAAAAGAAAAAAAAAAAATTGCAGTGTATTAAAACCAGAAAGTCTGAACTAAGATGTTGTGTTCTGAAAAAAGTATTTTATTTCTCCCTGAGCTTTTCATTCATGGAACTTATCAATATTTTTGTTGGGTTTCATTCTGACTTGGAACAAACCTGGACTTCAAAACCATATTCCTTCCTGAAAAAAAGTCCTCGTGGTGCCCTCCTGCAGTGCCAAACCAGCGTGGGCTCAGAAGAATCGCAGTGCCAAGAGCACAGTTGCTGACTCCACTTTTATGTCTTGGTCTCACCTTCTGTGTCAGAATGTTAATTTTAATACTTGCATAACCCCTGAATATTTCATGGGCTAAACGAAGGGTATGTGTGTGCAGATGTGACATTTCTGTTATGCCAAAATCAGGTAGGACAGAGGGTGTCAGAAATCAGGGTCACTGGAAAGCACCATGCCCGCCACGAACTCTCTTCATCACCACCTTGGCAATCCTGGGTTAAGCAGGGAAAGAAACCAGGGGCACATTAATCTCCAGGAAAGTGAATAAGGTAGAGTTTAAGGCACAAGTAATGGGAGAAGCAAGCAGACAGCCAAGAGGAATAACCTTGACTGATGAACAACAGGATGTGTGCTGTTCTTTCATGTGGAACAAAAGGCAAACATGAGACTTTACCCGTGTTCTTTCTGCCTGAAAAACACTTCTGATTGCACACTGCAGAGGTGAAGTTAGAAGTCAAACACAAGCCCTCAGTCTTCTCTTTTACAATCAGACAACAGACAGAAGGGGATAAAAAAATGCAAATGTAGAGCCTTGCTAGAGGTATCCTAAATACAAGGATGGGACTGTAGGCACTTTGTAATTTTCGTGTCCTCTTGGGTGTTTGGAAAGGAATTGCTGGAGGGAGAAACTATAAATCCATGAATTACTGAGTCTGTGTTGACTCAGACTACCCAAGTACCTCCTTCCTTTTTTTCTCTCTCTTTTTAAATTTTTTTTATTATTTTTATTTTTGGAAGAATGTGTGTCGTTTGAAGTCAAACACTGAACAAAAACAGATATAAGCAAAACAAGAGATTCCAGCTGAGAAATGGCTAGTAGAGACTCTCCAGATAAGTGATGGTGTACAACACTGCAAGTCCTTCAGAGCCCTTCATGACCTGATGAGAATCAGTTAGCTTCCCACAGAGACCCTCACAAAAAAATATCACATTAACCAGAATAACCAACAGGCCAAACTGGCTGTAGAAGGGATCTTGGTTCACATTTTCACTTGCTTGCTTACAGTGCTGGATTGAGATCTACCTCTAAACTTAGTTTCCAGTTGGTGTCATTACTGTCTCTGTTTTTCTGTACCTTTCTATGTTTCTCTGGTTTTGCTCAGAAATATTACCCGAGGATCTGCTCCACTCAAGCATCTAAGTTCTAGGGGAGCAAAAAAAAAAAAAAAAAGGCATTTCTGATGAATTTTAATTTCTGAATGGAAAGCTAAAAGTAATTCCCAACTAGCTGTAATCAAAGCACAAGTATAAATCACACATGATTCACAGTGCAGCATCCAGTGGGAGTTTCTTGGGAGGGATTGCTTCCCCCAGGGCCCTGGTTTCAGTGTGAAACTGATGTGTTTGGCTTCTCTCCCACTTCTGTAGAGCACGAGTAAGATTCCAGCCTCAAGATTACAAATTCGCTTGGGATGTTGACACCTGCAATCAAACTGAATGGTTTGAAATAGTTCCCTTCGTCCCCATAGGAGTTCATTTATTCTGATCTGTGGTAGGTGAGACACCTTTCCGTGTTTTGGCTATTACAAGAAAATAATAACAAAACTTTCACTCTTGTTTCTCTTTCCCCTTAAATTTGCTACAAGTTTTGAGCTCTTAAGGACTTGAGAATTCTCTGCTAATGCAGGCCCAGGAACCTCTTTGTATCTGCACCCAGAGATTTCTTTTCCTTTCCCTCCACATTTCACTATGTGTGTCGGGTATTGTTCTACTTTCTCAGTAGCCAATGACTAATTTAAATCGTCCCAATTTTCAGCTCCCTCCTGATAGCCTCCCCCAATGATCCCAGATGAATTTCCTGAGACACTTCCCCTCCTTTCTTTCTCAAACTGTTTCCCCACTCAATATCTAATAATTTATGTAAATGAATTCATCAGTATCAAAATAATATTGGAGGGAGAAGGAGAGTCTGACTGATTGTGCAAAATACGTGGACAGCTCTGGGAAAACAGTTTTTCTTTAAATCTCTATATCCTGCCGTGCACTTCCTAAAAACTGCCTTAATCAAGACTCTTCACATTAGCCAGTGATACTTAAGCAATCCTAAGATAATAATTTTCAGGTGAACTGCATTTTCCAGGCAGTAACCATAAGTCACTTCCTGCAGGTCCAGCCAAGCAGACCATTTCTAATCCTTAAACCTAAAATGATCTTCACTTATAAAACTGTTCCTTTAAAAGGACACAATCCCTTAAAATGACACTTCTTACAGGTGTGTTTCCACATGTTCGATGTAGTAGTATGAAAACAAAAATTGTTTGCTGATGAATCTTTGGCGTTTGCCAACCCTGAAGCTTTGTAATTGCCAGAAAAGGGTTTCTCTGAGGCCCCTGGGAGGCCACAATCCCTTTTCCCCACTGGCATCACTGCTATGACTAAGAAATTGTTCATTCAATTACACAGAGGTTCATCTATTTCACTGTCTCCTCTGGTAGTTTTAAGTTGTTCTGTATTCAGATTTTATGCTGCAGATGTATCGGGCTTGATGAATGCAGACAGGAGTTTTATTTCATTATCTTAAAATATTCAAATTACACATCCACAATAAATATTGACAGGGAGGTGAAAGGAAGACTTTACTGCATCTCACAGCAAAAGTTACAGTGGCAGAAGGGAGTGTGTAGGGTGGGTGTGAAAAGCACAGCAGAAAGCCTTGGGTCTTTGGTGCACTGAGTGGGGACTGATGCTGCTAAACCCCTGAAGAATTATGCCCTGCATATGAGCCATCCTCTCCTTAGATCCATCTCCAAGATCCTCTGGGGTGTGGGGGATCTTTTATGTTTCTGCATTCATTAGCAATACCAAGGGACCAGTAAGTAATTGCATAAATTCTCTTGCTCATAATTTGGTACTGTTTCGCTTTAATTGGTACTAGAAAATAGAAAGAGGATCATAAGATAATTCAGCCTAGAAAAGACCTTAGGAGCTCTGTAACCCAGCTTCCTACTCAAAGCACGGTCAGCTCTGGAATCAGGGGAGGTTGTTTGGGGCTTTATTGTGTCAAGCCTTAGAAACCTCCAGGGATGGAGAATGCACAGCCTCCCTGGACAACTTCTGCTTCCAAAAGCTCACCTAGTCTTGTATCTGGTATAGCTGCAGAAATCCTGGTTTTTGGGGTTTTTTTGCAGCTCCTGGAAGCTACAAAAATGGATAAGTAACATTTTCTAGTTGATGTCCTTAAGCAAGTTGCAGTCTACAAGCTGGCCTTGCCTCCAAACCTGGGTTTCCAAAAGCTGTGTTTCTCCTAACCCTGGGCAGCCCCCACTCCCTGATGTGTGCAAGGTCCTGCCTCAGGTCCTGCTGTCAGGCTGCAGCCACACTTGGCTCAGCTTTGCTGTCTATTTCATAGTCAGGAAAACCCATGTGTAGACAAGTTTGTGATGTACGTGTTGGTGGTGTAAAGCCATTCAAAAAGATGGGAATTTCCATTCACTGCCCTCAGTGCCGTTCTCTACATTGCCTCTCTTGCCATCTAAGCAAACTTCAGCCCTAGCCTGCTCTTAATGGAGTGGACTTGTGTCATATGGGATCCACAGTCAACTGCCACAGCAAGCTGCCACTTGCTTTTATTACCTCGTCTTTTCTACTGTAGCTATTGAAATTTACAGTTAATTCATAGATCTTATTCCTAATTTGATCCTGTTCCCTATAAGACCATCATTCCCTGCTCTTCAAAGCTTTTCTTCGCTGTGTTCTGGGCTAGTGTGAAACAGACCAACTCTGAGACGCTGCCAGGGGCAGCATCAGGGTTTGCATTTTTATGTGCAGTTCTGAAATCTGGCAATTAAGATGCCAACAGACAAAGTCCTGCCTCTGGCAGCCCCTTTGCCCTTCACAGCAAGATATCTGAGCTGCTCATCCATTAGGCTCCTCATCACTGCAGCCATCAGCATTACATTTTATGGAAACTCAACGCCAACTCTGCTTTCCTTAAAATTCTGCCCTGTGGTCCTGGTGCTGTTTGAAAAATAGTTTAGGTATTGGTGAGTGGGATGAGGGTAAAGTAGGGCAGACTGGGGAGGGAGAAGGGGGAAGTGAACTGGCAGTGATAACCTCATCAGCTTCTCAAGCTAAGTTGCCTCCTCTCATCGCTCAGGGTCACTAATCACAGAGGAGCACCAAAGGAGATGCAGAACTTCTTCACCAGGAATAACCCTTCCTTTGCAGCTGGCACAGCACTGCTGCCCATGTCCCATGTAACAGAGGTCTGTGTTATGGGAATATTCCTCCTCTGTGAGGAAATTCAATAATAAACTTTATTTCAGATTGATGCAATATGAGGTAGATATTCTCACTGAAAGTAAATTTTCCTTTCCTCCCTCAAAATACCTTGATTTGGGGTGATCCAAAACCTCTATTTGAGACAGAAAATCAACATTTTGTTTTCAACATCTTTATTACATGCCATGAATTATTTTAATTCACTTTTCTTTGTTTCATAAACTTTCCCTTTCAGAAATTTTTGTTCCAAAAAGAGAGAAAAATGTGCCCTGATATGACCAGCATTTTATGAGTTTTCTCCAAAATGAAATCCTCATTAGCTGATCTAATTTCTATAAATATTTTATCTTAATGGAATCATATATTTCAAAAGGAACATGGTTCTACCCCGTGTCTTCTGATTTTCACTGTACTAGTTTAAAGACGTTTGTTCCAGGCTACCATAAGAACTTTATGGGGTTTTGCTATAACATTTTCATGGACCACTTAATGCCAGCTGCAGGTAAGTACCACGGGGAATGCGTTACTGACCACATTTGCCACTCCAGCCCCCTCATTGTGTTATTTGCATAATAGGGGGGATACGAGCCACTTTGATTTCAGACAGGTACCCAAACTTTGCTTGAAGTAGGAAGGCTTAATTTGTGTGAAATCCTAGAGCCTTATTCCCGACACAGAGCCGTGCACAGCTCCGGCCACGCCGCTGTCGCCGGTGCCAGCGGGGGCTCTGTGAATCACAGGGGCCCCCACAGTGAGCTGAGAACGAATTTCCCCCTGAGCTGCCTCTTTGAAGTGCTGCTCCAGCACAGCCCTCACAGGCCACCAGCGGGCTGACATTTTGTGCAGCTCCTGTTTGGCAACCGGGCTCGAAATAACAGCAAAGGAAGATCTTTGACCCTGGCTGATATTGCATATAACTAGATACGCTTCGGAAAATGCAGAGCTTTTACTGGCACGATGTGGGAGAAGAAGAGGCAAGACAGAAAGAAACTTTTAATAAAGAAAAGCACAGGTATTTGTTTAAAAACACTGCATGGAAAAGAACATTGCTTGTTTGGCTGAGCTCTAGTCCTGAATCTGTTTGCTGTGACATTTACTGTTAAATCACTACCAGATTATCTTCACTATTTAAAGAAAAGCTAAAATCCACTTGTTTTATCTCAGGGTAATTAGTTTGAGGGCTGTGAGGTTGAACTCAGTATGTTCAGCTTGTAAAACTAGTGTCCCTTTCCAAATTTTCTCTTCTTTATGTTGAAGCTGTTACTGTTTGTAGCCAAAAATTACTTGTTCTCCACCCCCATTTCAGCACTGTTACATCTATCCTCTTCAACCACAACTAGCTGAAATAACTCTAATCACCTATTTTTACTGTTTGAGTTAGGGAGTGTTCACAGGACTCATTTTGCCAGAAGAGCTGAAATGCTTGCAGAAAGGGAAAAGGGAAAG
Source organism: Pachycephala philippinensis (assembly GCA_013397055.1). Taxonomy (NCBI): domain Eukaryota; kingdom Metazoa; phylum Chordata; class Aves; order Passeriformes; genus Pachycephala; species Pachycephala philippinensis. The sequence continues at coordinate 43,392 of VWZT01016784.1, forward strand.
AGATACAAATTCAGAGCTGCAAAATAGCAGCTGAACATGATAATATCATCAGCTGGCAGAGGTGGCTGCACACTGAGCATCTGTCTATGGCCTAAAATGACTGTTTTGTTTGAGGATTTGTTTGTTTGTTGGTTGGAGTTTTGGTTTGTTTTGTTATACTGCAGGATCACTCCTAACTGCTAATACAATTAAGAAAGAAACTTCAGAAAAAGAACCCTAAGTCCTATGGTTTTTAATTCCCTATTGAGTTTTGGGAAGAAGCAGTTTGTGGCAAACAAGGAAGACAAACCCGGATCCTTTGCTGCATCCTTCCTCCTGTTTAAGAAGATTTGTGATTCTACATCTAAATCCAACAACTTTCCATGTGGCCCTGGTAAGTTACATAAGCTAAACTTTTCACAATTTGATGTCTAAAACTAATCCTTTAATCCATATTTAGGATCCTGTAATTAACTCGTCTTAAATGTTATCTGCAGGTGCTCAGACATACTGAAAAATTGATAAAGTATATACTTATTCTTACTTAAGGCACCCAAATTTGAATTTTTTGGCCATAATGACTGCTCCTAGGTGTTAATGAAGACTTTCATACATTGAAGGGTTCTTCTGATGAAGAAATTTTAAATCACACTTCTCTGTAACTGCTGAAAATTATGCTTCAAGCACCAAAAAAAGTCCAAAGTGGCAAGAAGCAAATTCTAGCAATCTTTTTCCTATTCCATGACAGGCATTTTTAGTCAATCTTTTTTTGTAGCGTTTGGGGGAACCTCTCTCCTCCCATGAACTCTGTATAGGGCTGGGTGACTCATGCGTTTAACAGAGAGAGACAGACTTGCTGAAGGTCATGGTACTGGAGGTACGGGGCACAGGAGTTGTCTATACACAGGTTCTGGCTGAACTACTGGGAAAACAAGTTTGCCCTAACAGTTAAGGTGAATGAATTTAACTCTTTGTTCTCTGCCTCATGGATTACAGCTACAGAGAAAACTTTTTTCTGAGAAACTTTTCAGCAAGCTCCCATTAATTTAGAAGTAGCAATAGGTTCCCACTTGTCCAAAGGGTCCAAATGCTCTCATCTCCTTTCCCAGCTGCCTTCATCTCCCTCTTACCAAAGTTACTGGATTGTCTTCCTTAAACAGAGGATTAACTGTGGGATTCCAACATTGCCTAGTAAGTGGGAGACAAAGGGGGAAACAGGCCTCTAAAGCAAGAAAAAATAAGTAAAGGTGTGGTGGTTTCTTTTATCAGACTTTTGCTTAAGGTTTCTTCCCTCCATTTCTGTTACAGAGTCACCATCCTGATGATCCCTGTCAGATGATTTAGGATGAGTAATAAGGGTCTTGGTTACTACTTTTCTATGGACTGATGCACAGGATTTGTCAGGGGGATGGATTTTGGGGTAGGAAGAGCCAGGTAAAATCTCAGAGGCTGCGCTCCCAAGCACTGCCCGTTATCTCTTTCCCCAGGGCTGAGCCACAGGACTAGGAGCTGAAGGACTGGCATGTAACAGGCTTTTGTTTCTGGAACAGAATTTCCCCAAGTGGCTGATAACAGGCTCAGTCTATTCTGTGAAGGATGTCTTTAGAGCCTGCCCTGATACATTTATTATAAACAAAAGCTATAGAATGTTAAATTTTGTCTCTGACAAAATGCTGTTCTGGCTATTCAGATAAAAACAGGTTTGGCTTGGGGTTTTTTAGACGCAGAGCTGCCTTTGCTGTAGGAATTCTCACGTATTAAGGAAAGATCAATACCACAGCTAATGGCCTAAGGTATCAGAAAACCTCACTGGAGGAAATGAGAATGTTGTCTGGAAACCAGATGATGATAATCCTCAGGATAAATGGATTTAGAGATTTCCGAAGCCGTTTTAGTAAACAGAGGGCAGACTTAGGCAGTTCTTTCAACAAGTTCCTTTACAAAAGAGAAAGAGATTGCCATTTTCCTGTTTGGTTTTAGTCTTGACATTGATGAGTCTCAGCGAATACTTATTAACCTCTTAGATGCAGAACCGACCTTTTAATAAAGCAGCCTCTTCTTCTTTACAGAGAAATCTTAACACTGGTTATTTTGTCTTGCAAACATTGTCCTTGCACATGCTGTTGACAAAAGCTGGCAGAGAGCAATTGGTTTCCCTGGAGTCGAGCAAAGGCAGGTGGAAAACTCATAAAGGACTCAAGGCAGAGCTCAGACAAGTACCAGGAAGCAGAGATGCCCTGATTCTGCTCTGGGGTCCATGGCTGTGAACCAGACAGAACCGTAGCAGGGCAGTGTTCAGTGTGGCCGGTAAGGACCATCCAAACAGCCCTGGTGCCCAAGGTCAGCTGTCCATCTAGCCCACCCAACCCCATTCATCTTCTCACTCACCACCCCTCCAAACACCTCTTTCCCAAGATGGTGATTGATAGCCTGGGTCATCTCTTCCCCTGTGAAAGCTATTTCATGATTTAGTTCACATGTGTTATATTTTTCAGGTTTACTACTTCCTCTGTGAGAAGAAAAAAAACCAAATACAGCATCTGAGATCTGTGAGCTTGTGGTACTTCTGCAGCTGCTTAGAAATGTGCTCTGCATTGCTCCCTGTTCTTTCCCACATGTTCATGACTATTACAGGGGGCTGAGCTTAGGTGTTTCATTTTCTCCCTCTTTGAATAGAGGCATTTAATCTGCTTTGCAGGTTTTTAGTGGATTTTGGTGCACCAGCTAAACTCCCCAAGCTGTGTGCAGAACCAGACGAACAAAAAGGTGAAACACAGAAGTTTAAACCACTCTGAGTGCCAAAGCAGTTTACCTTGCAGTCAGAGCAGGGTCAGCTATGCCCAGTGACTCTGCCCAGAGAAGCTGTGTCTGCCCCATCCCTTGAAGTGCTCAAGGCCGGGTTGGATGGGGTCGAAACAACCTGGTCTAGTGGAAGGTGTCCCTGCCCATGTCAGAGGGGTTGGAACAATCTTTAAGGTCCCTTCCAACCCAAACCATTCCATGATGCTGTGACTTGGTCCAGCACTGCCATTTTCCACGTGTACCTCATCCTGCTTCCCGCATTATTACTGGGGCAGTAATAATCCATCCCTCTCTGTCCCATGGGGCCTCATTTTCATCAGCCGCTTTGTCTGAAACAATTAATGTGATACAGCTAAACTGAGAGCAGGTACACCTTGCCCTACCTAATTTCTCATCTATTTTCTCTGCTTGAGAAATGTAGAAAGGACTATGTGCATGGAAACTCACTCTCTGTTGGTCTAATAAATGGTATTACTTCTGTACAGTAACTTTTCCTTTCACACATCCTTAAAACTTTGTAGTTGTAAGAATACTATCACTACAATATGTTATTATGGCTATTGTATTTCTGACTGAGCCATAAAATCAAGGATCTTACAGTCATTAAAAATCCCCCAGCACTCCTCACAAAAATAGACATGTTAGTTCAGGTTCCTTGGCCCAGTGAGCACAATCTTTACATAATGTTTCAGCTGAATTGTGGCTGCCTTTACTTTCAGTTTTGACTGTGGGTTGTTAAACAGCTGCCATGATTCCCCCTGCTCCCCCAAGAGACCGAGCTGCAAATGAATTATAGATATAATACAAGCAGTCTTACACGTGCGTCACCCAAAGCCTCTTCCATGGGTCAGGATCATATGGTTATTGTCCTGTCAGATCTTTGAAACAAAAACCCATGGACTTTGTGAGACAACCCCAGTGTATTGATTGCTATAAAGGAGACAGAGAATCTTTGACTTGAGATAAAAAGATATCAGACATCTGTGATTAACGATCAGCAAAACTTGAGTGCTGCAGAGAGAGCTTTTAATTGATTCTATCAATGTGCCTCTGTCTGCATATTTATGCACCAGATGCACACATGCGAGGTGTTTTGATGTACAGATCCTACGTGTGTGTGTCCATAGATAAAATCTGTGTGAGGAATATGTGGCAGGGCTGCAAGAGCCCCTGCATACCAGGGGTCTGGCTGCTGGGTCCAGGGACCAGCTCAGTGCCAGCCCGTGGATATCTCTAACGCAGTGTGTGTGTGGACAGTGGAATGGTTGCCGTGTTATCCGAAAAGCACCCCCAGCCAGGGGTCACCCTGGTGGTGCTGTGTAGCACTCTAGCTGGCAGACTTTTCGCACTCCTGCCAGTGGAAGGCACTAAACACAGGCTCACACTCTAGCTAAGATAGCCCACGCATTACCAGAGACAAAGAATTCGAAGGCCTCCTCGTATGGGTTTTATTCCGTGCAGAAGAACCACACCAAATGGAATCCAATGACAAAAGAGAGCTAACTGCACCCAGGTACAGACTTATATAGGGTTACAGAGCCAATGATCTGAGGGCACAGGGGCAGTACACAGGCGGGACCAGGGTATGGGAGCTAATGGAGAAACTCTGGGGGAGTGGCGAGGGAGCAAGGGCTAATAGGGAAGGAAAAACCTTCTAGATAAGCTAGGAAGGGGCGGAGTGGGAGACCAGGCTGATCAGACAGCCACACTGCCTGGCAAGGGAGGGGGCTGAGGGTTTTCCTTTCAGTATGAGTCAAGGGGCTGTCTTTAAATTTCGGAGTTGGTCCACCATTGGGCGGTCTCACAGCTCTCTGGCACCTTGCCCTTCACCTCAGCATATCTCAGGCTGTGTCATCCTGGATCCCCTCACTGGGCCTGACCCTTATCCCCCACCCACATCTAAGAAAGAAGGCAGCAAGAGAGGGGAAGAAGGAGAAGAGAAAGGAGGCAGAAGAAAGCAGGAAGAGGGGAAAAAGGAAAAGAGAGGGAAAAAAGGAGAAAAAGAGAGAAAGAGATACAGAATACAGTGTAAATATCTTTTTACAACTTCACTTAAATTCAGACTCCTCCAAAAGAAGAAACAAGGAGATGACAGGGAGGACTGAAGCTTGGACTCTGTCCAGATGCTCAATTGACTTTGTTGTTCCTGTCCTATTTTGACCTTTCTATTTTTCAAGGGTAATTAAACACTCCAGCTTCATATTGGATCTTGCTTCAACTCGTGATTCACCTCCACTGACAAGGTAAAGAGCTACACAGGAAAGGTCCAACCTGGCTGCCCAAACAGCCATGTCCATATTGGTCTTATTTTATGTGAATATAATGCCACCAAGTAATTAGCAATAAAAATACTGCTCAAGAGCTGTGTATGACATTAGGCTTGAGTAATTTGGTCTTTAACCCATCTAGCAGCTACTGCAGGATGCACTAAGTGACTGAAACCCATATATCTCATTATAATAAATATTTTATAGATGACATCTCAGCCCAAATCACCTTCCATGACATTGTTTTTAAATCCACTGGCAGGCGAGAGAGGGATTTCAGTGGCTGGTTGTTGGAACAGGAATCTTCCATTGCCACGTTAAAATGAACCCATATTCATAACAAGCAAGTGTTTTCATTTGATTCGTGTCAAATGTCAACAGTGCAATGAACTGGTGACCCTGCTTCAATTTCTGTCACTCAGAGGACGAAAGACCACTTCTTGCCCACCTCGGGTGCCTATTTACCATTTCTCACCCTTGGGCTGACGCCTACTTGTGAGAAAACTCTCACAGTGGACATCCTGCTATATTTGTTTTGTGGAGAGGCAGAAGACTTTGCTATTTAAGGCTGTAAATCTGGCATTTTCACAAGTGCTGAAATTCACACCTTTGCATTTCCTGCTAGATCCCTGCTATATAAGGTGAGCAAAGGTAACCACACTGCTGATATTTGCAGTAGTCCTTCATCTCACTCCTTTTGGGATTCTTCCCTTGCACATAAGTACTCTTCATCTCTGACGTCTGAAGTCAGCTCTTTATCCATTCTTAAATGGCTGTGAGTGACAAAGCATCAGAGCAGGCTTCCTAACTGTGAAATTTATTAGACAGGAGAGCAAAGTCTTCTGGGGGAAGTGTTGGAACAAAACTCCATCAGAGGAGGTTTTAGAGGGGATAAAACATTACGGAGGGAGGGATAGTGTTATGGTCCTGCAGTGACAAGAGTTGAGCGGGTTCTTAAAACTACTTTTCATTCCCAGAAATAGGGCAGAAAATGGGAAAAGCCTTCCCAGCTCATCAGGTGGGCTCCTCTGCCACTGTGCTATATGACATTTTTCATTAATTAAGTGTATGTTCTATCTTTAAATCACTCAGGATTCTCTTCATCCCCTCCAAGAAGGGGGATGTCTGAGTGATTAAAGCATCTGGGTCGTTCATTCAAGTACCTCTGCAGACATGAGTAGAAGGCCATGCTTCATCCTCCCATAAATGGGTCATGACTGTTCAGACAAGAGACTCAAAGGCAACCTGAAACGATGCTAACCAAACCATTTCCATTTGTGAAAATTTAACACACCTGATGCAACTGATCTCCCGGGCTCCTAGGAAAAAGTGGGGATGTTTTCTTCTAAATTAATAGGTCTATTTGTACAAATATAGCTCAGTCAAAGCCAACCCATGACCAGTAGACTATCCAGAGTCTCACTCTCTTCATGGCTAAAACCTTTCTTCTACTTTTGAACCTGAATTGATTCATTCTCAATATTCTTTTGTTCTTTGGACAAAATTTTTCTTCAGCTGAAACTGCTCTTGCTCTTCACTGCTCTGTAGCCCAGTGCCCATTTATAGATCTCAGTCTTGTTCCCTCATCCTTAACTGTGTTAAAATTAACAAGCCAAGCTGTCTTGGTGTAAGACAGGCACTTCCATTTCCCAGATCACTGTTAGGGAGAAAGCAATGAACTAGAAATGATTGCTCATTGTCTTCTTAAAAATAAGAATTAGTGATGTTAGAGGACTTAAAAAGGATCGGTTTCCAAAGAAGCAAAAGCTAATGTTTCTCCCACATCTTGTGTCTGCAGAAATCCCTGCTGCTGCAGACGTGCTGAAAGCAAGCTGAAAGCATAGTGAGTAGAAGAAGGTATGGGAGGAAATCCAGCAGAGGAAACAGTTGTTGGAAGAAAGTAAAAGCAAAGATAATGCCTCTTGCTCAGGAAGCTTTTAAATTGAAATTTGCTGCAGACTGACAGTGTTTTGGGGAACTATTACTCATGCTTATGCTATCTTACACTCTTCGTTAGCTTTTACTCTTGGTCACCAACAGAAACACTCTGTTGCACTGCAAATGCCTTTAGTCTGATTCTTTATGGCTTTTCTTATCATAACTAATAGTTTTTTACTGAATCTCCCCTAGTCTGAGTGCATTACTCTTGCAGAAGTTTAACTAGCATGGCAGTCAGTATTCCAGGTGAGTTTTCAGGGAGTCTAGTACTGGGCTATTAAATTCTTCACTCTTCTCCAAGGTAAATATCTTCCCTGACACAATACAGGCTTATGTTTGACTCATGATTTTTTGTCATCAGCTGCCCTGTCTATGTCCTCTTTCTCCCATCAAGTCATGTCCCCAGCCATTGCAGAATTCCTTATTGGCCAAAACCAGGTGAGTTTGCATTTTGAACTGTTGAACTTCATCCCACAGCTGCTTCTCCAACACTTAGGATCATTTAGATTTCTCTGTGTGATATTTCCACCCACTTTGAACTGATCTCACCTGCCAGCCCTGTGTGATCAGATGTTAGTTAATTTGTATGACCCTCTGGCAGCATCCTCACGGAGGTTACTGTGGGCATGGAGTGCCACCATCACTCCCACCCACTGCCACCCTCAGACTCAACACAGGCAACAGCCAAAGCTGTGTTTCGTTGGAAAATTACAATTAGTCAAAAGCAAAAGCCTGTCATGGCAACATTAAGTGTTCCTTGAAGAAAATAGTAGAAGTAATTGCTCTGATCTGGGGAGTCCCAGTCCTTCTCCTTAAAATAAAGCTGGTATTTGTAACCTAGACTTCCTAAGTCAGATGGAAATTCTATTTTGGTCTAGTTTTTTTTTCCCCTGTGTTTCTTGTTTGAAATTTTTCGCTTTGCTAATTTTATCTCTGCAAAGGTCAATTGTTGGAACCTCAGATTTCCATAGACTACAAAACTCATTTCACACCTGATTTTACTACTTCCTAAACAAGCTGAAGCAGGATTTTTCAGAACAGTACATATAAAGATGCCTTATAAAAAGCAAAGCAACTGTGGCTTATTTTATAGCATTTGCATTATTTTTAAAGCACCCTCTACTTACCCTTCCAGCTGATTTCTAATCTCCTATTTTTAATCTATAACCCTAATAAACTTCTAACTTTACCCATATTTTCCCTTTGTGTCCTTCAAAACTATCATTAAGCACATGCCTGAGTTACTTTTTATTCAAAAGAATTCATCAGAAAATGACAAGTTGAGCCTAATCAGTCAGTCTTTGCCTCCTCAGAGACCTCCAACTGTTGTTAAGTAATATCCCTTGTCACACTTTAGATAGCCCAACAGGCTGGGAAAAAAACCAAAAAAGACTTATTATAACTACAATGATAAACAAAATCTGCTCTGAAGCTACTCTAATTGCCTTCAGAGTCTAACACAACCCTTGGATTGACCCCTTTCTGGGGAAACATAACAGCCAGAGTAATTATTAAAGTATCGGCCCAGACTTAAATCCACATACAGATTTCCAGCTGAACATTAAATAACACTTGGTCTTTGAAAAATTGGGCGCTACAGTCTTCAATCAGCTTCTGTCCCTCATCAGCTTTACAGCACCAGGGAAATAAAGGACAAGAATTGGCTGGACACACGATGTCAGACAGCTGGAACACTGACCTGTGCTTTCAAAGGCGGTTGCCCTACTAGCCAGGGTATTGGCATTAAGATTTTAAACCTGTTATCATTTACAGGAGTTCAAAGACTTTTCTTTTATTCCCATGGAGGTTTTTTTACAGTGGGCTTTGCCTGCCATTTAAATTTTTTCACTCTGGATTTATTGCTTGTTTTATCCGGTCTGCAGACAAGGTTTGTTTTGGTTTTTGTTTTTTTGCAATATGAGTTTCTAAGCTTGTTAAAGCAGCCACAGAATGTTGTGCTGTATGTTATTCCAGCAAATGTAAAATGTGTGATATTTCAGCTATGGTAGGGTTGGTAGTAATGAGACCATACATTTAAAAATATGAGTATTAATTTTAGACTTCATGCAACCCTTCAAGGAAGCTCTGCTAAACTGAAAACATCATCTCCTGCTTCAATTAGACATATTAAGTATTCCTTCTCTTTTGAAATCAATTTAATAATTAGATATGCTAAAGGATCAAACTGCAAGTTCCAGCTTCCCACAACCCTTTGCCATTACCAGCTGCTCCTTACAGATACTGGCCCTGAGGTGAACATTCAGGAGGGGGTTCAGATTAGGGGAACATGCATGATGGTTTCTTCTTTGCTTGCTACCACAGCTCATTCGTCCTGTAGCCCTGGAAGGGGCTCTGAGAAACCACTCTTTACTTTCTGTCTCTCAGACCAGCTCAATCAGCTCACGCAAGTATGAGAAGCTCTCCTAAGAGCTTTATTCAAGGCAAAGATTACGAGTTCCACAAGTTAGTTCCCTTTTCCATTGATCAGTGAGACTTTTGGAGCCAGGGCAGCATTGCCTCCCTTTCCTAAGCTTTTGACTGACATCTCCTTCCTGAAATTGATTGCATTCATGCAGGTGAAATTTCCTGCAAACCTGGCACATGGGTGGGCACATGGACGTGTCTGCCCAGCAGCCAGGGGTGGTGTGAAGCCTCAGCTTCCTTGTGGAATACTTGTCTCTTCACAGACCTTGTCAAAGACACAATCACCCCTCTTGATTGCATGACATGGTGCAACCGAGAAAAGGCTCTGAGAGAGAAAATTCCATTCTGCTCGATCCCATGCTTCTGCAAGGGACCTGCCTTCAAACAAACAAATTGCTGCTGCTGAGCTCCATCCTGCACACAGTTTTGGGCTGAAAGGGGCTCAATCTGTTGAGTTTCCCATGCTGTTTCTGGGTGTCATTTAGATGGAGGGGGGACATGGGAAACTTGGGGCAGGAATCCCATATTGCACACAGAAGGACAGTGTTGGCCTCTCTGATACAACAACTTGAGATTTTTAAAACAATTGATATTTTTCTAAAACTAACAAATAAATGGAAGGAATGTATTTTTGAGCTTTCTTATAGGTGAGACAGGAAAAAAAAAAGAGTTCCTTAGAAATGCCAGACTATGTTCAATCACAGTTAAGAACAGGAATCAACCAGTGGCCTCCTTACACACAAACATGTGCACACAGCTCCTGTTGAAAGGCTTTGTAAACCTGGGCAGAATAACAGCCTTGAATTCCGGAGAACAACTATTTCTATTAATAACTGTAATAAAAAACCTGCAAACTTGACAACACAACTTCACTCAAATGCCTCCTCAATACACACTGGCAACACCACCCCCAGTATTACTCAGACACTATTATTTTTATCATTGCAGTGTCTCTTACACAGGCTTCTTCTTACTGCCTCATGGAGGAAACTAATGAATCAAAGCATGAATGTTCTTGAAACAGATCTTTTAAATTAAACATTAGCTCAGAAGGTACTGGTGGCCTTCTCTGACCCAGAAGTTAACTTCCTGTTTGGAAAAATATAAAAACTGAGTATCATAAATAAGCCTTTAAATGTGGTTTAATGGAAGCCATTGTTTTGGGCTGCTGCATTCAACTATTAAAGAGGAACTTATGCAGATTTTAAACGGGATCAATTCTGCTGTCACACAGTTAATAAAAGTGAGTAATTATTTACTTACCAATTAAATTTTGTGGGGAATTGACACATAACAAGGTGATTGGAAATTGTATTCAAAGATGAATTGGGATTTTAATAAATAATTTAACTGATGAACCTCCAGGGGTGGATGGCTATCCAGAAATGCAGTCTGGTCACTGTACATGAAGAAATTAAATTCACATTTGAGGGTAAATCCTGAAACCTGCATCCTGACCACTTTCCTTGTAAATCCCATTGCCTAACACATAAAACTAAAATGAAATGCATGAAGTCCAACTCTTTGAAGGACTAGGCATATTGAGTCCCTTCTAACTTAAGCTACCACTTACAGTAATCAGTCTTCTGCAAGGAGACTCACTAGCTTCAGAGTCACCTTCCTCATCCTTGCTGTTCCTTAAAGGATTCTTTTAATTCAAGGGAAATTTCATGGATTTCAATATTAATGCCACTAGAGCTGCTATTATCTCTCTGAGCAGTAATACAAGCAAGTACAGCCACTGCAAAAATAGAAAAATAATTCCTACATGCATCTCATGCTTATTAAATCTCATCGTGGCATGCTGTGATTAATCTTTTGCAGAAAGTTTCCTTAATTCTCATTTAAGGATAAATATCTGTATTTCCTCATAGTAAATAAATAAGCTCTTGCACCATCTCACTTGTGACACAAATTAAAAATAAGCCATGAATTGATAACAGTTAGTGTTGTTCCTCTACAGATCAGACATTTCAGAAATCATGCCAGATGAGCTGACCATTCTTCTCACTCTTTATTTTTGTTTGGTGGTTAAATTTATGTACAGATTGGTTTTCAATGGCTTTTGATCACATTTTAAGGACTAGATCTAAAGCTGTTCCTGTGCATACAGGTCTTGATGTCTGTGATGTGTTTTTTAATAAATATCTTCCTGCAAGTGGCCTGTCATCCTCACCTATTACTGCCTTTGAGTAGAAAGCATGAAGTTTGCTCAATTTCCTACCTGCAATCCCCTCAAATGAGCATTTCAAGCAAAAAGGCAGAGGAGAGGAGTGCAGCTAGAGACAGGAACTCATTTCTGCTGGTTTTGGTATTCAGAAAAGTGCACTGGGCTGATATAGGGACAATGGTTACTGTTGTTGTCTGTGTCTAATTACTAACTATGCACTCTTCAAGAAAAGGAAATTAAAATTTTCTTCCATCTTCTGCTCCTTCCTACTTAGCTCTTACATGTCACTAATAAAGCATAATATTGCCCAGTATCACTCCAGGGGTGACACTCCTGTTTCCCTTCTCCTAGCCCAGGCTTTGTTGCAGCTGTGTTGCCTTTCCAAAGGAACATGCCAGATCTCTGGGATTCCCTCTGCTGTCTCTAACTCCTGTTCTGATTGCTTGACCTCAGAGACGAGGGATGGATGTTGTGTCCTGACAGCCACTTACAACAGGCTCTTCCAAAGGAGCTGTTTGAGCCCCTGACAAAGGGGGCCATCAGCAGGGTGGCCTTGGGCAATGAATGCAGAAAAGTGCTTGCACTGGTCACCATTCCAGTTCAGGTCGGGACCACGGGGGAAGCCTGGGATGAAAGGATGAAGAGGAGCAGCTGAGCAGCGTGGGGGACTCTCTACAGGCACCAGGGGGACAGAGAGGAGCAGCTGAGCAGCGTGAGTGACTCTCTACAGGCACCAGGGGGACAGAGAGGAGCAGCTGAGCAGCGTGAGTGACTCTCTACAGGCACCAGGGGGACAGAGAGGAGCAGCTGAGCAGCGTGAGTGACTCTCTACAGGTGCCAAGGGGCCGGAGAGGAGCCTCCTCCCTGCAGT
>VWZT01016784.1:55874-75395 GCA_013397055.1 Pachycephala philippinensis
GACAGAGAGGAGCCTCCTCCCTGCAGTCACCCTGAGAAGAGCAGCACAGCCCCATCCAGAGTGCTCTGGAGGAGGGAGGTCTAAGAGGCTCTGCTGCATTTCCGTGTATGGTTCAGCAGTGGCACACAGGAATAAAGTCACTGTGTCGGTCCCAACCCTGCTGAGGAGAAATCAGGAGCTGTTCTGATGGCTGCACGGTGGCCCAGTACAGGAGGCCACATGACAGCTGGTTTTCCTTGCCATCTTCAAATTTGGGGCACTAAATATGGCACTGAGTCTTCTTGGAAAACTCAAAGAGGAAGAAAAATGAAATTTCTGCCTCCTATCCTTTTTCCTAACTCCCCCTTCCCTGAGAAAGCCCTTTCTGAGCTCAGAAGGAGGCATGCTTGGAGCCATCAAAAATTTTTGCTTAATGAAGGACCTAAAAACAGACTTTGTAAGGTAGTCACACCAGGCATAATATTTTCTTTAATAATATATACAGACATGATTGTTGGGAATGCCACAAAAACTGCACAGGAGCTGTGCAATTTGCCCAGGCAGAGGACCAGCCAGGGGCCCTGCTCTGAGCCTTTGCTGTGGCTGCCAGCCCAGGTAAGCATTTGGTCCTGGGTGCTGAATGACTCTGCTGAAGCCACCATAAAACTAGGCAGGAATTGCAGTTTTAGTGAGATTTCTGCTGGATGCTTGGTAAGGCACCATCCACAGCATTGCACAGCTTATGGAAACGTTTTCTCTGTATCACAATCTCACTTATCTATTATTAATTTTTTTCCAGACGATAAAACAAAGGTATCATCATTTGCTGTGAAAAAAATATGGGTAAGAAATGCATCTTGGGGTTTGTTTTTTATTTCATGTTATTTCTCTTTCCTTTTAACATCCAGGAGAAACAGTAGCCATGTGAGTTCAGCTCCTCTGCTCTCCTGTAATCTACCCTTTGATGTAACTAACTGGCAAAAACATATTTCTAATCAAATATAGTCTCTCATCCTTAATCAGCTCAGCTTTAAAATGCAGATCAATGAGATAAGAAAGAGCTGATTTAATTAGCCCAACCTCAGCAATGTTACAGCATATTCTCATTTACAGAAATAATGGGTAGCAAAAGGAAAGAGATTCATCATCATGAAAAGACTGGGGAAGGCAGAGGAAAGCAGGATATTTCCTATGTTAGCTAAGGGTGATTTTCATTCCGGCTAAAGAGCCAGCACATGTTTTATGAGCCATTTAAATAACACTTAGGCCTTGTGCTTTGTCCTTTAGCCTAAGGATGAATTTCTTTCACTAAGTAGTAATACCTTTGGAAATCATCACTCTTGGGTTTAATTGATGAGCCAGAGACAGCTCCCACCACTTGGTGAATAAAGAAGAGGAAATATGGCAGGCAGGAACACGGCAATAATGCACATTTATAAAGCTGCTTGGAACACTCACCCACACGAGCACCAGGTCAAGCACTCTTTCTGGAGAGGCTTTAATGGGAACAGCACAGAGTGTGCTCCCTCACCCTGCTACTGCCTTACTGAGGGGCCACAGGCAGGTCACTTCACTTTTGCGTTTTTGGGGGTGTGTTTTGTTTTTCTTTGCTTTCTTCCTCTGTCCCATTAGGATTTGGAATTTCCTGCAGAGTAAATGTCTTCCTTCCTCCACAGCACAGGTCCCCCCACAAATGGAGACTGTGGCACTACCAGAGCTCTGTGGTTTTGTTGCCTTTTCCTGGTCTTATTGTTGCCTTTTCCTGGTCTTAAAATTAAAGTCAGACATGGTTAAGGGGATTTAAGCATCCTTAGATGCTCCGAAATGCACCCTGAAATGCACACACACACGATAAATCGTGTATACAATTTATACACCTTGCAAATGAGCATATCTATCAAAGACTCCCCAATGAGAGGCTCCAATGAACCCCCCATTCCAAAGAGTCCCTCCCTGGATGGGCCAATCTTAGTTTACAGGGTATGTTCTAGAAAGGACCTTGGTGCCTGGGCCTTCCTGACCCCAGCTGCGGGGCCTTCAGGATGTTTGGTCTCTTGGCTTAAGGGAATATCGGGTCTCAGCTAAGTTATCAACTTAAGAAATTACAAATGTGTGGACTAAAAGCACTGAGGATACATAAAAGCTATATAAAAGGGTATATAAAAGGGGTATAAAAGAAAAGGCAAAAATTCACCAAGAAAGATGTATTGCTGTACAGCTGCTTAAAGAGAAAAAACAGTGCAAGTTCTCAGCTTGCTCTTCCACCTTTGTGGCTTCAAAGCAGTAGAACACTACCTCACCTCCACCAGCCTGACTGCAAATGCTCCTCCATCCCCCTGGACCATGGGACTCACTGGATCAGATTAGCCCAGGTTTGGTCAATGTAAGCAGAGAAATGCTGCCTCCTCCACACAGAGCACCCAGAACATTTCCATGGCCACACCAATCCTGTAGAGGCCTCACCAAAAGGAAAAATAGACCTTTAAGTGTCCAACAAGTGTTTTCAGATGGGCTCCAGATGTGGAGCTGGGTTCAGGACCTGAACCTTTGGTGAGGTAATCTTGACATTCATGCTGTTACAAAGTCAAGCCAAATCCACACAGTGGAAGCCAGCTCCTAATTTGAGTTCTGGGAATGAAGTTTGTCTTCCTTTGTGCCCATCCATCATTTTGAATGGAGCTATCTTGTGACAGCCACATTTGGTAGTCTCTGCCTGGGAGATAATTGCTCATCACTGAGGGGAACTCACACAGCTGAGATAACCCTCAGGCACTTTCTCTGCAGGGATGGGAGCACCAGAGGCAAAGCAATTAACAGAGCAATTAAACCATTAGCCAATCATATCTCTTTTTTTTTTCCCCTCATCTCAGACTTGTGCCACTCTCCAGTGCCTCTAAAAACAAGCAAGGAAAGGCCCTGCTCTCTAGAGGGATAGTTCCCTCAGGTGGGCTGGGGCTGAGATTAGGCTCTAACCCTCATTCCTGACCCTTACTCATCATCAGCCTGGGCTTGTTGGACATGGCTTGGCTACTGTAAACAGAACCAGTGGCCATTTCAGATCCTGAGAGAAGCAATGTTAACTTGGAATTCTTCCCTGTGTTCTTCTCCTTCCCTCCACCAGGTTTGTTCTCCAGGTAATAAAGCAATTTTTCCAAAAGTGTTAGATCAGATATCCTGACTCTGTGGTTACATGAGAAAGCTTTGCAGAAAAGATACTGAGACAATCTCACATGCACAAGGGTTTATGAACTGCATCTGTAGATGATGGCATTCACCAGCACTAAAAGTGAAAGTTACTTTGCGGGGAATATAAAAACACAAGAACAGAAAGGAGAGAGACGTGAGAAGGAGAAAATTCTGTCACACTCGGGCTCTCCTAGGTCCCCCAGACTGTTCCTCACCCACCTCCCTGTCCTAGCCCTTCCCTGGGCTGCAGCCCTTTGGGGACAGCTGCTCCTGCTGGGGTTCTCCACAGCCATAACTCCTGCAAGAATTGTGCTGTGGAGCTCCCAGTGATGCCAAAGTCCCCTGGCTCTGTGGAATTTGGCAATGTCATAGACATTATAGCAGTGTCCCCCCACCCACCTCATCCAGCAGCTTGGTCTTAAATTATAAGAGCCTGTAGGACATGGGGCCAGGCTGCAAACCCTAGCAGGAAACTGTATTTGTTCCTCCAGAGAGCCACCTGAACTGCCAGAACTTAGAGTCAAGACACCAAACAGTATTGTGGGCACCCAAAGAAAAATTGCCTTCTCTTTTCAAAGCCTTGAAATGAAGCTCTCCATCAGTGACTCCTCATCATCAAGAAATCTTCAGAGTAACACTCACCCCATCCTTAGCACCTGAAGCCTGCACATCCCTCCATTTAGAGGATGCACAATGCTTTTGTTAATTAGAGCCTTAGTTTAATATGAGCTGTCAAAGTTCACTTAACTTCAATTAATTGTTTCTCCTGAGCTTAATTTCTTTAGTTAAGTATTGATTAATCATTGCTTAATTATGCTGAAGTCTCACTGGGTGATATTTCAGTTGCATACCGCAGCAATGCACTACTTTCTAAAAATACTCAGAGAATCATCAGATATTTTATGTATTGCTATTATTGGGATGACTTTTAATATTTATCTTTTCATCCCTTATGTTCCAAGTATATTTAACGTGTTGTGTTTAATTCCACTGATTCACAAATCATTTTTCTCTACGTTGGTAGGTCATACACCAGAGTTTTGAATGGTGTGGGGAGAAAAGCTTTGTGTCTGGCATCCAGTGTCTTATGCCAGGAGGAGTAGGTTAGGGAACACAAGTAAATGATCTTTACTGTGGTACAATATTAACACATTTAAACAACCAAAATATTGATGGAATGCAGTTTTTTCTTTGAACTTTTACTTTAAGTGGCATACAACTTTGGCTCAAATGCTGTCTGTATTTCCTCAAAACTACAATGCTAGAGCTCTTAAGAATGTGGCCTTCAGACCAAGCCACCTGTAATCTGAAATCTCAGTCTGTTCTGAAATATCAGGAGAAAACTACCTCCACCTCTCTGTAGTATCTCAACAGCTCTGTAATGTCAAGTTGGATTGCAAGTATCTTAATTTTCACAGATAAGTATAAGAGCTATTAAATTTTTCCAAGGTCTCTCTTGAATTTCAATATTTACCCAAATTAGAAGTTAAGTTTGATCTGTAGTGAGAAATTAAACAATTACCTTTCCCCCCCCAATAATTTCCCTGGAGTCCATTTAGGCATCTAATTCTACCTACTCACAGAAGCATTTTTCATTATTTTTCTAGATGAGAAAGAGTCACTCCCCAGGGAACACTTCTTAGCTTGACAGGGTTTTATCACAGTCAAGGTTTAACTTTCTCCCTTTGGTACACATTCACTTTTTCAGAGATCTCTAAACCTACTACTACTAAAATTTAATTTTGAACATGTTCTGTGCTATAGGTGTACTAAGCATTATTTACTACTGTTATCCCAGATTCTCAAATGAGCACTGGTAGGAATATGCTATAAAGAGAGTCATCAAAATGACATCCTTTCCTACTACATTTCACCTACTCGGTGGTGTAAACATCTGGTACCTTGGGAATGCACATCTTTGCTGTGTGAAAGGCAAGGTAAACTGGGGAAAACACTGATTATTACATAGATCATGGAAAACACTTCTGTTTCCTTATGCTGAATGACACAAAACACTACATTTCCCAGAAAGGGATGGATGAATTAAGCCAGGTTAAAAAAGTACTGACAAAACCCTTGCTCGGAATTTGAACAAGTCCAATCTAAACATTTCCAGAGTACAATTAATCTGTCCTTTGTTGTTAACTTCTTATCACAACTCTGTGTTTCTGGATTCTGATCAAAACCAGAAGCCCCACTTCTATAACACAGCTTAGTTGTATTAAATTTGTACCGATACTTTACCAAGAAACTGAAAAGCGAGTCTGTTGTCATGACTCATAATGTCATGACTCTCTTTGCAGCTTCATCTAAACTCTGTATCCGAGTCCAGGTCATTACTGATGTAGGTGCTGAACAAACACACTCCTGCCCTGACATGCTCACTGCAAAAGAAACAAAGAATTGAAAAAAGGAAGTTTTACCTTTACTGCTTTCTGTAAAGGAAGCTGGAGCACTGAGACACAACAAGCTAAATTTCCCAGTGTGATTTGGATCCATATTCGTAAAAATGACAAGTCATTGATCTTAATTACAATCCCCAGGATTCTGCCACATGGAACTCAAGCTGGTTGTGGAAATTTAGCAGCATCAACTTGATGCACATCCGCAACTTTCTTATGGTAATTCCTCAAGACAAAAACATTCCCATTTCATCAGCTTTCTTGGTGTCAGCCACAATTTTACAGCTCAGCATTATTTATTTATATTGTAACCTGGCTTAACAGACACAGTCATCAACCACAGCTGTATCAGGGGCTTTGCTACCAGAAAACAAAACTGCTAAATCCAGGTGTTAAGATGAGACCACTGAGATGAACAGGCAGTTACGGGGCAAGTATGAGTTTATCAGGGCAATAAGCCTGGTCAGAAGGGATCAGAACTCTTCCAATCCTTTCCTTCATATGATTAATGTTAGGAGAGATGGCTAAATGTTATGTGCCTATGAATGTTTCAAACACTGCTGTTCCCTCTACCTAAGGAATACACACAAGGACTGCAGTGGCTCTTCCATCTGTCCCATCCATATTGCAAAATCAAGCACAGTACCGTGCAACCCTACACCCAGTTGTCTGCTGGAGTTTGCAAGTTTTCTCTCCCACTGCATTAATAATGTGACATGTCCCCATTAAAATAATAATAAAAAGATAGATGAATAAATTTAAATGAAGGGAGCCATGGCTTATTTCTTTCAGCACATCTTCAAGTGAACAGAATCCCTGGCTCTCCAGGTGGGGCTGTCACTACCTCGTTTCTGTTCAGGTCTCTTAACCATTTTTTTTGTCCTTCCAGCTCATCTGAGAAAAGAACAGGAGGACAAAACATTCCTACAATTGCCTGTGAACTGATACATTGAGAGTGGCCTGTGGGAAACCTGCTGCTCTGCTGTGGATTTCTGGTCTCTGGGATGTGGTCTGCGAGGCTTACTGGATTCAGGATACAACACCTCGTGGATGAAGTGCTGTGATTTTTTGGAGAAAATCATTCAGGCATAAGAGCAGAGAAAGAAGTTGTAAAAGTTAAAGAAAGATCCCTGAGGGACATCAGCACTGCCAGTATCTCCGAGTTCAGTGCGTAGTCTCTTTTCTCAGCACATTTGCTTTGGGCAAAACCATAATAGTAACTCATCAGCTGAGGCAAGTGAGTGTGCCTGTTAACATATCTATCCTAAAATACTTCTGTTATTAATAAACAATCAAGTAAAAGTTGCAGGTCACCATAACTTTATCAGACTTCTCACCCTAACAATTTTTTTCCATTTTGAATGACATTGTGCAACTGACTGCAGTACAATTTGCTTCCTTGCTTTTCAACAAAATAATTGCTTCGTTTGGATTTTGCAGATTTTTGATAACTAAAATTGGCTTTTTACTGTAATTATTTCTCTTTCTATTTCTCCATCCTTCACTTTACAGGAGCTGTAGTTTGGTTTTGAATCCTGCTCTCCTGGTACCAGCAGCATTTTCATATGGGCCAAAGTGCTGGTTTGTGGCTGTTCTCATCCGGCGTGGTTGAGCAGGCTAAAAGAAAAGAAATGCAGCTAAATTCTGAGGGATCACATTCTACCCACCTCTAACATATTATGTAACTCTTCATCCTTTGAGTAGTCTTATTGATTTCAGTGGAAGAAGTTGTTATTGCAGAATGTGAATAAGATGTCAGAATTTCACCCTAAATATTTCACTTTACAAAGGAAGCCATGCTGCAAAAGAAAACACATCCTGAGCTGCAGCAGGATACAAAATTTGCAGTTACAATAAAAGCTGGGAAGCCTTTTGCTTCTTTGTGATGGTGCCCTCCTATTGAAAGTGTTTAATAAACAGAACTAGTTCTGTCTGAATTAAATGAAAGACGCTCATATACAAACTGGGAGTCTTCTAATCCTTACAGCACCACAAATAATTCAAAGAAGTCTTGAAGTGCCACGATAATGGCACAAGATGGTTATCTCTGTATTATTGCTTTTGTGTACATCAAAGAATGCTCTGTGGGAAAAATAATGTTGCATAAAAAACCAAACATATTTCTTTCAAAAAAGCAGACAATTAAAATTATCCAGAAGTTAAGGAAAATATGAACTAAAAATATTTTGCCTTTGAAAGTCTATATTACCCTTAAAACAATTTTATGGTGGATATTGTGGGCTCTGGATTACCATAAATGTCTGATTGAAAATCTTTGTAAGGATGTTAAGATTAAGTACACAGCTCTTAAGTTGTACAAACACAAAACTGATTTCAAAGGAATCAAGTGATGAGAATGGATATCCATGAAACAAAAATAATGTAATCATAAAGACTTTTTTCACCAGTCAAGACATAAAGTGACAACAACTGGACTTGTCACCTGGTTTTAAAATTGTTAAATTAAAGATTGTGGGCAAAGCTGGAAAGGAAAGAAAGAAATACAAGCCAGCTGTACCTGTGGTGTGATTACATTCCCTTCAGGATAGACAAGGCACTGGTTGGTCAACTTTTATGTTGTAATTTTGGATGTGCTTGGAGTAAAGAGAATGTGGTGCTGAGTGAATGACCAAAAAGTGTACAGAGCAAAATCCACCAGGTACAGTGTCAGCAAAGCCTGGGGAGTTGTGGGGAGGGAAGGGAGAGAGAGCACCTTACTCTGCATGACATGATAAAACAAATCACAAAACCAGGTGTGCTCTACACCAGTGGAAGCACGATGCACCAGGCAGAAGAGCTGCACCCCAGATCTCTCCCAGAATAATTCTATACCTTTCACAGACGTAGAAATTCGAGTTCCTGGTGAGTCAGGACCTCCTGATGCCTTGCACAGTCCCAGGAGCACTCGGCGTGGAGGTGCAGTGGGACTGCCTTTCATTTCTCCAGTAATCAAACCACTGGACAAGGAGTGGGCAAAACCCTGAATGTTTTGTGCCTGCCTTGTTGTCAGGGCAGAGATGTGTCCCTTATGCACAGGGGTCATACCCCCATGTCCACACTGCAGCAGAAACATCAGCAACCATGTGTGACAGGCTTTACTCCACACATAGAGACACTGAAGTATGGCATCCACTTATTTCCTGTCATACCTTTAAATCAAGGCTAAACGAGGTGAAAAGCAAATAGAATTTCAGCCCTTGTAAACTCACAGGGCAAGCTGAATGGATAAACCAAGACGATTCACCGTCATATATTATCCTGGTGTGCTAGAGTTGGCTATACAATAAGTTCATGGCCTTCTCAAAATGAGTGGAAAGGTGAATGCTTCCATTGTGATTACTTGGCTAAAAAAATACGTCAGTAATTCCTCTTCTACCCTTCTTCACCGTTTAAATGCAGTATTTTAAGGTTAACAATGGGAAAACGCTATGTACTTTTCAGGGAAAACTGACTGGGCTTTTTTTCAGAGATAAATTACTTAGAAACAGAGAGAAAATAATATTCTATTGAAAATGACTCCTTAATGCCTGTGTCCCTGTTGGGCCAGGTTAAAGGATGTATGGGCACACTTGCACAAAGAGCTGCAGCTCTGCAATGCTGTGACTGGAGGAGAATCTCAGCTTCTCTGTGTCAAGCTAAAGGGAAAAACTGAGTAGGAAATTTCAGTTCACCTGCTTGGCTGGGATGAAAAGTTTCAAGAAAATAACCAGATTGTATCTGCTAATGTGCCTGAAGGCATAGTCAGACTGAGACAGCAGCTTAGATTAGGGTCACCTGGCATGCTCACTTCTGTAGGGTCCTAATTCTATCAGCATCTGTCCTCAAGGGCCTTAAAGGAGCTGGTCCCCATCTTCCCTAGCAAATGGCTGTGTAAGAGAAGAAGAGGAAGAGGAAGGATGCAGGAATGGATTCTCTTGACAGTGAGAATTGCTCAGCCACTTCTCCCTTCTCTAGGGTTCAGGATGTTTCTCCCAGCCCATCTTTATAATGAGTGTGAGGACCATTTCAGTGGGAAAGCATAACCATAACCCAAAAATAAGCTCATGGCTGCAAAGTCTGGATCTATTGTTTAAACATGGGTTGAACTGCTTATGAGGCTACACTGACGTCACATTTTGATGTCCAGCTCTGCTGTTTGGTTCCTGGAGCACCCTTTGTAGTGAATCTGGCTGTGGTAAACTTGTTCTGGGTGTGACTAAGGAGCTGAATGAACTTCTCAAGTAGACCCAAGTCATGTCTTTCTTGAAGAACTACCAGATTCATTACAGAAGTTGCTCTTTCATTCCTGGTCTCTCCAGAAAAAAAGAAAGATCAAAGCACTTTGGAAGACAATCTGTCCCCATGTTCTATCTGCCTGTTCTCAGAATCAGGAGGATCAGATAAACCTCCTGGCTTTTCCATTCTCCACTAACACCAAATTACAATGTGCTGGCCATTTTTCCCTGTCGTGTTTTGAGCAGTTTCGAATGAGGTAGATTAAAACCATTTCACTTATTTATCGCAGTTGCGGTAAATTTTAGGGTAAAGCAGGAGGCCATTGGACAGCAGTATTTTGTTTCTTTCCCTCCTCAAGTTAGGGCTATGGAACAAGGGGTAGCTGATATTAGGTTCTGGCAATTTAAGTCTGTTTAGCAAGGTTCTTAATAATCTCTGCATGTATATCACAGAGAACCTTTCGCATATTGCTTTAAATAATTCAAAACCGCTCCAATATTGTATTAAATAATTCAAGAATCGGACAGGCTTTGTGATTAATGATGTGTACCTGGAATTTCTGCAAACACAGCAAGGAGTCAAAGTATGCTCTGGATACAAGTGTCCTGGCACAAGATCCCATTTACTCCTTGCCAAGGCAATAGTGTGTGTTAGAATATTGGAAAAGCGCCTGCTACTCGATGGAAAACTGACTGAGGCCAATGGTTAATGTGGCTGCTGCTGAAAGAGTCTGTTCTTTCTGACAGACAATACTAATTTGGCTGAGAACCTCTATTGTCTTCTGACTCCCATTTTTAATCTTCATGAATAGCGTTGGTACCTGATGTGAAAATTAAATGGAAGTATAAATATTTCTGCAGCAGCTGGGCGTTTGTCCTCGTATTTCACCAGTCTTGATTTGAGAGCATGGAAAGGGTTTGCTTTGTAAGGCAAAGCATATAAGCTTATTTTGCATGTTAACTTAATCCTAAAGGGCTTGAAAGTTGCTGCTCTTCCCAGCTGTGCTTGGGTCTGTGATCAGGAAAAGTACCTGGAAGTCTGTTGTCCTTCTCCATTTGTTTTTATAGGGAGATGCAAGTGGAGCAGCATTATTAAGGCAAAAAAATCCCTAAATGTTAGAATTGCTGCATTTTCACCCTGTTGACACAGCAACCACTTTCCTTCTTAGTACAGATGAAACAATTCTGTTTTAGACATTACTATCAACAGTTTTTGCCTAGGAAATGAATAGGTTTCTGTAACCTCAAGGTATTTTTTGGTTAAGGGATTTCTCTAAGAAACAAAGAAAATCAATGCTACATTGAGGTAGAAATAAAGCAAACAAATCCTCCTAAATATCCTTTTTTAAAAAAAATAAAGGATATGCTAGTGAGCATAATGGAATACCCAGGAAGCAGATTACAATTATCAGCACTATTGGAAAAACTCTGTAGATATCTTTATGGGAGTCTGAGATGGGACTCCCAGCCCAGCGACCTCAGTGAGCAACCACTTTACAGACATCAAAAGGACCAGCTGATTTTATCGGATTTTGGATATTTTCAATGAAAGACTCCACAGGGGATACACTGAGATGTGTCCAGCTTTAATATTTAAACACATTCAAGATTTCTAGAGGAAGAGACAGAGAAATAAAGAGGGCTGCTGCTGTGGCAAATGCATTTGGCATGCCATGGCCAGTATACTCCCCTATGTGTTCCTCTCTGCTCCAGCAGCAGGTGGTGGCCTAAGGGCCATTTGGATAAGGTGAGGGACCAGCCTGGATGTAACACATTTTTACAGATGCAGCACAGAGAATATTGACATTAGATGTACAGCCTACAGCCTGGGGAGCAGGTTGGTGGGTTGGTTCTTGGGGTTTTCCAGTCATGGTTTTTGTTGCTTTTGGTGTTTTTTTGTTGTTTTGTTTTTGTTTGGTTGGTTTTTTTTAAGAATGTGCATCTCAGAAAGAATCTCAGGTATTTCAGGGCAGGGATGGAACCCAAGGTGTATCAAATGACTGATATCTGGAACAAAGTTCTCTATGCACATTTGCATTTAAATAGTGGAAGCTATTGCAAATTGCCCACACAAGCCTTTATTTCAGTGGTTTAGAGATCCACATTACAATAAACTTCAGCATTTTTTACATAGGCTAGCTGAAAAATGCTGTTCATTGTTTCTTAATAAAATGAAAGCTCGGAAAGATGACCAATTAAGGTGTCTCTGCAAAAGTCTCAGGGGTGAAGCATCTTCCTTAAATAAAAGGGAAAGATGCTAATTTTCCATCCCTGCAGATTAATTGAAGGAGCCATAGTATTCTTTTCGTGTTTCAGGGCACAGCAGGTGGGCAGGGAAGAGAGAGGATATTGCAGGTCAGCCACTTTAGGATTTCAATGGAGAGTCTGCCTTCTGTAAAGAATGAATAATTCAACCACCCACACCCCATAACCATTTAAATTACAGTCTTCCTGTTATTATAAAGCAATGTCTCAAAGGAATAAATAAAGTTGACAAAAATAGTCTTCATAAGGGTTGACACTGATTACACCAGACTGAACACCCTCCCTCATGGGGCTCGTCCACCTTTAAATGTCATCATGAGATGACACCTGTCTATCCTGCTGTCAGTCTGAACAGAGAATAAGTCTCTGTTCCCAGTGGCTTCTTTTCCTAGCAAGACCAATTCTAAGTCATAAAGCACAGGATGACAGATCTTAAACCAGCAAAAACTGAATGGTTTTTTATTACTCACTCTGTGTCATAGTAGGAGGGGGAAACCACTAAAGAGAGGAGTGAAGGGGAACTTCATGGCAGATAAATTTAAAACAAATAAAATGCTGGATGTTGGTTCTGTAAAATTAATTTCTGCAGAAGACCATGTAGGAGAATGAAGTGACAGATATTAGGCAGAAACTCTTTCATTTGAGGGTGGTGAGGCACTGGCACAGGTTGCCCAGGGAAGTTGTCGACTCCCTACCCCCGGAAGTTCAAGGCTAGGCTGGATGGGGCTTTGAGTAAACTGGCCAAATGAAAGGTGTCCCTGTCACTGGCAGAGGCATTGGAACCAGCTGATCTTTAAAGTACCTTCTAACCCAAGTGATTCTATGATTCTGTGACAAAAAACATTGTCCCTGCAATGCTTTGCATTAATCAGCAGTGGTAATTCAAAGCCAGCTGCCTATCAAGGACAACTGACCTTGTGGCTCTGTGCTTCACAAAACTGGTCTGTTGGCACATACTTGGTTTTTTATTCATTTTTATTGTTGATTGTTCATCTTGCAAGATAACAGGCTCAGAAGACCACAGGTACTTCCATATCAAGTGAAATCAAAGGCCTAACTAGCCCTGAAGGAAACTGCCTGTTGAGAAACCAAATCATGGCTGGCCTCTGTGACATGGCTCATCTGAAATAGACATGAGAATGATATTCAGCTTTTCTGAACAAGCCCAAAACCTTTTTCCTTAGTCAGAAAATAATTTATTTCCTGATGACTTCCAGTTGTTTTATTAAATTCCTACCACGGAGAAAAGAAAATTCCAAAATGTGGTTGTTCACTGAAACAGATTTTTTTTCCTATTTTTGCCGCAGTTCATATTTCATCTCGGTACAATAAATTGACATAGTGCCCTCATGCCTCTTTCTCTTAGAGGGTGCTTCAGATATTAACAGTTCATTTGCCACAGAGCAGCTTAACTGGCCTCCCCTGCCCAAGAGCACAAAAGGGAATGGTTATTGATACCCTGTGATACAAGCTGATATCCCCTAAGGGCAGCATATATATTTATGATTTAATTCCTATGGCTTATTTCTTACTATTAGAATGGTTTTCTGTGCTGGTAGGAAATCCTAATTGTGCTCCCATATGGACAGCTCAGATAAAGTGCCTGCCTGCCCATGCTCCTTTTGTCCTGTGCACAGCAAGTCGGGCAGAACATGGAACAGCCTCACCACCGAGGGGAGGAGAGGGAAGGAAACAAACACACTTCAGGCTCCCACTTCTCAGGGGCTGCCAGGCTCAGTGTGGTCATGATGCTGTAAAAAAAAAGCATATCTAAATAGACATGCCTACACATATTCACAAAGAATACTGCATCCATCAGCTCATGGGAAATTTCAGACTTATATGGTGTGGCTTTTTGCTGTTATTCAGTCCCTTTCCCTGTGTTCCATTTCGCTTCTTTGAAGCGCTGAAGGTGCACTGCAATCCAGACTCTCCAATTCAGAAACTATATGTGTATAAATGAAAGAAGGATCTAGTTGCTCTGAGCTACTTCCAGATCTAAATTAAGTTGCACTTACCAAAGAACATGCTCGACAGCAGAAGCACCTTGTTCATATTTTGCGTGTATTAAAAAAGAGCCTTCCCTGTTTCATTCTAATAACATACTATTCAATAACTTCAGGTAAGAACTACAAAGGATTAAAATGGTTTTACATCTCTCCCAGCTCCTCAAACAGCTGTGCTATGCTGCAGCTGCACACATTGCTCAGACAAGATACAGCAGCAGGTAATTCTGCAATCATTGGCCCACAACATCCCCCAGCATCCAGCAATCCCCTGGCTAGTCTGGGTTTTAGAGGAGAAGCTAAATCCTCTAAGGTAAGTCCTCCTAAGAAAAAGGAAACAAACCTATTTTAATAAACAAATATATTTGACAATAGGATTATCTGTGTTTCTAAGGTTAGCATCCTGTCTTCCTCAGAAAGGCACTAAGCACACCTAATTAACACTATAAGAGAAACTAAACATATTGGTTGTGTACTAAGATCTTCTTTGCACTAGTTGCATTGTCATGGCTTAAATAAAAAGGACTGATGTCTGACTTTAAAAATGGAGGAGGGAGAGGAGGTATGGTGAGAAAAAGGAATTACCCATTGATTTATTCTTTTACTTAACAGCAAAGGGGAATGAGCAATTTAAGGTCAGCAGCATAGTGTTCAGCTGGCCTCAGATCCTGCAAAATTACCAGCACTGTGTGTTGCAATAAATTGCATGCTTTTGTCATCCCTGTTTGTTTGAAATATGTGTGAAATGAAGAGGGAAATAGCCAAGACCAGCATTAAGGACTGCCCTGATCTGCCTAGAAGGTGAATGGAGACAAAAGAGTCTGTTTTGTTGTTGATAGGAGAGCCCCTCTAATGCACAATCAGTCCCACTGCTTTTGTAGCTGCTTCCTTCCCCTGTACCAGAGGCACACACATCCAGGTGGGTCAGGAGGGTTGCTGGAAATCCCAGCAAAAGTACTCCTCCCAATTCTCTCCCTCTGTACCCCAGTGATCCATCCCAAAGTGCTCATGTTTGATTCTGCACAAAGTCCATGTGCTGTCCTTGTAGTGCTGCAGGCTGCCCAGCCACCATGCCTGCAGAAACATTTACTCTAACAGTCCCTAAAGAACTCACCCCGTGCAGAAGGGATAAATTAAACACGGAGGTGTGGCTCAGCCAAGGCACTGCATCACACAGTGAGCAGGTTACTGACAGTCCAAGTAACTTTTCAGACTAATGACTCTCTCATCAGTCCAGGAAAACAGGTCCTATTGCTCCAGAAGGTCATACTGGCCTTTATTTTCCTCCTGGTGATGCAAGTGCTGATTATAGTGCAGTATCCAAGGCAGGTAATTCATGTCAAAAGGTGGAGAAAGTGGCTTTGCTTATTGATGTGTTGTCATCGCAACGTTCAGCCTTTCTGTTCATAGCTATTCACGTGAGTTACAGCAAACAGAGCCTGTGCCTGGCATTAACCTGCTCCCCAGGCAGCTATTACTCAAAATGCACAATGGCCTGCGGGACACAAAGAGATTTGCCATTGCTCTGTTGACCAGACACAGCTTTGTGCTGCACTGTGTGATGAAGTAGGGTCAAAATGGCATTCCAGGCCATTCTCCTGGAAAAGTCAGAAAGCCACAGCTTGGACAGGTGCACTCTTTGCTGAGTCAAGAACTGCCTGGATGGCTGTGCCCAGAGAGTGGTGGTGCTGCATTCAGCTGGTCGTTGGTGGTCCCCCAGGGATCACTGCTGGTCCCAGTCCTGTTCAATATCTTCATTGATGATCTAGGTGATGGGAACAAGTGTACTCTCCATAAATTTGCAGACAACAGCAAGTTGGGTGGGAATGTTGACCTGCTAGAGGCTAGGAGGGCTCTGCAGAGGGGT
Organism: Pachycephala philippinensis; assembly: GCA_013397055.1. Taxonomy (NCBI): domain Eukaryota; kingdom Metazoa; phylum Chordata; class Aves; order Passeriformes; genus Pachycephala; species Pachycephala philippinensis. The sequence continues at coordinate 71,794 of VWZT01016784.1, forward strand.
CTGGAAAGATTGGATTGATGGAATGAGACCAATTGTATGAGGTTCAATAAGGCCAAGTGCTGGGTCCTGCCCTGTGTCCCAACAAGGCCCTGCAGTGCTCCAGGCTGGGGGCAGAGTGGCTGGAAAGCTCCCAGCGGGAAAGGCCCTGGGGGCCCTGGCAGGCAGTGGCCGAACATGAGCTGGGGTGTGCCCAGCTGGGCAAGAGGGCCAAGAAGCCCAATGGCATCATGGCCAGCAATAGTGTGGCCAGCAGGACCAAGGCTGTGATTGTCCCTCTGTGCTGGGCACTGGTGAGGCCACACCTTGAGTGCTGTGTCCAGTTTTGGGCCCCTCAGCTCAGGAAGGACATTGAGGGGCTGGAGCAGGTCCAGAGAAAGGCAGTGAAGCTGGGGAAGGGTCTGGAGCACAAGACTTGTGAGGGGCAGTGGAGGGAGCTGGGGCTGTTTAACCTGGAGAAAAGGATGCTTCAGGGAGACCTTATGACTCTCTACAACTCCCTGACAGGAGAGTGTGGCCAGGTGGGATCAGCCTCTATTTTTACCAAGTAAGAAATTATAGGATAGAAGGAAATGGCCTCAAGTTTTGCCATGGGTGGTTTAGATTGGATATTAGGAAACATTTCTTCACCATAGGTCATCAAACACTTGAATAGGCTACTCAGGGGAGGCCTGGAGTCACCATCCCTGGAGATATNGGCAGTGGAGGGAGCTGGGGCTGTTTAACCTGGAGAAAAGGATGCTTCAGGGAGACCTTATGACTCTCTACAACTCCCTGACAGGAGAGTGTGGCCAGGTGGGATCAGCCTCTATTTTTACCAAGTAAGAAATTATAGGATAGAAGGAAATGGCCTCAAGTTTTGCCATGGGTGGTAGATTGGATATTAGGAAACATTTCTTCACCATAGGTCATCAAACACTTGAATAGGCTACTCAGGGGAGGCCTGGAGTCACCATCCCTGGAGATATTTAAAAGATGTCTAGATGTGGCACTTGGGGACAGGATTTAGTGGTGGACTTGGCAGTGCTGGGTTAACAGCTGGACTTGATGACCTTAAGGATCTTTTCCAACATAAATGATCCTATGATTCTATGATTCCATGTACATGCTTGTCCTTCCCTTGTGTATTCTTCCTTTATGGGCACTGTAGCACCTAACAAAGCAAATACCATGAACCTCCCCACTTTTCATTTTAGGCTTCACTAGGCAACAAGATGAAGCTACCCTAATGTTGCAGCTCAACGAGCTGTGCAGCAGTGTGAGCCACAAGGTATCATGGGAGGACTGGAAATTGCTGTTTGTTGTCCCCGATCCTCTGTCAGCAATGACTTCAGTCTCATGCTGCCTCTGTGTATGAAAGTACTTTTCCCCAGCTCAGGCATGGAAAGGCAGTAAATATCCTGCATGTCATTTACCCTTGCTTTGAGGAAAATAATTACACTTTTTACTGTGTGTCTTTGATTCTCGGTGTAGAAAAATCTTTTTTGTCACTTACATTTTACTAATCAATACATTGTCTCTCAGAGGACAGAACCTGACACATCAATGGAGCTCTCTGTGCTGGCCCTACAGAGGCACTGGGATCTCCACATGCCATCTCAACTCATACTCACGCTAGGAGTGATGGAGGTGGGGAGCCCCGAGCTGGGGTTGCCACACAAGTTTTGGTCATTACTAAATGTCGCTGTTGAGGCAGTCACGACACATATATCTACACTGACAACTCCAGGCAGTGGCAAATGCAAAAGCAAAAGCATCATTTTATTCTACAAGGCCTCTTTTATACAATTTCTTGGCACTTGTGCTGTGTCCCCATTGGCTTCTACGTTAACACACCACAAACTTTTGGTTGCTTGCAACTAACACCCATCTAAAACAACTCTAAAGCAAATAACAACCTCCCTCGAGCAGCTGTGCATTCTTCATCTGTTGTTTTGGGTTCTTGCTTCTGTTGATGCTAAACTTCTCATGGACACAAACCGAATTCTCAAGGGTATATAGTGATTGTTCCAAGTCGATGTCTGTGAGACTTTCAGACCAGCTGTCTGTTCCCACAACTAAAGGCCATTCCTCACAAACCCCCTTTCCCAGGCACTCCTCCAGTCCTTGGCTTGGTCTCTGTGCTCACACACACCTACCCCTAGTTACTGTTGGGGATAGAGGCTGTGGTCCCTTGCCATGGTAAGGATTAGATTCTGTGTTGCTTTTTGCAGGACAGGCAGGAGAGGATCAGAGCTCAGGAGGAGTCTTTGTGTAATGGGCAGCCCTGTCGTATGCTGTTTTTATCTTAGACCACATCTTTTCATGGCTTGTCTAGACAAATAACAGTATTCCAAATCTCTCAACAGGAAGGAGGAGCAGTCATTGCAACCCTACAGCTGAATTTGGTGGGCTGCTGCACCCTTCTACCATTCCTGCAGGGATGGGGGGAGCTGACTGTCCCAGCAGACACTGTCTCACCAGCATATACAACACTTTGTGCAGCACCAAACACCCTCTGCAGGGACTTATCCAGGGTCCTTGATTGCCTGGATCTTGCTTCTGACCTGGGCAAACCCCAAATTCAGTAGGACCCGAGGTCTCCAGCCTTTCACAGAGCAAGGGGCAGTCACCTCTCATGGAAGCAAGGTGCTGCCCATCAGCAACCATACTTCCATCCCTGCCCTGGCCACAGGTTTTAATGATGTGTTTAACTTGCATAAACAATGAAAGTTCCCCCAAAGATGCTTATGATATTAGGCATTCAAATCCATGGGGCTTTGATCTGACCCTCATCTTCCAGAGGATCTTCTTCTAAAGAAAAACTGCACGGTGTCATCCACAGTTTTGGAGGTCTAGAGGAAGCTCTTCTAAGGCTACACAAAGCATTTAGCCAAGTCCCACTCACTCAAAATGCCACTTGTGTAACTGACAGACCTCTGATAGCAGCTTTTAATTTACAGCAACGGGACCGTTTTTCAAAGTTTCCAAGAATTTTGTGCATTTTACAGTGAAAGGACATTTATTGCCACTTTTATGTGTAAGCTGACTACAACTCCATATTACTTGGGGTATAAAGCAGATGAGCAAAAGGCCTTTAAACTAGTGTTGTTGCACTTCTGATCTTGATTGATGTTGACACCAATTAGCAGAAAAGGAATCTTCCAGATAAAGGAAAAGAAGATTTTATTAAGCCCTAAATGCCAAGAGTCAGAATTCAATGCAAAATTCATTAGTGCTTATGGCAGGAGTCCTACCAGCTATTGCCAAGGGGTTAAAGGGAAATAAAAATTACATAAATAGGATTTTCAGGACTTTTAAATCCTAGCTTGAACAGTAAACTTGTTTGGGTGATTTCAGCTTGCTATTCTATACCCTGACATATAAAGGCTGTTCTGCTACACTCACTGGCTTTAATCAGAGGCAACCTCTGCTGAAATCAGTTGTATTCCTCTAAATAAAGAGAAAAATTGAGGTCATATTTTTTCATTCAGTTTTAAACCTATTTTTGTAAATACGACATTCATCAGGTAGAGGAAGAGGTCTTCACATGATATAAATATAAATTTTAAATCAATAAATCTATAAATATATGGATGTGTGTGTATGTGTGTATATATATATAT
>VWZT01016784.1:75422-124812 GCA_013397055.1 Pachycephala philippinensis
AAAAAAAGGAGCTTTGCAAGTTTTCTGATGTTGTATCACCAATAAATCCCAGTTTAACAAAGCTCCAAAACAAGATTTGAGAGCTTTAAAAAAACAAAGATTAAATATGCTTTTTAGAACTAGAAATGAAACAGTTTGGAGAGTTTGGTGAACTTTGAGTGGCTGCTCTGTAAGAGAAGTGCTACAGCTGCCTGTTATTCTAATTCACAACTCTTACAGGAACTCTGTTTTGGAGCAGGAACAAATACTTGGGCAAGTTGAGGCAGTTCCTTCCTAAGGCTTCTATTCACAGCACTCAGAAAGTTTCTCAACTATTCCTGTCTCTCTGTGTTCACTAGGTCATGTTTTGCTTTTTAACACTAAGCTCTTCACTTTGGTAAGGAAAATCACAGCTCCCAGTTCCCAAACACCAGAAACTCACCACAGGTTTTCATTCCTCTCTGCTTGCAGGGAATCTGCTCTTTCAGTTCAAAGGACTGCACACACACACACACAGAGACAGAGATTTCTTGCAATTCAATTTAGCCAATGATAACTCAATTTCAGCATGTCCTAAGACATGTTCTTCCACTGGCAGAGGATCCTGATGACCATCAGTTTACATCTACTTGTCAGAAGCCCCAGGGCAAATGTTGACTCTGAATTTTCCTTCCAGTCCCATTTGCTGCATCAAATGTCACCAGTGCTTTTGACAGCAGCATCCTAGACTCATAGCTAGGGAGTTATTGCCATTTCTTGCTTGCTGTGGACGTTAGGGATTTGGTTTCTACATCTCTCATCTTCCAGGGTTAAGCACTGCACTTTTCTGTTTCATTATACTGGGGTAGTGCTGTTCACCTGAAAAGACTTAAACCTAGATTTATTTTAAAAATGAAAGCATCCCTTTGCTGTCTTTGCATCATTTGCTCCTGCCCTGCAACCAACCCTTCCCCCTTCTTTAGCACATACCTTTTCTCCCCTGCTGCTTAGGGCAGGAGTTCATTGTCCTGTAGATTTGAGCAACTTGCCACACAGTGACAGCTTTGCTCTCTGACTGAGGCTAAGCACTGGTTTTATTATTAAAAAACAAACCAAATAAAAAACAAACAATCAAACAAACCAAACAAAAAACTAAACCAAAACAAACAAAAAACCAAACAAAAACCCCACAAAAACAAAAACAAAATCAAAACCAAAAACGAAAACAAAAACCAAACCAAAACAAAAACCCCAAAACACAGACAACACTGGCCCTTGTTATTAAACCACATGTTCAGAATATTGGTGAGCCTGGAAACTCTGATTGGAAAAAAGAGAGTGATTCTAGAAACGGGGATGTGGGATTTTACAGAATATGTTTTGTAGACCCCTACTCTTATCTAACACTTTATTGCCTCAGTTTCTCCCTGATCCTTTTGAGCCACGTTATGCTCTCACAGTATTTACATGTTCTGTGAATGAAGATGGATTTCTGCTCACTGATGGCTTTTAACTAAGCTGCTCTGTTTCTTGGATTTTGATCGTACTTGTAGAGTACCAATTTTATAATAGCAAACCTTCCTCAACTAAACATTTAAATGTGGAGAGAGCGTTCCTGTTCAGAGAGTAAAACCCATCTAGCAAAATCTCAGAGCTAGAGCCAAATGGCACCAGCTTCCATCAGTCCTTCAGCAGCAAGTGACATATGGCAGAAACCTGTCCCCTCCTCCAAAGGATCTCAGCATCAAAATAATGAGGAGTCTCTGCCCAAGACTAAGAAACTATGACTGCTCTGTGTGTGTGTGCATAACAATCAAAAAAGCAACTATCCTGAGATACACAACAAATTGTTTCAACTCCTGCACCTCTAGAAGGATGTCTCCTTCTGTGCACACAGAACTGGGGGGGAATGTTTGAGAAACCAGCAGATTAAAGGTATTTTTGTTCTCTTTCTTTTGCTTCTTGATGAGGAAAACATTGGAAAAAATATCCCATGGAAGTAGAGCTTGTAAAACTGTCTCTCATCACGTCGCTGGGGAACTCCTTGGAGGACCAGAGTGGGGCATTTACAAATTTGAAATAACGGTGCATTGACTCAGTTACACAATAGATATACTCTCAGTTGGTTAATAAAATAAGAAAGAATTCTTGGTTAAAAAACTATTTGCAGGGAGTCAAATCTGTTTCAGTCTTATGCATAGATTCTCTTAGTTCTTCCTCCATGGCAAACAGAGACGACAAGATTTCATGGGATTTCAAATTTACAGTATATCAACAAGAATATTTTAAAGCAGAGATGCAGTGATGAGGCAAAATTTAGAACTCTGCCCCTTTTCTCACTCTGGAGTTACCTGTAGCAGCCATGTAGAGAATAGAAAATTGAATATTCTTCATAGATATTAATATATAACAGGACCCCAGCAGAAATGCTTACATTGCTATCCCTGTCAGATTCTATGAATCCACAAATCCTGCTAAACACCTAATATTACAGCTAAAGATGTGCCTAGATGTGCAAGCTGTCAGTTATCTATAAAAGGCTTCTTATCAGGACCAGCACTGACTACAATATCTGCAAATGCTGAAGGCCCCTCAGCTGTCAAACAAGAAATCACCATCCAGCTGTGTGATAAATGTAAATGCAGGTGCTACGTCCACAAGCAAAATGTAAGGGGATAAACAGCCAGGAGACTAAGAATGAACCTGACCAGAGAAAAAAACATGTGAGAAACATAGTAGGGTTATAGTTAATCTTCATCTTGTTGCCATTGTCAATAGGGGACATCAGGAGCCTGCCTAGAGGTGTCAGCAGCATTTCTGTTACCTCTCTCTGCATGCCACCACACAGAATGGTCAGTTTTGACTGTGGTCAAATGTGAGTCATTGGCAGGAAACTTAACAGCTACTGATTCAACTGGTGCTTCAAGACAAGCTATGATGTGTGGAAGTGGGAGAAATATGGTCATATGCATACCTTGGATCTAGTCCGTGATCCAAAATGTCTTCAGCCAGGACTGACAAAAATAGGTATGATAATCTGTGTCAGGCCTCTGTCATCAGCACCATTGCTAGATGGAGAGAAGTTAATGCAACAGATCCCATGAACTTGTATAATGTCTTCTAAAAACCACAGAAAATTTACCATCTGCACTATCCTGTGGCAGGGGGAGCAGGGAGCTCCACAGCTTAGCTAGAAACTGTGCAAATTGTAGGAGGTAAGAAACACAAACAGGATTTTCTTGACCTGTAAAGCAACGTATTGAGTGAGGATATTTTTCCTGAACTGACAGAAGATGGAAGTCATGCTCCATAGAACATGTAGGCATAATCCACAACAGCAGAAAAACACCAGCAATTAGTCAGAACCCCTCTATTGACTGACAAGAAGTAGACATACTATCACTGCAGACCAATCTTCTGAGCTCTCAAAGTGTGTAAATTAGACATAACGTGTAAATTGCACAGTAAGTGACAAGAATTTCAGAACATTGATTACTTTGAGACAGTCATTTGAGGAATGAATTCTTTCAAGAAATATAAAACTGCTGGTCTTGATGGCATCTGACAACTGAGTAGATAAAATACCTTGGTTGAATGACAAATATCCGAATACTCCAACCATTTACAGTGCATTGCTGTCAGTGTGTTAGTGCTTGTATCTCATGGCAGTCCAAAAATCAAAGAAGGATGCTTCAGAGCCAAAGAACAGTGGGTTGTGTCCATACGGCATCATCTTCACAAATGGCATCAGCATCTGATCCTAATTAAATTAGTTATCACCATTTGCTAAATGGTTCCTAATACCAGAGCAAGCTGGACTTTTCCCAAAAAATCCCTGCTGTTTAAGTGCTTAACATCACTGAGCAGTTCCAAGAGAGCCTTGGGAGGGCATGGACAGATACTCTATGCTGGTAGATCCATCAGCAGCTGCTCATGACACTGGAAAAATCTGAAGTATGGTTTTATTTGTAATTATTAAATTACACAAATTGATCATCTCTTCATAGGGATTGCACACTGAAAAGTTTACATAAAGCATGTGAGAACCAGAGCCAACGGTGCAGACTGCAATATGAGCTATTAGGAAAGGGTACTTGTACCAGTATTTTTGGCATCTGTCAAAATAAGCAACCAAGCTATGATCATATAAAATCTAATTTCTTGCAGGTGACTAAGGCATCACAATCCAAAATTAGGAATGCAATTTTAAGGACTTCATGCAAAATCATAGCCATGGTGACCTGAGCATCCTTCCTGGATATTTGATCATTGTATCCAAAGCCAACTGTATATGAATTCAGGTGAAACAGATGTGAGTCTCCCCCACCCTTAGACTTAATAAGCAATTTTGCATATTCAAGATTGAGGGTGACTCACCCTTGACTAGCACGAGATCTATCTGTGTATCATACTGAATTGCACACTTTTCTGAAGGCCAGAGAGATCAAAATGCAAAGTGAGTGCTCATAAAAGCTCAGTTCCCAAACGAAGGTGAGGGGGAGATGAGGAGACTGATGGCAACCACACAATGCTGTGAATTGCTGAACTCACACAGTGCCACTCAGACCTCTACGTGTGCTCTGTGTCTGAATGATCAGGGTTTGCAGGGTTGTACAGGCTGCAAGGGATCAAAATTGCATTGTCTTACTGGTTATCTTGGATAAGCCAAAATCAGTCTGTCTTTCTGGGAGTCATCCTATCTGATGTCATGAAAGCATGAGCTACTACCAGAGAATGCACCTTGAAGGTTTACGGTGGTGCTGAAAACTTTTCTAGTTACAGCAAAAATACAGAAGTTGTGGTAGCTACATAACTGACAGTGCACAAGATAATCAGTAGGGTATTTAACATTAGCTTAGATTAAAAGAAAGCTAGAGAAAATAAAAGAAAATTACTTTGCCTAGTAACGTGAGAATGAATTTGACAACTTGGAGACCTTCTCACACATGAGTCAGCTGGAAGAACAAGAACATGCAGAAATGTGATCATTATGAATAAACAGAAATGTGTGAACATAGAGCCTGGTTGAACAATACAGCACATCGTGGTTTGCGGCATCATGAGAGAGTTGTAAAATACCAAGGATTTAGCCCAGGCAACCCCTTGGTGCATCTCTTACGCTGACTTTATGAAACCTCATCAGAAAGCAAGCAAAGGACGTGTATGAGGAAAAAGGAAGCACAGACATAGCTGTGCAGGCATGAAGGGATAAACAACTCTTTTATTCCCTTTCTGCAAATCACAATAAGGCAAATTACTGAAAACCTTTTTTTAAACTCTACCAGTCTGTGACAGGAAATAGGAAATAATGTCCTAATTGCCAAAAATGGCAAGGAGAGGAGAGGAGAGAGGGCAGAATGTCACGGTTACAATTTGTTTCCAATTCATTCTCTCTCTCCAAGGTTCCTCCTGCCCTTTAAGAAATCTGTACTTAAAACATAATGGACTAGACAATTTCCAAACCAGGAACTTGGTATAATTCATTTTAATGCCACTCCAGTTGGCTGGGCAATACAATAGATCATCACACTGTGAGAGGACCCTTTGGTCCAGACCATGTATCAGACTGAACTTCTAGATCTACAGAGTATTTATCACGAATCTGCTGCCACACAAGGTTATCGTGCTGGTAAGCAATATTTCTCCATCTCAGATTTGGTTCTTTTAGCCAAAATGGAGCTATTCAACATTAAAAAAAAGAAAACAACAACAACAAAAAAGCCTGTTCTGACTTTGTCAGAGTCACATGCCCAGAGTTCAATATCCGCCATGGCACTCAGGGAAAGCATCAGCAGACAGTATATTTCACAAAATATTCAAGACTATCTTTTTTTAGTATGAGCCACTGTTTAATTTTGAAAAGATGCACTGTATTGTAATTAGTTTCAGCTACACCAGATATCCTTCACTGCTTTTTCTGTTTAGAATAAGCTCCATGAATAAACAGAGGATTTCTTTTTTCTTAAGGTTATTCCCCTCAGCACATAAAAAGAAGAAAATTCTGCATGGTTTTGGGACATTTTTTTCCCAGATCCTGTGACAAAACACTTGGGGCACACCAGACTTGTGGTCACCGACTGTTTCTCTACCAGGAAACCAAGCCAAAAGGTCCAAGATGTCACAGAAGACATGTCACAGATATAGGATCAGAAAAAGTGTCACAACTAATTAATTTGTTTTGGAAGAAACTTGGTACTGGATGTTTCCACTGCTTCCATGGGAAGTCGCTACTCTGAAATTCTGACAAATCAAGTTATTTGTTCAAACTCCTTACTGTGAACTCTGATGCTGTGAACTTGGATCTAGGAGGTTTAAGAGATACGAGTGTAACAGAAACAAAATCCACTTTTGCTCAAAGGTCATTGTCAATAGTGTTATTTTTTTCTGGTCTTGTTTTCTCTTCAGCATACTTGCATTTTTGTCTATAAGTGACAAGTTTGACCAGAGCAGCATTGATTAAACCAAACTCACAGACTCACTCAATATTTCAATGATTAAGGATTGCTGGAGGAAAAGAAATACTTATTTTCGCTTCACCTTGCATTTCCATCTAGAAGCGAAGCCAGCAGTGACATAAATCTGCTGTGCAAAGGTTTCTCTATGCTATTTCCATCTGGAAAACCTCATGAATTCCCCAAGAAAGCCTGTTCTCACAATCATCCCACCTTGTTCCAGTGAGCTTCTGAGGTCGGAACAGCTGAGTCAAGGTGCCTTCTGGCTAACTGGATTGCTGCAAACTCTCTGCTGCCTGTTTTCTTCCTCTCCTTAACATTCACAGTGCTTCAGCCAAAGCTCCTGATCCATTACCATTCAGATTGTGTATCTATTTACTGACAGTCCCTAACTCTTTTCATCAAATCTCTAATTCTATCTTTAAGGCCTTGTGTTGCTTCTTCCTGCCCATATTTACGCTCTTATCTCTATAATTTTCCCCTTGTTCTGCCTTCACACTCTTTCCTTGAGCTTGTTCTTTCTTCTGATCCATCAAGGCTGTATCACCCTCCTGCTTTTCCTCGGCTCCCTCACTTTCTATCCCCTTGACAGACTTCTCTCCCTTCGTGTTCTGCAAGAACCAGATCTACAGTCTTGGAGTGCTTCTGAGGGGCAGTTGTTACTCCAGCATAAGTTCCCACTGAATCTCTAAGAAAGATGAAAACGAAGCACAGGAGTGGTAGAGAAAATGAAGGAAAGAGGAGATGAGAAATGGAAGTTGAGTGGCTGGAACAAACCATGTTTTGTTGCTGCTACTAGGAAGTGACAGCAACAGTAGTAACAGTGCTAAGCTCTTACTACTTTTTAAGAGGAAAAGTGATGTTTGGAACATGTCAAAAGAAAGGAGACTGTGGCCACCAACATCTATAGGGGGGCCATCTATATGTCTAGTGGGCTGTAATTCCTTCAGTGCTGCTACTGGGCAACAGGAAAACAGCATCAAGAAGGTCTGTACTGCCAGTGTGATCCCACAAATGCCTCACGGCACCCGAGGTGTATGAGATGGCATGACATGAGGGCAGAAAATAAGTCAGGTGAGATTTGGCAGCACATTCACCTGTAGGTAGCAGGGGGAAGGGCTGTCTCAGGCTGAGCCAGGCTCCCAGATCAACCTTGAGCCCAGCCAAGGAGAAAGATTTTATTGATTGATTTGATTGGATTGATTTTACTGAAGTTTTTCCTGGGACACAAGCATGAAGAGTGTAAGGCTGGTAAGAACAAAAACATTCTATCTAGGGAAAGGTGACTGGGAAACTGTTGTCCCAGGGCACTCAATACTATATTCTTCATCCTGACAAAGTTTATGTTAAGCTCAGGGCGACAAGATTTTGGCCAAAACCAAGCAAAGCCGAGTTTCATGGGTTGCAGTGCTATGCACCAGAAGAAGAGCCTAACCAGAGTAGTCCCATATGATATTAGTGTTAGATAATATCTAGGGTGGCAGTTCTCAAATGGAGGTTCCTTAAATGAGCAGTGGTTGCTAATATTTTCTGCCTCTTAGCTATACCATACCTATGGGCGTAAAGCTCTTTGAAATGATTTGGCTACTGCAGATCACCCTGCAGGATGCAGCACTGAGTCAAAATTCAGGTCAGATGGTCACAGCAGGCAACTGGGATCCAAGAGTCCTTGCATTGGCACATTATTCTCAAACACTGGAATAAAGAAATTGATGTTTTTGTGCTTCATTCAACATGAGCTTAGTTAGCATTACTTGAAATAATAGGTGGCACATTCCCTCAGAAGTGCTTTAAAGCTGTGAAAGTGTAAAGTATCACGGAACAGTAGAACCTGATCCCCAGATTGTTTCTACTGACATACAAGATTCAGGGCTCCTGCTGCCTCACATTTTCAGGGTAACTGCTAAAAACCTAGATTATCTATTTGTCAAGTCAACTCATTAAACAATTTGAGACTTTGTACTACTTGATTTGGGTGCAAATTTAATCAGAGTGTAGGGGAGAATTGACACAGAACACATTTCCTAACTTCTGCCTTAGGGCCATTTTAGATACCGCAGTAACACAACATTGTTATTTTATAAACTACCTGAAAATCAGCATTACTCTGTTGTGCTGGTTTTGACAACCAACAGGGAAACTAAACTTGGCTGCTCCCAATATCTTCTTCCCTAAGAAAGCCAGGCAGGATGGCCCCCTTCCCACTTCCAGCCCGGAGTCTTTCCTGCTGAAACCACATCCCCCAGCATGGATGTGCATGGTATAGAATATTCAACACCAAAACTCCACCCCCTGGCATTGTAACTATAACACTCTGTGTTCTTCATTTCCACAGTGGACAGAGGAAATTTTATTCATGAATGCTTATTGATATTTCTGTATTTAAGATGCATTTGAAAAGGAAACACAGGCTGTAAGGTGCTTAAATGTCTCTCACCTGTATTAATTCCAGTGGCAGGAGGACAAGGGGTGTGGTGCAGACATGCGGGTATAGCCATTTTTGGGGATCAGTATCCATTTGCTGTTCAAGATTTTTACATGAGCAGACAGAAAAGCAAAAGCAAAGCACAGAGACCTGTTTGGCTCCCTCCCATCTCACTCCTGGCATGGCTCATGCCCCTTTACTGCATATAGTGGTTCTGGTTCCATGAGTGCAACCCAACAAACTTTCATCAGGCCTCCCAAGTCAAAGCTCGAGCCTTTCCAGGGGTTCATTTTAGAATGTGAGCAAAATCAATCCTACTCATTCCAGTTAGGCAGCCAGTGAATAAATCTTGTGTCCTGTCCTTGCAGGTCTTTCTGTTGTGTCGCACACTGCGTAGAAATTTTCTTAAAGTAACTGTAGTGTTCCACTTGTTTCCTTTTGACAGTTGAAACTTCTTCCTTCTGTGTAACCACAGAGTGTTTGTTCAAGGCCTGCTTCTGTGCTGAGCAGAATCTGTGCTGTATTTACAAAGTAGAAGCCAATACAACGAGCGCTGACTGTAATGAACAGTGTTTGGAACGAAATGTCTAATGAGTATAGATGCTATCAAAGCTGTTCTCTTGCTCAGAAGTGAATGTTAATGCCAATTACTCATGTTTCTTGATTAAACTCTCACCGAACATTAAGTACTGCAGAAAAAAGGTCCTCCATCACAAAATATGCACATTGCAGTTGAGTCAGAAGTTGGTACCAAGAATCCAGGGACAAAGTGTACTCAGTGTTGTGGTCCTTCAAAAAATACATGGGAGTACATCGGATGTGATTTATAAAAGATGTCTGTGCTGAGTATTCCACTGGATGACAGCCAAGTAAGTGCACACCAGACTAAGATGTACTCTCAGGACAATGGAAATACTTCCATGAGCAAATAACTGAAAGAGGACATTTTACATGGACCTTACATGTATTTAAATAGGAAGTTCCACTAAAGATGTGACAGATCTCAAGATCTATAACCAGGAGTTGTATAAACCATGAGACCAGTCGTGAACTCTCATAGTTGATGTTGGGGCTACTGCCCAGTTTGACTGGAGCCATGTACACGACTCTGTTGGATAAACCATTCTGGGGTACACCTGCAGCAATTTTGTTCTATGAATATTCTGCTGTGATACAAAAGGGTCAGGAACCTTGCTGTACTTATATTTACGCTTTAGCTCTGAAATAAGGTGAAATGCACCAAACAGAAAGAAAAGTGTACATCAGGTTTCTCTTAAAAAGTGAAAGGGTTTATTGACAAAGCTACAGGAACGTGTGTTTGTTATCTAATCATCAAATCAGAGTTTAAAAGCAGAAGGGATACATAAATTATCTATTCCCAGCCATCTTCTCTGTCTCAGGCCACTGCACTTACACAGCTCCCACTGCCTTTCGTCAGATGTTTCCTAGAGCCATGACACAGTGACACCCTAAACCCCTCTGGCACCCAAGCTACACAGTGGATGTGATGTTGGGAACAGATAATAACAAGAAAGCTTAAAGTTGAAATAAAATTGATAGTGGCTGGTGGAAGAGTAACTTTCCATCCCTAGCTTCAGGCTGGGATAAAATCTTCCATCCAAAGAGGATCCTGAGGATCTCAAGAGCACCCAGAACCTGCTGTACCTGCCTTTCTGCCAGCACCTGTCAGAGCACTGCTCACCAGAAGAGTTCATAGATAAATAGATGCAGTATATAAAATCTAGGGGGAGAGGAGTGGCAGGGACAGGGATATGTCTTGTACAGGGACAGGCAGGAAGCCATTAGCAGAGCTGGAAAAGGCCACAGATGTCCCAATTCCAAAGATCGTGCTTTAAATATTTAACTACCCAATGTTTATCCCATTTGTTATCAATAGATCACAGCACCTGGCTTAAATAATGCTTTACTCCTTGAAAATATCACTTCATAAATCTTCATGACAGGCGCGTGCAGCGGGTGGGTACCAGTGTTATCCCACTTCTCCAAACTGGGACACTCACACATCCCAGCAGGGAGAGGCAAAACTGACAAAAGCCACTGGTCTGGGGAGAGCCTGAACTGCCCACAGAACCCTCTCCACGAGCCTTGCAAAGAGCAGAGCACTGTGATTTAAATCTAAAGCTGTGGCTGCTTGAGAATGATTTGCAGGAAGTGCAAGAGTAGCTCTGGCTGAGCAGAGAATTCACAGAATGGTTGAGCTGAACAATCTCTGACGGGAAGAGGGATGGGTCGGGAAGAGGGATGGGTCAGGAAGAGGGATGCCTGGATGCCGTGCTGCCCCTGCCGAGCCCCCGACCAGTGCCAGCACTACCAACAGCACTGCAGTTCTCACACACATTCAAGTTAGAAAGAGAAAAATGGAAGTAATGGGGGACATATGAATCATATCTGCAAGACTTGGTGTAATTTCATTTTGAAATCTAAGATTTAAACTAATGTATTCCTTGGCCAAAAGTTATTCTAGCTTCTCTGAGCAGGTAGTAATAGAAAGAAATGTGATCTTTTTGATTAAGCCAGAACATTTACTGCCACTGGGAAGTGCTGCATGTAATGTACCATGGGGACACGGTGCCTTCTGCAATTCCTACTACAGCTGCAATATCTGACAGCAAACCTTCAAAAACACAGTATAGAGAAAATTTCAAATAATCTTCCTTAACTGCACTTATACAACAGAGCACCTATCTATTAAGGTGTTAGAGGTGCTTCTAATGAAATAAAATAAGACTAAGTCCCGATTCTGCTTCCAAACACCTGGTATAAATCCAGACACCTTGGCCTACTTCTGTAGCGTTATACCAGATTTAAATCTATTCAACAAGGCTCTTAAATTTATTCCTTACTTGGGGACTTGAGTATTTCTACCAGTGGCATCAGGGCTGCTCTCATAAGCTTTAAATCTTCAAAAATTTAAGCATGTGCCAGGGACTAAAAACTGACCTCTGAGGCTAAAAACAACATATTGGCAGAAGGCTGAAAGCTCATACAAAACCATTAAGGAAAATCAAAAGGCACAAGAGCTTGAGGAGGAAAAAAGAGAACTTGTGATGTTGAGAAAAACAGTAAAATCCTGAAAGGAAAAAGGAGAGGGGAAGTCTGGGAATACAAATGATCGTTTCAAATACCCCAGTATTTAGTCCTGCCTCAGGATCCCATCATACAGGCATTTTACACAGAGAAGCTGAGCCTCTGCCTCCCCAAAAGCTTGCACTTGAGATTTTCATACTTAATATTTCCATTTGTCTGTAGCTGATTAATCATTCTACAAATTCCACTATTATCTGCAATTTACCTTCTGGGGAAGTAAGGTGCAGGAAAGAGAAAGAACTTACCTAAGGCCTTATCACACACTCAATCATTAGGAAATGAGACCCGGACATCCATAAATACGGAAAAAATCTATATATGTTTGGCAGTAGGCTTTTGGGGCTTTGCTTGCCATTCAGACTCATGCAGGAAATGGAATATTCCTGTTCCTGTCAACCTGAAATGCCTCCAAGGTCACAACTGCTCAGCTGGAAGATGGTAAATACCACAGCCTCGTTTCCTTAATGCACACAAGAAAGAGATAAACTCAGCCTAACCTTTTCAGTTTACTTTACTAAGTTTACTCTTATCATTTTATGAGATCATTTTATGGCCCAGGTGACTCCCAGCTCAGCCAATGCAGGATGCTTAAGTGATATTGTAATATGAATAGTAAATCTTAACTTGGGACCGAGCAGGAAGCTCCTGAATGCTGACAAACAGTGCTGTAAAAAGCCACTTCAGAGGTGTATGAAAGCACAGGGGAAAGCTCTGCCTGGCTGTGGGCATGTCAGGCTGCCTAAAGAGGCACGTGGATATTTGCTTTGCTGTCTGCAGGTATGTCTTTGCCCACCTTCTCCCACAGCACACTTTGGACCACATACCTGATTGACACGTTGATTTCTTCCCTGAATAATCAACCCCCTAATTAAGCTGAATGCTGCTTAATTTCACCAGCTTGTAAATGCTGCATTCATTATTCAGGGTTACCCAGATCTGAGGGAGCTGAAGGGGGAAAAAAAACTCCTCACAGGATTTCACACTCTCTCCACTGGTTTGCAGAGAGTCAGCTTGAGGTGCAGAGTGACCCCCTCCCATCATTCCTCAAATAGATGTGGGAAGGGGCGCTGGCAATCACCCACCAGGAGGATTTGGGCTCTCCTTTTAGAGTGACTAAAGCCAAGGGACATGGGGACAATATTTGACTGGACCCAAGGGAAGAAGAAATAGGCCCTGCCCTTGCAGGTGGTTGGTGCTGATCTCCCACCTCCTGCTCTGAAGCACAGCAGGTGCTGCCCGTGGAGCAGCTGCCACCCCCAGGTGTTGTGCTGTGGAGCTCCAGTGTGCCTGTGTTGTGTTGTGCTTGTGTTGGAGCACCTTTTTCAGGCTCCTGGCTCCCAGCTGCCCCACAGCTTGGAGAATTGGAAGGAAATATCTTCTCCCACTTGCCTGAGCAGCATCCAAGCCTTTTGTTCATATCCCACCCTCTAGGGGAGGATGGGGTCTGATTGAGGCTCACAAGGAATGGTAACTCAGCCATTTGGCTGGGCTACACACAGGAAGCCCTGCCTTGGCCATGGGTTAGAGTGGGCATCTCCACAGGGCTCCATCTTTATCTCCTTTTTCTTTTGAGGTTGCTGAAAAAAATACCAATAGGACAGTGCCAAAACAGAACATGGAAACAGCCAGACATAACCACAGAATGGAGGGAGAGGGATCAGGAGTGCCAAAGACAAGTTTGAAGGTGGACATGCATTTTCAGAGACAGTTCCGATTTGACACAAAAGCATTTAGAAATTTGAGTTTAATACAGTGAGTCAGAGAAAGCCAAAAGCTGAGATAGTTTCATCTGGAGCAGTGATATTTTATTTCAGATTTCCCAAGTATTTTGACTTTCTCCACAACGGACCATGCAAAATCAGTGGAAGTTGCTGTGGGATCACTGACGCTCTCCCCTCTTTCTGTCTGACCTCCCAACCTCAGCCAGAACAGAGCTCTGCATCCCCATTTCCCCACTCCCAGAGGACTCCCTCACAGCCAGCTGCAGCTCTCTGCATCTCAGTTCCTGACTTCAGCATCCACTGGAAGGATACTCCAGGAGGAGAAATTTTACCTGATGAGGAAGCCACTCACCAAAGTGAACTGACTCGCATTATTTCCTCCATAATCCATATTTGGAGCTGGTTTTAAATTTCTCTGATCAAGTAGAGATCTGAAGGCAGCTGTCTCAGATCACCTCAAGTTTGGGCTGTTTCTACCTCCTTGCTTTTATAGCTCTAGGTTTCTTTTTTCTTTTTAAAATAAGGCCTCCAAGCAAAAAGATCTGTTTTGGGTTGAACAAAACACCCATTCAAATCTAAATGCAAGCTCTCGAAAACACAGAAAGAAGATAACAGGTTATTTTAGCTTAACCCAAAATATACTGCCTAATCAGATCAATACAAAGATCCTGTCAAGATTTTTCCCCACAATACCTATGCCCTGGAACCAGGCAGTATGATTTCTGATTGAGCAAACATGACTTCGCCCCATCTTCCCAAATTCTTTTCTCAGTTAATTTTTTTTTTTCTCTACATAGACATCCATAAGGAGGGAGGATTATTCACTGAAAATGTTTTTATTAAGTTCTTTCAAAAAACAATAATAAGTTAAATGTGCGTGAATGAATTGTGAAAGTGCATATGTTCAGACATAAAAATTTCTGAACATAGTCACACTTATTAAAAATTTTCAGTGAGTAATCCCAAATTCAAGGCTGTTTGGGAACTGCTTATATTTGCTTTATTCATGACAGAGTTATTTTATGCTCTTCTCAGTCTGAGATTGGACTGCTGGAACATCTTTATTCATATAGAAAAATAATAAATATTAAATGCCCCAAAATCCAGATATCACCATTCAGCCAACTACCCATGGATTAAGTAAAGGTTTGGTTTTCTTTAATGATCGGCCATAATCTGTATATTTGTAAAGCACATAATAAGATCTCATAAATAATATCAAATAGAATTTAGGCTTCAGGGTCTGAAATTCAAAATTAGGCTTTCCAATAGTGTGACTCTCCTCGGCAGTTTGTCTTTGCTTGTTGACTAGCAGTGCTGGATAGGAGATAGGATATCAGCAGTGGGATTATCAGGCATACTGCTCCTATTATTGGCACGTAGAAAAAAACACGTTCTTTTAGATGAGATTTATCAAATATAATATTATGACTTGCCAGCTTTGTTTCTTTAAATAAAAAAATAAAAAAATTAAAAAAAAAAAAAAACCTATTGCAAAATGATGGCAGAGCTAAGCAAAACCCCAGTTCACAAATTTGAAGAAGTTTTCAGAGGGTCTCAGGTATAACAGGAATGGTAGTAGATTGATACCGCAGATAAAATATGTTGAAAACATGGTATAGAGACATGGGCAATTTAAAGTAATAAGAGGAAATTAGACTACAATGAATGCTTACACAGAGGGAAATAAACTGATACAATAGAGAATGGAGCTCTCAGCAGAGACAGATAAGCTTGGAGAGATACAAAAGGTATCGGAGAGATACCAAAGGCACAGTGAGGCAGGAAAACCCACAGCAAGTGCAAAGAGACAGAGCCCTTCAGGCTACAAGAGAAACTGTGAAAAAACACGCTGAGTCCCCGTTTCAGAAGCACAGAAGCTACTGCATCTGTGTCCTTTGCAACAGTGAGAGAAGCAGCTGTCGAGGTTTGTGGAGGTGCAGAGGACAATAGGAAGGGATTGAAATAGTGCATGGCACAGTGATGGAGGCACCTACGTCCCCAAGAAATGGTGCACCAACACTAACCATATGCTATATCAGTGAGGAATACCTTTTCTCCTTCCAGCAGCATTGAAGAATCAAATTTGTAGAAATATTAGATTTAGCTTTTTCGTTCTTAATCTCCAGAACTGGAAACACTGGGGTTTTCTTGGGGTGAAACACACTCAAATGCCTTAGTGGGTGAAGAAGATTTAGTGGGAATAACAGATGGGCAGGACTGGTGACAGCTGTCTCCCTCATAAGTGTCACAAGTTAGTTGTCTCCCCTCTCTCAGTCTTTGTGTTTGCACAGGGCTGCTACTTCACAGCCCTACAGGGAACAGATAAATAGTGCAGGGAGGAGACACAGGATGTTCTCCTTATTATGGAGCAGCAGAAGATGCTTTTTGCTTCAGCTGCTGGAAGACTTCTGTGCAGGCACTGTGCTCTGTGCACAAAACATCTGGAGTGACTGTGTGATCAGGATCCCCTGTGTTTCCCTACAAATTATCCTCCTGCATTCATATCCAAGGAAGAAAAATGACAGAATGCGAATATTCAACTGCAAAAATGCAAACAACAGAATTTTGTTTCGTTGACTTTTTTTTTCCAGCTGGTCATTATCTGCAGGACTGTGTAGCAAACTGGTTCTCACCTCATCCACAGCCCTCCAGGTCTATTCCATGAGGGCAGAGCCTCCAGGAGAAAGGGTGAGAGAGGCTGTCTCACTGCTGGACTCACCAGCCTTCAGTGCTGTGTCACATGAAGTGAATCAAATTGGTTCTATGGGAAAGCTGTTTTTTTAAAGACACCTGAAGTGCAACTTGTCTGTTAGACTGTGAATTCTTTAGGGGGAAAAAAATGAATAAAATCATGCTTTTCCAGGGTTTGGTGTGTGGCAGGTGTTTCTGTGAATAAATGAGAGCCCCATCAGACTGAGTGACTTGCAGGTTCCTCCTGCCCAGGTGGCACCTGAGCTGCAATGTTGAGCTGGAGGCCTGTGTCCCCATTACCCATCCCCAGAGCCAGCTGCTCCCACACCTCCAAAATCTGTGCAGAGAAAGTCCCCTCATAGATTTTATCTCTGACTCAGATGGGATGGGATGACTCCTGATTTGCTGCCATAAAGGAACGTATACCTGACAGGCACTGAGACTTTGAGTCAAGCAGGATTTCCAACACTGTGCAATGGCTTTTTCCCAAAAAACAAGTTAAAGTTTGCGCAGTTTGAAAACAAGTCCTGGAGAAGATGGCAGCAGCTGAAGGAGTTTGGCTGGAAATTGTGCTACCCCTTGATCCATCAGCACTGCGCAGCAGCTCTGGGTGCGCCTCCCGGATCGTTTGAAGGTGCTTGGGATGGCTTCAGGCTTTTGGCTTTTTTATGCAAGCAGATTTTCATGCTTTGATATCTTCTCTGACATGACTTTTGATCCAGTGAAGGTGATGCTGACACTTTTTTCACAGTGAATATTTTGTGTACAGTGCTGCTGGAGCACTGCAGTTGCTCGAGTTATTTTGGAGGAAATCTTTCACAAAGATGCAGCTTAATAAATATGATGAAAAATGAGAGCTCTGATAACTGCAGTCAGGGTGTCTGCCCTGGTCCAGACCAAGGCATTGCAGCTTGTCAGCATGCAAGGACCATCAAACATGATCCAGGAGAGTCGTGAGAGAAGCAGGAGCACAGCACAGACTGGTCTGGGGCTCTGTGCACTGAGAACAGCACTTTGGAATATCCAGATTATTCCCCCCAAAAAAGCAGATGATGTTTCAAGCTGTCAGACTGGCAAGTTTTGGGAAAAGTGAAGAAGCCCTGGTGGAAAGTCTGCGCTTTGCTGTTCCTGCCAGCGTAAAGCAGCACAGGGAATGAGGGTCACCAGCCAAGGAATGCTCTGTGCCTCAGGGAACCCCCTGCTGAAGGACTTTCAGCTAATTGAGAAAGTCAAACATCCATATTCCTGCTGAAAAAGAGGCTGCACTACCTTCATCGGGCATTTCAGCTACAAAGGGAATTGTTCATAAAGGCAGAAGGAATTAAAGGAGAGAATTAAAGGACGCAGTATTTAATGGGGCAGATTGATGTGCACACTGATGAGATATACTTCAAATTGACTAAATGTCTGTTTTGGCTGAAACAGCCTTTTTTTTTTCCCCTTGGCCAATGCTATCTGGGATTTTTGTTGTTTATAAGTGATGCCTCTTGCTGTGATCCAGCCAGAACCGAACCTGGCCAAATAAAAGATGTGCTTATAAAAGTAAAAATGAAAAATNAAAAAAAATTAAAAAAAAAAAAAAAAGAAAAAAGCAAGAATCACTACATGCCCTAATTTCTACCATTCTAAGGCCCATGAAAGGAAATGAGTTTTGTGCTCATGTAGCTCTCAATGCACCAAAAAGAAATCCCAGCTGGGTTGCAGCCTGCCTGGCTGCAGTGTGAGGACTTGTTGGAGCTCAATGTGATTTATACCAATGTTCCAACCCCTGTGCTAACCAAGGAGGGGACGTGGGGCTCTGTGCTGTCATCTTCTCTTTCCTAAACTGAGGAGGGAGCCTCATTTCCGTGTGTGTGTGATGGTAGGGAAGCACAGGAGCTTGGACCTTCTAGGCATTACAAAGAGCTGAGCTACCCTGGGTTTACATTCATCCAACTTTTCCAGTTGGTGGAGTTACCCAAGTGCAAGCCCCCGTTGTGGGACTTCCACCAGAGTCAGTCTTGCGTGGATTTACTTTCTGAGGGAAAATTATCCAACCAAGCTAAATCATTTCAGGCAGAGCAGTTGTAAGAGCTTGTTTACACGAATCTGTTCAGAAAAGTTGATCTGAATTTTTAAGTGGATTAGTTAAACTGCATTAATTAAAGCCCTTTGTGGGAACTGTCAGAATTAAAGTGTCTTTGATTTGATTTGGTTTACTTCTCTTCCAAGGCTAAGTCATATTAAAGCCACTTTACTTGTGAAACGAGAGGTTTAATGCAATTTACTTAATTCACTTTAAACTCCTGCTTTTAGTTAATTTAAATCAACTTTCCTGATTTTCCCTGTATAGACATGCCCAAGGAAAATGAAGACCACTACAATACAAACACCTCAGAGAAACTCTGAGAAAAATCAAAATATTTCACTAGCCCCTTCAGGACATTACTATCCGTGTCACCAACAGGATTCGGGAATTGCAGGTAACACTGTCAAGGTCCAAGGACTGAGAAGCAGATCCTTGGTGCTGAGCTACAGTTGCTCATCAGAGACAGGATGGCCAGTCCTGCACAAAAACTTTTCTCCAGCCTAAAATAAAAGATGAAAAGTTAAGAAAATGCCTCCTAGCCCTCAAAATAAAAGCAGGGCTCAGGCAATGGGCTATGGACAGTGAAGAAGAGAGATTCCTGAATATGTGAAAGAAGAAGGAGATTTTATTTAAAGCTCTGGTGACAATATTTGCGTTGTTTCTCCCTCCTGATCCAGAAGGCACAAACAATATTGGTAAAATGCTGTTGGAGGTGGCCTGGTCTTCTTTGCCCTGGAAGTATCATGGCTGTTTCAGGCACAGGGAATACCCTGCAGCAGGCTGAGGCTTGAAGATCTGGGATGTGGAGGCACAGAGGTGACTTTGCATCTGGCTCTGCAGGACCAGCTCTGAGCCAAGAGTCAATCTGCCAGACAATCCCAAAGTGTCACCTGTGAAAATCGGAATTCGAGGCGAATCTTTGAAAATCGTCTATTTCTACATGTGCAACCTGCTTTCACAAGACACTTCAACGCCTGCAAAACTCCACACCCTCTGTGCATCATATTTTTCCAGGCTGGCCCTGTGCAGCTGCACAGCAGCCAGCCCAGGCCACGGCGAGCAGCACGTGCAGTGACAGGGTCACTCTGCCCCAGGTGAACGATCAGAGCAGGGCACTGCCACGTTAAATGAGAGGCAGAACGAGACAGGCTCCTCGTGCTGCCGAGATCCATTTTAGCATTGAATCACACTCCACATGGCAGCCTAAGTGAGAGCAGAGGTGGTGATTAGCAGCGCCATGTCTGTTTGGAGAAGGCTGCATGCATGACTGAGCATGAATGGCCTGATTATGAGTGGGTGGAACTCCACTCAAAGGGACTGAGCGGGCAGAGCTGAGGTAGCAATGATTAGCTGCCACGCAAGGTAAGTTATTGTCCCCTGGGAGGCTAAAATATACTGTACTTAATAGTTCACTGGCCACATGCATTCCAAGGGTTGATATTGTCGCAGCCGGAAACATTCATTCACGTAATTAGTTTACTTTTCCAGTTTAAGCCAAATGGAAAATCCCCCTGTACAGCACTCTTAAGCTGGCTGTTGGGCCAGTGTCGATCAGCAAAGTCCTTTTGACTTTGCAAAGTTGCCTGGGTTTCCCCAGAAGGACGTGAGGTCGTTTAATCACCTACCTTATCACAATGCCTTATCACAGCCATTATAGGCACGCTCCGGGATTTTCTCTGCATAATCTGACCCCAGGATTTGTGACAGCAGCCATTGAAATCAACAGAAAATGAGGCTTTGTGTGACAGGGTTGTCACCTGTCCATGATCTTAATTCCAGGTGTGTGACAGGAGGACGGGAGATGACTCATCCCTTGTCAAAAATCCTCTGTGTCACAGATTTACAGTTATACCTTCCTCCAGAGGAACCTCAGCTACTTACACGTAATAAATGATCTTCAGCTGACTTCCTCTCCCATCTCTGGGAGTCATGAATATTTGACTTAACAAATTAATCTTTTTACTTTCTTTCATAGGAAGACAGATACCTTTATATATGGAGTGCCTGAAACAGAGGATAAAAAAAAAGACCACAAAGTAAAGAATCTGATTTTCAAGTAATTCTGCTCATTGCAAGGGTTAGGCCAGACCCTCAACTGCACGAGAGCAACACCATTTCAATCAGCAAAGGTACTTCTCCACCTCTTTCTATCTCACTGGTCCTCCTCTGCAAACACCATCAGTGCCAGGGCTGGGAAGGATCCATGGGGCTCAACACCTGCATAACCACAACACCAAAGTTTGCATAATTTACCATTTTTTTGAGAGTCAGAAGGGCCTCACTCTTCAGGCCCTCCTTACTCAGCAGGCCCATCAAGGCGTGCTGCCTTCTAGTGACTCTGCTTCACAGGGGCAGCACTTGGATTTGGGTTGGGTGCTCAGGGACATGGCTTTGGGGGCAGAGGACCCTGATATGCAGGTTTGGTGTGAATATCGTGCTCCTACATGGCAAGGGAGTGAAACAGCAGCTGGGATGGTGCCAGCATTTTGTGCTGCGTTATTCTGTCAATGTGTTTGTTTGAGTCCTTTTTTCAAGCCTTCAGCAGAAAGGCTGGGTTCTGGAGAGGGCTGCTTGGATGTTCATAGCCCTCCTTGTGTGGCATTCCAGTCCATACTCTGTGAAGAGCCCAGGAAGTACAGGCAGTACTTAAATTTCCACGCACCACTTCCAGTCATCCCCAGAGGCTGATTCTGCTGTGATCCACAGCAGGATATCCGTGTCTCGAGCCTTCTGTTTGTTTGTGTTTGCTTCTGCATCCTTTGCTCCTGACCTATTCAATGTGTTACTGAGCCCTGCAATTCTTTTCCCATTCATTTTCTCCTTTCCTGACTCATTTAGCAAACAAATACTTCTTGACCTCTCGTGCATTGAGATGCACCATCTAGCCCAGTGTGGTGGAAAGTGGGAATCTGCTGCCTTTGGAAATTCTGCAAGCTGGTAGCAGGGAACAGTTGTCCCCTGGATATGTTGCTCCAGTTCCACTCCAGAGCTTGCTCATGCAAGAAAGTAATTTCTGGTCTGCATTTGTGCAAGAACAAAACAGCCTGCTCATTTTCTGTATCCAGGCAGGCTTCCCAAAGATCATAGGAAGAGGATGGGCCTAGGGGCTTTCTGGCCAGGAATGCAGCAGACCTTGGGACAAACAAGCACGTTGGCACAGTCAGGTGGCTGCTGTGTCCAAAGCAGCCCAAAACTGCTGAGTGCCTCAGCCTACCTGCTTACTGATGGCCCTCCTGCACCAAACTGCCTCGTACCTGGGTCTAACCCCACAGAGCAAATCCAAGGGGCTGCTCTCCCAAAGGGCCTCGCTGCTGTGTTGCTTTTTCTATGCATTTTTTATTAATTTTTGAGAAAACTGTAGTAGTGAGAGATTTGTGCAAACAGGAGTGCACTGCATGCCCCAAGTGCCTGGGATGAAACAGCACACTCAAAGCCTCCATGCTGAGCTGCCAGAGTGTCCTCAGTAGCATATCTCATCCCCACTGGCTATTTGGGATTTCAAGGTTGCTGTTTTCATCACAGGCAAGCCAGCCTGCCTTTTTTTCCAGCATTTCTGGTGCAGAACAACATGTTCTGTTGTCCTTCTGCAGCTGAAGGGGAAGGAGTTGAGGGAGATGGAGAGATGGAGCTTCTGTGATGCTCTTTTGCCATTCCCTTCTGTGTCATGCTTTTATTTTAGTTGGAAATGCAAAGCAGGGACGCTGGCCTTGTGTGAGGAAAAGCAGTTTTACTATGAGGTAACAAAAGCTGCTACCCAAAAGGTGGATTGGAACAAGGGTGAAAGATTGGAGTGTATTTCCAAAAAAATGAAAGGAGACATGCCAAGAGCTACAACAGAGTCCTTGCTGTCCAAGAGGTGGTCTGTCTGGAAAAGCCTGTCCATGGGGGCTCTTTTCCCAAGATATTGAGGTTCACTTATGCAAAGGAAGGGTCCCCAAATATTTCCCTAAAATAACAGCACAAACCAGAAGAACCAGCCAATGAGTTCATCAGTCTCAACATTTATTTTGAGGTAAGTCTCACACAGAATGGTGGGTGGTGCAGAGATCCCTTTGTCCATGGCTACGGGGAGCTTCCATCTGCCTGTAGGATTGTGATGGGGTACAAGGATGGTGGGTAGTGTGGAGATCCCTTTGTCCATGGCTGTGAAGAGCTTCCAGCTGCCTGTAGGATCATGATGGGGTACAAAGGCAGCGGGTGGTGTGGAGTTGCCTACGTTCACAGCTGTAGAGAGCTTCCAGCAGCCTGTAGGACCATAATGGGGTACAGACCAGGGATAAGTGTGTTTCCTTATCTTTAGGGCAATGTTCATGTACAGAGTTCCTTGTAGAAAGTTTCATACTCCCTGGGTGGTAGAAGAAGGAGAGGGTGGGTGCCTGCCATGCACCAATCACATCCCTGTCAAAGGGATTTAGCTGTCAAAGACAGGAACATCAAAGAATGCAGCAACCCTCAGCAGCCCCTACCTCCACGACTGGGGCTCTCCCAGCCTCAGGTCAAGGCTGTCCAACTCATGTCTCCTTGATGGGCAGGAAATGTCCAAGCCCAACCATGTCACCAACCCCACTGCAATGTAGGCCACCACCAGTGTCTTCCCTGTGTGACTTGGACCTTGGGGCTGGTGACAGGAGCCCCTGTGTGGCCCAGCCCTGGCTACCTGGAGAAAAAATGGTGTGTGTTTGCCATGGCTGGAGGGGGCTCCCAGCTGCCTGTAAGAGCAAAACAGGGCATGGGCTGGGTCTCTCTGTCCTGTAGCTCTGACAGATCTCTGGCTGGTGTTGGAGAAGGGAGAGAATGGGAGCAATCCATGGTTTGGCCCTATCCAGCTGTAATAGACAGGAGAAGCAACAGAGGAGAAGCAGCTCCTGCCACCACCATGAGCAGCTCCTGCCACCACCATGAGCAGCTCCTGCCACCACCACAGGCAGCTGCTGCCCCCCCACCCCTGCCACCCACCCCAGCCCTTGGTCACCTGGCCTTCCATCTGCCAGTCTGGTCTGGAGCAGCCTTTTTCATACCCAAACTGGGCCACCCACATCACCAACACACCCTGGGAGATGGCCACTGCCAATGTTCTGCCTGCTGTGACACATCACCAGGGCTGGTGCCTGGAATGAGCACTGCATCACTGTGACATGGCTATTATCTTCCACCATTCAGCCGAGAAGAAACAATTAAATAATAAAAATACATAAATAAATTCATTAAAATAGATTAACAACCTCTGGCAATATTGCGGTGGAAAATTAGGCAGCTGTAGCAGCTATTTAAAGAACAGCACCTCAGAAAATGTTAAAAAATAATTAAAAGCAGCAAGTCCTACTCACTGCCCAAGTGTAAACAATTGCGTGGTACTTGCTGCTGAGATTTGTGGGTTTGAAGACTAAATTCTTGGAAAATGCTTGTCAAGTTGACTGAAGGCAACATTTCACACTTTTTGAATTAAAGACATGTCCAGTGCAAAATGATGCATCCACAAGTGGCTGACGGTGCTGAGCACAGATCAGCATGAACTGCAAGGCTCACATCTTTCTTTCCCTGAAACAAACCAAAGAATTTTGCCAGAGCTTGTCCTGTGCTACATACTTCAGCTGGACACTAGAATGAAATTCAGGAATTAGTTCCCTTCTGCTTTGTTCACTGCAGGCTGCTACATGCAGTCTCTTTAATTGACAGGACCAGAGGCACTGGGCACAAACTAAAACGCATCAGGCTCCCTCTGAACATCAGGAAACACTTTTTAATGAGACTGAGAACTGGCACAGGTTACCTGGGGAGGTTGTGGAGTCTCTAACCTTGGAGATATTCAAAAGCCACCTGGTCATGGTCCTGGGCAAGGGGCTCTGAGTAGCCCTGCTTGAGCTCAGGAGTTGGACCAAATGACCTCCAGAGGTCCTGTCCAGACTCAGCCCTTTTGTGACTCTGTGATTCAGGCACCAGCCACCCCAGTAATTGACTGATAAAATCTGTGTGATGCCACAGCTCATGGGCTTTCAATGAGCTGCCAGGGATCACATCCTCTGCGTGCAAACTCTGACCTTACTTTGGAGACCACCAGAGGAGCAGGTAATTTACAGCTATTAGATCATCAGACTCCAATTTTCCAGGCACTGGACCTGTTTTAGCTGAGCAGTCTTCAGCTGGGAGAAATTAAGATCCCAAAAGACTCACTAGTGCAATGTATTTTGAACTGAACCCAAGGAAGTTGTCTCAGGCAGCTCATCTGCTGCCTTCAGCTGCCATATTGCCCCTGAGGAAAGCAGGTGTTTCCTAGACATCCGGAAAGCTTCTGGGACCAGAACCAGGCTGAGCAGCTCTCACCAGTTCATTACCCATTTCTGTGCCTGTGTGCGAAAGAAGGTGCTGACGTGTTGCAATCCTCCAGCATTTTGCACCTTCTCTGCTTTCAGCCCTTGCAGAGATAAGTGGTTACACGGGGTGCAAAGCAGTGACGACTCCAGCCTGCAGCGTTTCCAGATGGGAGGAGCAGCACTGGTGCTGGAGAGCCCTCCCCAGAGCTCCTGCCTGCTTTGCAGACCTGCGACTTCACAGATGTCAGCTGAGCTCCAGATAAGCATGTGGACTCAGTGATGCTCTTCTGAATCCATCACAAGTTCTGAACTATTTAAGGCTTTCGTTCACTTGTCATTTCTCATTTCCTCCTTTTAAAGAAATCTTCATTCCTTTGTTAAGATACTGTTTAAATTTCTCAGCAACTAAACCATGTAAGAAAAGGAGGGAGCACACCTTGGCCATGCTGCAGGAGGTGTGGCAGTTTAGAGATGACAAGTCAATAGTAAATAAATCCTGGCTGCATGAATTTTTCACCTTTTTTTCTCTATAATGAATCCTTTGGAAATCCAGCACAGCTGGCACTCGAGTAAGGGGCTATTTGGCTCCCTGTTTAGCTGCTCCATC
This sequence comes from Pachycephala philippinensis, assembly GCA_013397055.1. Taxonomy (NCBI): domain Eukaryota; kingdom Metazoa; phylum Chordata; class Aves; order Passeriformes; genus Pachycephala; species Pachycephala philippinensis. The sequence continues at coordinate 100,767 of VWZT01016784.1, forward strand.
ATGAAATGTAGTGATAGTCAGACGAGTAATTGCATAAAAATGGCACCTAGGTGCTGTAAGTAGGTGTTTTCTGTGGGCCTCCTGAGGCATGTGTGCCGAGTTTAAAGATCGATTGGGTTTTTTCTCCCTCTCTCATTCCTGTAGCTGGGATGTGCTAACCATGTTGTGCTCAGATGTCCTGCCTCTTCCACTGCACTGCCAGCTAATGTCTGATTCCAGAAGCTTTGCAGTTGGCAATGTTTTAATAAGCAGAAAGAGCACAGCTTGATTCTCAGGTAACAGGCTGAGCCAGCTGTGCTGGCAGTCAGAGCAAAAAACATGGTATTGACTTGAAGACTGAGTGAATTTGGAATAGAAATTGTGGAGGAGGAATAAATGTGGCATACAAGCATGTCACTTTTACACTTTCCAGATGATAACTGCACTCTAACGCGGAGAATCTCTGACAGTGACGTCCTCTTTCAAGCATCCAACATCTATGCCCGTACTTGGTCCTCCTGCAAACCCCCTGTTTTCCCAGCTTTGTCTGACTCACACTGTGTATTCTTCACAAAATACACTGTCACTGGCTCTGTTTATGAGAGTTACTCAAGCTTGTTTCCAACTTAGAATTCGTGTTTTATGAGGAGGTGGGTAGGTGAGGAGGGGAGAAGTTTCTACTTGGGCAAGGGCATTGGAAAGCACTCACTGGGGACAAAAGTTGCAGGCTGAGTAGCACACCTCTGACTGTGTTGCATAAAAAAGTTCCTGGAAACTCTTTTCTTGCCTTTCACTGCAACATCTTTCAGGTCATCCAGGAAATCAGCATCCAAGAGAAGTTTATTTCATCACCTTCTGCCACACCATTGACCAGGATATTTATTCCCAGGAATTTAGTAGATCACCTGGAATCTCAATTGCTTGAGATATTTGGGATGTCACCACGTGGTATCATAGAGGGAACAGATGCCTTCTGGAGGGCAAGGCCACATCTGGGTGTGTGTCCTGGTACAGAAAGGAAGGGGAACAAAGGCTAGAAGTAGGTAGCGTCCTTCTGGTGGCAGGATCAGTGCTTGACGGAAGACCCTGTGGCAACTGAAATATCTAATTTATTTTCAGGAAAGGGTGAAAAGGGGATTAAAAGCAAGAAATTGGGCTTTTTGCTTTTCTGGGAGAGAGAGGCAGTTTGATAATAAGCTGCTTTCCTGTCAGCAGCTCGGGGTGATGTACTTCCAAGAGCCACATCCCTCGGGACAACACCCTTGGCCAGTGTGGCCGACCCTCTAAAAATCCTGTTAGGAGTGTGAAAGTGAATGTCTGTGAGTGAAGGATGCTAAAGCCTCCTTCAGAGGGCAGGCAGCTAGCCCTGCAGGGAGGGATGTTCCACAAACTGCCTTGCACCAGGATGCTTCCACCCTCAGGAGAGAGACGCTCCACTGTGTCCACCTCACCTGCTCCCAAAGGCAACTTCTCCCTTCCAGAACCACAAAGATGTGTCAAAACAAGGGTGTCTAAAAAACCTCAAATCATTACTTTATCAGGCCACATTTGGCACCAAGGATCAAAATCGGGCCTATGTAAAAATCTTAAGCAGTATCAGGGAAAAGTCAAAAGCATAGTGAGAGCAGTCATTTGTTTGCCTCTGAAAAGTATGCTTGCAGCCTGAATGTGATATTCCTGGAGAACCCAAGTATGGAAACAACTATAAAGGAAGCTCCAAATATCACATTCCACTCTTCAGAGCTTGTGTAATATAAACTGAATAAAAGTTCCTAATGGAAAAAAGGTAAATGAGTTATTTTTAAAATTTATTTTAATGGTGACTGTGTTATTAATAATGGATTTAGAGAGTTATTTTCAGCTATGTCCCTAGATCCAGTGAAATAATTACATGCTGCAGGACAGCAGTAAAAGGATGAGGGACTACATATATCTTAGTGACCAGTTCTATAAATATGCTGCTAAAAATTAGTAACCGTTGTCATAGCTGGCTCAAGAGAGACTTGTTAACTAATTATAGATCAAGCTGTGCATTAAAATTAAAGCCATTTGCAAGACATTACAGCAAATGTAATGTTCCCAAGAGATGTTAAATTGAACAGTCCTGGAACCTCAGGTGGATGCGTAACCTCTGCAGCTTGATCAGTGCAAAAAACAAGTTTTCAAATATTATTTGAGTGTCACTGAGGGACTAGATAGAAATGCTGCCTAGGATGGGTCATTCCTTGAATTCCTTGACCTGAAGACCCTATAGAAGATGTACTAACCACAACACAAATTGCCTGGGTAAGCTACTTAGATATTGGCAGGTTTTGGCCATTGCTGTCTGGTTTTGTGTTTTACAGTGTGTGCACGATGGGATCTCGGTCCATGATTAGCAGCCTTGCCACGATATAAAACACACAGAATAACAGCATGGCCCTTCTGGTCCTCAAAGCTGTATTTCAGGAGTGTGAAGTTTGTTTCCTGATTTAATGCTGCCACAGTCAAGCAGATTTGGTGCATTACATAGGTCTAATAAGAAGTTTTCATGAGTATTTTAAAATTGTGGGTAACCTGAGAAAGAGAAGAAACTACATTGGCAAATAAAGCATACTTTAATGTAAATTACAGACAGAATTTCCAGGAATTTATCCTGGGACAGAATCTGAGGGCTGAGTGGCTGATAAAGGTTATAGCCCAGTGAGTACACACAGGGAATCTTTATCACCTTGAGCTTCAGATTGATCACCAAAAATAAAAAAAAAAATTAAAAATAGAAAAAAAAAAAAAAAGAAAAAAGCAATACACAGTGCAACCTTGAACATCAAAAGGACCAAGCAGTCTGCCAGAGAGGAGTGGGATACTTCCACCTGCTTGATATCTTTGCTCTGGCTAAAATATTATTAATATTTTAGTATATTGACTGCTGCTTACTTTTCTGGAGCAACACCTTTAAAAACCACACAGTGCAATACAGAGATGAAGCTGGATGATGGCTGGTTGAGATCAACTGTAAGAGACAACACTGTAAAAAAATAGACAAAAATCTGGATTGAAGCTAAGTCTTCCCCTTTTTTTCCCCCCTTAATTTGGATTAAATTTTCCATTTGCCAATATAGAACAGAGCATCTGGTTGCAAAGAAGGTGGTAGCTGGACTGCAGCATTCAATTACAACTAATCTGCATCACTAGATACTTCTAATGTGCCTGGAAACTATTTTGATCCAAGAGTAATTGGTTTATTGTACGCATTTACAGGTACACAAAGAAAACAAAAATTGTGACTGAGCTAAAATTCAGCTCATTATTTGTTATTGTGGCATTAATTATTGACCAGATTCTTCAGTTACTGAACAATTTAAGTCTGCCATGAGCAGTAGTCGTTCTTCTGAACAATTCTGCTGTTCTATGAGAGATGAAACTTTAAAATGTAGAGTAACAGCACAGCCCAGTGGCTTATCAGAGAATAAACCACTACTTAGGGATCTACTGGATCTACTGATCTGGGAAAAGAAATGTATTTTATCAAAAAGTCTGGGAAATGTGAAAATGGAAAATTATTCTAGGGTCAGAGCGCAGTGAATTCTTTATTCTAATCCCTTTTCTTTATCCAAAATCATTCTAAAAAAGTGCTTTCAGCTATGCTGGCTACAAAGCACATTGTCACACTCATGTCATTTTATGCAGAATTCTTTAAGACTGTTATTCAAAATTATATTTAGAATAATAATTTCATTTAGAATAATTCATGCTCTAAATTATGTTATTGTTATAATTCTATTGTTTCAAAGAATTATTCTTTGTCCTTGCTTGGATCTGCTTTTATTTTCATGTGCAATTTGCATATAACCAAGCAGTCATCTGAAATCTACTGACACTGGCCTATGTGCACCTATTTGTTTTAGAAAATAGTTGATGTCTGACAAAAAATACACCACCACCATAACCACCCCCAAATTAGTCTTGGACTAGAGGAAAGAAGAGGGATGTTGTGGCTGCATGGGCATCAGCTGGGGTTTGGGCTGGGGTTAGGGTTGTGTCAGGGCTGGGGAGGCACCTTGTAGCAGCATTTTCAGCTGGGCAAGGCAGGAGGGGTGGTGGGCTGGGAGGATGTTAGGTGCCTGTTTCTCATCCCATTAGGAAAATGGGATGTGTTTAAGGATGCCCTTAAACACATGACACAGGCCATGGAAGGGCTCTCCAGTTCCTCATAACCTTTGCCTGTCTGGGCTGTGAGAGAAGGGTCCAAACAGGGCTGTTGGACACCTGAGAATGGAGCTCATGCATGTTAATACTGGGTAAGGCAAATACCTGTCCAAGTCACCAGGAAATAAAATGGAAAATGCTGTGCCCTAGTATGCCTCCCCTAATTAAACAGAAATACCTTAGGAAGCATTGCTCTTTCTCCTGGGATGAAGTAACGACCCCATCCCTTCACAGGCAGCACAGCTTCTCACAAAACCTGCACAGAGTCCAGATCTGGACTATGGATATGCCAGCTGGGAGGGAGGGGATGGGAACCCCTACAGTCAGTGAAAACTTTTGAAAGGAAAAAAGATCGTGTAGTGCTCAAAGAAGACAAAAAAACCTGACAAAGAAGTGGTAAATAAAAACCAGTGAACAAAGGCTTTGAGGGATGCCACTTGCAGCAGAGTCGGGTCAAAGAGCCTGTGTTGGTATTGTAGCAAGCATGGGTCCCCAGCAACACAGATTTCTCTCTATTGACTAGAGGAAACAATCCACCTGTCCTAGATAATTCCCTAAATTAATTCTACCGGAAGATGCTACAGATAAGAGGTGACCTTGCACACTGAGTCAGTTTGTTAAACAAGGTATAACTGACATGGACGAGTCCTGCACACCACAAGTCTCTGAATCTGAATTTTAGCACTGTGTGTGGTTTAAATATATCAGATCTAGCTTCCAGTGTTGTTAGTCCCATGGGTAGCAAAGAATGGGATTGAATCATAATTACTAATACAGCTAAAAAGAGAAAAAAAGACTCAGACTCTGAGTTGTGTTTAGTGCTTTTAAATTTCTGTACAGCCCCAGAGATAAATGAATGTAATATGCTGGCATTTTGACCAGTGAAAAACCAATGGTGCACCTCACTAACAAAATCCCTTGGGATTTAAGGATTCATGGAGAGAGACACAGGCAAAGGCAAAGCTCAGCACCATGCTGGGCTCTAGATTCTTTCCTTCCTTCCTTCCTTCCTTNTCCTTCCTTCCTTCCTTCCTGCCTTCCTTCCTGCCTTCCTGCCTTCCTTCCTGCCTTCCTGCCTTCCTTCCTGCCTTCCTTCTCACTCTAGGTCTCAGTGTCTGATGAAAGATGATATTCTTTCTTCTTTTTCGGCAGGGCATAGTGTACTTCCCTGCCATGCAATTGTCCTTCTTTCCAACATTTCAGGCATCAAGGCTGTTTGTCTGTCCATGTTTTCCTGCTTAGGTGTGTCTGACTGAACTTCAAGCTTGTGTAGTTGGTCCCCCGGAAGGAGCTCTGCACTCCTGACTCTCCTGTTCAGCAGGAGTCTGCACACTCTGCGTTGTCTGTAGAGTCTTGAATCCATCTCTGGATTCATCAGTGTTTTCTCCACTTGCTCCTCTGTCATGTTTTCCATGAGTTCTCTCAATCCTCTCTCTGGGCAAAGAAAACCTCCACCAGGATCTTCCTCAAGAATCATGTCCACATCTCAAGCACCCAGACAGATCACAACCAAATGACAGGAAAACAAACACTTCCCCTTTCCAGGAGTTATGGATGTCCTTTCATCAACACCCCAAATCACCCTGATATTTTTTTTCTGTTTGTTGGCTGTGGAATATTGGCACATAGCTCTGCCATATTTGAACACTGGTTCCACTGTCATTATCTTCTCAATCCCTGCTGAATCTAATGTTTCTCAGAGGGTCTTGTACATGACACTCTCCTAGAAAATGAAACACGAGAAGATCTTTTCATCCTAAATCCCAAGGGATTCACCTAAGCATTCACATTCCTGCTTATAAATGTTCTTGGTGAAATACAGGTTAAAACATCAATAATTTTTTGGTGTAGAAATACTGTGGAACTACTATAATGCTGTCCCTTCTCGCAGTCTTCATAGAGGAAATATGCAGAATATCTTTGCTTATTCCTCATGCATTGTTCTGGTCCTGTAGGCTATTTCCATTCCCTTATTTATGATAAATTCATTCCAAGTTGTCAGTAAAGTATTGCCATATGTTGCCCTTTGTTTTGCGAGGACTGTCACCTGAAGGTCTTATTTTACAAAGTATTATCAGTTCTGTGCTTCTCCTGCCTGATTTTAGCATTTTCCATAGTTTCTTGAAGAATGTCGTGATTTCTAATGGCAAGCATGTGATAGTGGAAGTTGCAGATCCCAGAAGTGTTTTCTACTCAGGAAAAAGGGCAGGATGTCCTTCAAAGTACAGTTCAGCGTTCCAGAGACCTAATTCCAATCCTTCTTTTTTTGTTCCTTTTCCCTTTACCCGATCACTTATCACTGGAAGGAAGACTGTTTCATTCTACTCCTTGTCTCATCCCTCATGAACTTTGTCTTTTCCATGCGTATATTACCTTCGATTTTTGCCTTCCTCTTGCAGCATCTGAATTTATACAATTTAGGGCTTGTAATGGTTTCAGGCAGATAAAATATGTCATTCAGGAATGGCTCGGACTGTGCTTGATGTGTTTGCCTTCCTCACTCAGAAGGTGAAAAGTTTCAATAAAATTATGTCCTTTTTGTCTGATTTCCTGCTTTGACTTGGTCTTTTCACTCTCCTTGAAAGCAGAGTGAGTAAGTACTTGGGGACTATGTAATTCACTTATAATTGAAACAATAGACCATAAAGGCTCCTTGAGAGCAATTACATCTATCGAGCCAATGAGTCAGTTGTGCATTTGCACTAAGTCCAAGCAGTAAAATATATTTATGATTTTTTTTTAATGAAAGTTACTGCTTACTTAGTCTTTGGAGGCAGCACAATGCATCATGAGACAGGGAGGCTTAAACGTGAATCTTCATGAGCAGTGTGCGTGACTTGCCATGAGAAAGGAGTGCAATATGCTTTGTCTGGGCATGCTGCACCCAGCCAAAGAGTTAGTATGTGTCTGATTAAATGTGGTCTGAAACATAATGGTTAATCTAAGAAAACTGAAGTAAAAATTAAAGCAAATTTGAGAGGATGGTGCTCAAGACTAGATAGTGAGAAGGGGATAAACTGTATATTACCAAAATTAGAAGTGCCTCAATTCCTTTGTTTGCTTTTATCTTCAACCACAACCTAAGCTGACTCTGCTGACAAGCCTAGTTGAGGACAGGAAAAAGCAATTACACTGCATTAAGCCACCTGTCCAAGGGGGATTGTGGGCAAATCAAATCCTGTGCAAGACACTGGATTACAAATGAAGGAGTCTGGGATCAGCTACTAACTGTGTCAGAAACATGGCTGTCTGTATGATCCTGGGATCCAGCTGTGTCTGTGTCCAGTAACCCTCTGTGATCCTGGGCATGTCACTTAGTGGGGTATGGGTACCAATACCCAAATGATGGTCTCCAAAAAATAGAGACCAAAGTGCTCTTTACCTTTTCCTTCTGCCTTTTTTGGGTGATCAGTTGGGCACCTGCTTCTTCATTAGGCAGCTTAGAGATGGTACAGTCCACGAGGGCTTTGCACAGCTATAGCAGCCCAATATGTAGGAATTCATAGAACCATTAAGGTTGGAAAAGACCTCTAGGATCATTGAGTCCCTCCCTTAACACAGCAGTGCCGTGCTCACAGCTAAACAACATCCCCAAGGGCCACATCCACACGCCTTTCAAACACTTCAGGGATGGTGATTCCACCACTTCCCTCTAGCCTGCTTCAGTGCCTGAACCACTCTTTCAGTTAAGAAATTTTTCCTAATATTTAATCTAAACCAGCTGTTATGATTCAAATATAAGAGATTCCTCTGCCTGAGTTAAGGTGCAAATGAGACCATATGCCAAGTCAATAGTACAGATTTTATTTAACAGTAAATTTAAGGTAGAGAGATAGAAATGATAGGAAGGGGAGGGGAAGAGAAGGAGAGTGAGACAGAGAGGTTAAGCAAAAGATATCACCACCATGTGGATTCCTGCAAGGTCCCACTGGTCCTTCTTCATCCTCATCTTTGGTGGTAGAGGTCCCAGAGTCCTTCTTCCGGAGATACCACTTTTATACAGTCCAACTCCTGGGTATTCACGGGGTGCAGATGCCATTCCCATTACTCGAGATGGCATCTGCATAAGCACTTGCTTCCTTTCCCACAGTTTGCCATGGTGGGAATTTTTGTCTGGATGCTAACCAAACCTCTACCTCCGTTAGGCCCAGAATTAGCTCCTTCCTTCTGTGCCGTCTGTGCTCATCTCAGGTTCCATTGTGGTGGCTTATCTTATGGGCACAGTATTTTGAGACATGTAACTGCATTCTTTAAGTCCTCACACCACCCTGGCCACTTCGCCTAGTCCTGTCACTTGTGACCTGGGAGAAGAGACTGACCCTTGACCTCTCCACAGTCTCCTCCCAGGTAGCTGTAGAGAGAGGAGTACATCCTCCCTGTGTAAGACAGAGAAAAAAAGAAACACATTCAGGGCCTCACTGCGTTGGGGCCTGGCAGCTCTGTGATCTCACCAGTTTGGAGGACCAGTCAAGCAAGGGGGTTCCATGGAATACCTATGGATTAGCGTGGAAAGAGCTTTGCACCAATACAGCCTCACTAATTCCAGCACCCGAGCCAACAGCCCAGGTCTTCAGCACCACGTAAACAGAGCAGCACATTCAGCAGAAGCTGCTGAGATACCTCTGTTGCACTTCTACAGTGTGGCTTTGAAAGAAATATGTGCTTTATGTGTTTTATGTGCTGAGGCTTGTTCCCTGCTCCACAGATATGCTCTTTTCCGTGGAGAGTGTTTCAGCTCCCTCTTAAAAGTGAGCGTGCATTAAAGTGCTTCTCACCACAGAGATAATTGAGTACATGTACAGCATCTATCACAACAAAAGCCGAATCTCAGACAGATACTAGGGCACTACCAAAGACAAAAAACCAATAAATAAGAATTCATAAGGCTTTCAGTACAATGCTTTCTGCCACCACTCAATCCATTAAAAAAAATTCAAGTGTTTGTACAGCACCTAATTCTACAGAGTATACAGGCATCACTGCAATACAAATACAACTTACAGCTATTACTACTAAAAATAATTAATAAACCTATCATTTGTTGATTCTTCTCTCTTTTTTAAAACTGCCTCTCTTTTTTGCTTTTTGGAACCTTTCGTATTTTTCTACTTGAAAAATTATCAAGTCATTAAAAAGAAAATTGAATTTTTTTATAACAGATACCAAGTAACAGCAAATGTGCACATCCAGGTTATAAAAATGAGGTTTATAATGGCAGTACTTATAGATCATTCCTGTTACCACATCAGCAGGGCATCACCAGAACATAGTGCTCCACAAAAATGACATATGGAGCAGCACTGAAAATAACAAGAAATTTCTTGGTATGTCTGATTTTTTTTTACTGTTAATTCAATGAGCCATCATCCATGGTTTTCTTAGTTTGTGTTTTTCATCTGGTTAGTTTGTTTGGGGATTTTTCAGAGATGCAGAGGTTACGAGAAAATGGGGGTTCTTTTAAATGCACCATTTTAGTTTTGATATTTCCTCTGAATTGTGAGGGACAAAATACTATTTAAATACCACTTTCATAACACTGATAAAAAAGAGAAGAGAAACTATACCTTTTCTTTCATGAGGTCAGATATTCTTTAGGGAATAAATGGGCTTTTTACAACCTTTTACAGTTTCTTTCTACTTCTTCACAGAACAGCAGCAAATTCTTGAAAGCACGGACCACCTGCAACTCCGACTTCATGGAAAAAGGGGTGGAGGTTCTTAGCACTTTGTCGGAGGCAGGCCAGGTTCTGTACTTACAGTGACATTTATTTAAAACTGATTAATGGGTTTGTGCTGACAGAGCTAATGCTCAGGAAGAAAACCACCTGTCAGCAAGCTGGGCACCTCATCCAAACCGGTGTGCCAGGTGGTCAAATTTCTGAATCCTCCAGGACATTGTTTCTGTGAGCATTCCTAGCATGAGCATCCCCGGCTCCTCCAAGCTTCAGTACCCCTTTCTGTACTCCCTGATCCTTTGCAGGCATTCCCAGAAAGTTTATGAGCCTTTTTGCTAAGATACAGATATGCTGACTTTTAAAAATAATTTTAAGAAATCATTAGAGTTGAAAATTTCCCAATTTGGAATATGCACAAGGGCTCCCCCTTAGCTTCTGAATTGCACAAAGCTTAAGATATCTCAGAGACATTTTGGATAATTGCCTCAAAAAGTGTGAATCCCTCCCTCTCTGCTCCTGATGAGCTCCAGTCATTAATAAGATAAAGTGTACAAAGCAGCTTTGCTGCAGGAGAAAAGCACAATGCAATGCAATACAGCTGGTCCACATCCATATGGGAAGGAAAACACAGGTGAAATAATTGTCATAAGGTTTTTAATGAGACAAATCTTGGGTGCATTGTCATCAGCAAGAGTTTTGTACTGGCTGAGCTGATGTTGACTGGCTTTTCAATCCCTGGCACAATGAAAAGATATCTCTGAAATCTGCCAGTGTGGTGCATCTGTGCCTGCCTATGTCTGCCTCAGCTCTCCTGGAGCAGCACTGGCACACACGCCACTCACACACGCCCAGAGTGCACAACGTGCTGGGACTGAACAAACTGGGATTGGGACAACCGATGCACAGCTTAAAGCCAACTGCAAGATGCCACAAACGACTGGAAAAGGTCACATTCCCCTCTCTTCAGGGTTAAACAAAGCTCATGTTGGGAAGGTCTTGTTCCTGCTGAACACAGTCCCACGTCTACTCTCCTGCAGGGCAAGGAGGAAACAAACATAGGAAGGTGCAAATTGAGACAGTTCAGAAAATAGCAATGTTTGTTTTGACAACACCTGACTTCCTGGGCATGAGCTGGTAGGATTTTCCTTGGCTTTAAAACCATAGTTTCAACACTCACCATGCCCAAAGTGTGCCAGCAAATTAATGCAGTTTCAGGGGTGGGGGAGAACAGCTGATCAAAGTAGGAGGGGGGAGGAGCTGAGAGATCTTGAGAAAGAATGTTCTGAAGGAAGAAATTGCTGCCCTTCCTTCTGTATGTTGTTGTGATTGCTCTCTTGTTGATCTCATGTGACATTTTACATGGGCAGATAGTGATAGGATGTGGTGGGGGATGGTTTTAAACCAAAAGAGAAGAGATTTAGATTAGATGTCAGAAGGAAATTGTTTCCTGTGAGGTTGGTGAGGCACTAGAACAGGTTGCCCAGAGACGCTGTGGATGCCCCATCCCTGGAAGTGCTCAAGGCCAGGTTGGATGAGGCTTTGAGCAACCTGGTCTAGTGGAAGATGTCCCTGGCCATGGTGGGGGGCTTGGAACTAGGAGATCTTTAAGGTCCCTCCCAACCCAAGCTTTTCTATGCTTCTACAACTCTCATATGTTCTTCACACTCATTGACAAAAGATGTTCAGAAATATAACACAGAAATAGGCAAACCCTGAAAATATAATGTGTCTGCCAGAGGAGGTCTAGAATTAGTGAGAGAGAGGCTGTGCATTCACTTCTTACTGGCTTTTCTTTGGAATGGGGAAACGGTGTGAGCTGCATTTGTCCTTCAGGCCTTCTCCTGCTTCTCCAGCCCCATCTCTGCCTTGACAAGTTGTTTTGTGACTGTGAGCCTTCCTCAGAGAAACTGCTGCTGACCTGTCAGCTCCTGCCTGAGAGTGTAGGACTACAGAGAGAACACTGTTTTTCTGTTCTCTCACCCTGTCCGACCCCCTCGGCCAGAGGACATGGATCTGGCCAGCTTCCAGAGAGTGAATGGGGTGATAAGGAAAAGAAGAAAGACTTTGGAAGACAAAGATATACTGTTACACTGGGCACCAGCAAGGAAGGTAATGTCACTATTGTGATGCTGGCATGTGATACTCAAGGGCAACATAGCGCAACCTCAACCAAGAAGCCACAATTTATCCCAACTCTTGGAAATGACAGAATATTCACTCAAAAGTGATATTGTAAATATTTGCACTTTCTAATAGTACTAAGTGAAAAAAAGTAAAAATTCTTGCTTTAAAAACATTATTGATGTGAATTCAATGGAAAGTTTAAGAATATCCTAAGGGATAGGAACAGAGAACTGACAACAGAAAAAGCAGTACCACCTCCTGTTTGTTGCCACTGGAAATGTCTCCTGCCCTGCTCTGGAGGTGAAAGAGTAGGGAAATGGGCAGGCTCCTTTCTCAGGAACCACCGTGCAAGAGGGGAACTCAAACCACACCATCTCCTCACTCAAAGGTGACTGACGCTCTCCAAAGATGCCTGCTGCCCCCATCCTGGGCTTTCACACACTTCCCAGTAACACACCCCCACCCTCCTCATTGCTAATTGTTTCCTAATTTCCAAGCAAGGTTGCTCTTAGTGTGCAACAAATGCATCTTTAGTCCTGGTCTTGGGAACAAACAGGGATTATCCCCTTTGCAGCACCGCTCCCTGTTGGAATCCTGTTTCCACATCCACATTTTATGCTGTTTTTATTAAACTAACAACCCAGCTTTGGTCACCCTTTCTAGATAGGGTCACACTGTCCAAATCTCTGAGCTCTGCTGTGGCTCTTGCTGAGCCCTCCCCTGTGCACACAGGTGTCTGTGTGCATACACATCCCCTACTTCCTAAAGTATGTGTGCCCAAAACAGGACACACACCCCAGGAAAGGTCTTGCCCCTGCTAAATAGAGTGGAATAATGGCCTTTATCTCTTACACGTGACATACACGAGAATGGCTCAACAGCATCTTATCTGCTGGCTTATATTCAGCCCCTGGTGTAATACAGCTCTGTACTCTTATTTTTAATATACTGGGGCATAGACTAATGTTGACCATTTTTGATTGATTTTGTTTTTCTTTCAAAGGCAGAATATTTTGCACTTTCTTTTATTGAATTTTGCTTTATCAGGTCTAGGCTATTTTTCAAAGTTACCACAATTACTTGAATTCTAACACTTCCAAACACTTGCATCTTTTCCCCGAACATTATCTTACGGAAATTATATCTGAGTGAGCTCTATATCACCAGGAAACTTGTCAACAAGTTTGAACATCCAACCATTCTGGAGCTGGGGCAGACCTGTCAGCCCCAAATGACCTTGCTGGTGTAAAATGAGTAATTTAGAATTTCTCTTGAAAAGCATGACTTTTTCAGGCAGTTGCACTCTCCTCCTTACCACAATTTCCTCTGGAGGAGGATATTCCTCCTTGTCAGAAATTTTAGCTCTCCCTTCCTCCATTCAGTTCCTCATGTCTCATCACAGAAAGTGGCCTTGGGGATCTGACATGTGCTGATGGGGGGTATCACCTGGGTTAAGCAGTGCCCATCTAGACCAGCTCTCTGCCTATCAGAGAGGACATTCCCACAGGGCTATGGCAAGATTTTAATTACAGCCAAGGGAAAACCGCTTTGCCTTTACCCACTGGGATAAGAACTACACTGGATTAATGGGATATGCTTTATTCTTAAAAACTCCATGCTGGCAGCTTCTCATAGGGATGGAGCAAATAATTCATTTCATTATCTTTACAAATATCAGAACTGCAATGTTTGATTCACAGTTGTGGATCCTCCCTTCCCCTGTTTTTTAAATACATAATTTATTTTAATATAAATTACCAGAGCTGTCATGCAGGTCACACCCACACAAACAGATGGAAAAATGCAGGGAAAGTTCCTGGGCACTGGGGCTGAATTCTCCCTATCTTACACTGTGAGAGATATTGTTTTTTCAGCCAGTTAGTGTCCTCCCAAAGAATTCCTGCACACCATGCAAGAGCTGGTGCAGTCTGCATGAGCCCATCCTGTTTTGAACGGTAGAAATTTAAAAATATAGCCATAACCAGCTATGTCAGCCAGCCCAGAGCAAGATAATGGCCCCACTGTTGTGTATTTTGTAGATTTTCCAATTTTGTTTATTTTTGAAATTTTGTCTCACTGATCAGTGTAGAACAAAACCGTGATTTTCAGAATATTTTCAGATATCTGAAATAATTAAGCAAGTAGGTAAATGAAGGAATATGATGCACTTCCTACAAAAGAAAGGGACTTTGGCAAAATGGCTGATGCCAAAAACTTTTGTCTGTTTAAAATGTTCCCATCAGCAAGTATCTGACACAGTAAGAGAGTATCACATATCACCCTTCAGGACTGCAGCTTAGTTGCTGGGGCTGAATCACCCCCTCTGCTCTCCATCCAGTGTGTCCTTAGCACTTGAGGTTTTTCAGAAGAAATTTTGGATGGAGTAGAGCTTGCCATAGTCATTAATTCCTGGCCAGTCTCTGGAGCTACATTAAGCAAGGTTTCCAATAATGTTTCCAATTAATTTTTAGGTAATAGCAGTGCACGGCGTTCTGCGAGGAACGCTGAAGGTTGGTGGAGGTCCATTCATCAAAACCTGATGGGAACCGTGGCCTCCGTGGTGTACACAGATGTTGTTCTGGTCTAGGGAAACATTAGAGAGAATAGTTAACACAGCAAGGCGAAAGATATATCACAGTAAAAGATTTCCATCCATATAATTAAAAAGAGAAGAGGGTAAAAGCATATCTATTCAGCAGAGAGAGTGGAGTAATAACTAAAGATAATCTAATTACAGTCTGAAGCAAGAAAGAACTTTTTTTCCACAGTTTTCAGTGAGACAGATTACCCTGTATTGTGGAGGTGACTCAGAAGTGAGCAGAGACTATAATGATCTCCAGCAAAGTCCTTCCGGTAGGACAGCCAAGGTGTGACAAGGGTGAGATGTGATGACAGGTTTGACACCCTGTGATGGCACCAGAGCAGAGACAAAGCCTTAGCACTGACCCACTTGTGAATGGTCCTCAGAGTGAGCACACCAGGCCACAAAAAGAGAGTTGATGATGAAGGGTTTGTTTTTATTAGAAGACAAATTAGAACAATCAATTCCTAAAATACAGAAAATTGGATGTTCTGGGTGAGAGACTTCAGTATTAAAGTTTTTGTAAGGAAGTTTCCCTCCATATGCCCTCCACTTACAAGAGTCCATGAAAACTTTCCAAGGGCAGATCTTGCGCCAGCGACCTCAGCAATGAGCCAAGGGGCAACTCTGATGGGAGCTGGACTGGTCAGCCTGGTGCTTTGGCAGGGTTTGGCCTGGGGCAGGCCATGGGGCTGCAGGGTGGAGAGGCTCCCTGTGCTGGACACAGCTGATCCCAGTTGGCTCCAATGGCCCCACCACAGGGCACATCTGAGCCCCTCAGTCAAGCAGGGGTGTCCAGATGATGCTCTTACTCATCAAGGTTCAGTGGTAGGATGTCCTGCGAGGAGCAGGGAGTTGGACTCCAAGATCCTTATGGGTCCTTTTCAGCTTGAGATATTCTATGATTCTGTGACTATAACTCCCATTCCCACCCCGTGAAACCCTTGGGGCCTGTTTTCTCTGGCACAGAGAAGGCTGGGACCATCTGAGAGCTGTCTACAGCTAAGATGGGAGCTGTAAAGACAGTGCAGACAAACACTCTCAGCCCTGGTAGACAGGGTAAGGAAGAGCAATAGCCACAACAGACAGCATGGAAAATTCAGGTTGGACACAATGACAAGCTTTTTCACTCGAGGGTGATGAAGTCCAGGCACAGGTTTCCACAGAGAGGCCATGGATTTGCTGTTCCTGGGGATTTTTAAAGTTCATGGCCACGGCTTATCCCAGCAGGTGCTAGTACAATACCTGCTTTGAGTGAGTGGTTGGACCAGAGACCTCCAGAAGTCTCTTCAGACCAGCACTTCAATGACTGTGATTATAACAACTGTAAAACAAAAGTGTGGTGGACTAGTTTTGAAAAGTAAGGAAAGTAATATAACCCAGAAAGAATATTTGCAGCCACTGCAAAAGAACTCCCATACTTAGAGTAAGGAGTCTGAAGGTTAAATCCTCCTGAGAAAAAACTGCAATAAAGATAAAGGTGGTATAAAGAAAGTTGGTGAGATCATAAAGATAGATGACCTTGGGGGTAACACTTCCTTTATTTTCAACATTTATTTTGTTTTGTTCTGATTTTTAGGAAAAAAAAAAAAAGTGTTGTGCTGTCTTTTCAAGGGAAGCTTAGCAGGCAATGCTCCTTGCAGGAAAAGTATAGCTGGGCAACCATTGCTGTGTTCCTGCAATTGCTGGAGGGCTGGTGGAACTGGGATCCCTCACAGAGCTGCAGAAGTGCTGGGTGGCAGAACCTCTCCCCCATGTATTACAAGCATTCGGGCTTGGACACAGGTGGAGGATCCAAAACTAAGCTGAAGATGAGACCTGCCATCTCACATATAGGTAAGAATACAACTCACCTTATGCAAAAGGTTTCTGCACTGCTGGGAATGAGGAGGGGGAATCACAGCCTTCCTGGAGGCAAGTTAACTGCAGCCAGAGGATCTGCAGGATCCTGCCTCTGTTGAGGGAAATGGTCGAGCCTGGAAACTCATGGCCCCTCAAGTACTCCACTGGGAGGGGCAGAAATGGCCTGTAGGGACCATGACTGAGAGATGCTATGGATCCTGTACATGTGCAACGACTGGCAAGGCTGAAAGCAGGACTTGGAATGCAGCTGTGATCACAAGTAAACATTGCTGTCCCTCCAGCCTCTCTGAAAAACTGTGCCCACATGTGACTGAACGAGTTCAGAAAAGAAAATTCAGTGTGGACTAGGTGAAAGGAAGGGCTTTTTGAAGGACCATGGGAATGGAGGGCCTATTTTATAATGTCCTGTTTCATAAGAAGTCTTGTTTAGTCTGGCAGAAGAGTGGCTGCAAGGGAACATGACTGCTTTCTAAAAATACAACAAGGAGGGAAACACTGGGGAAAACAATTTAAGTGAAAAGCCAGTTCTGGTGCAGCAACAGGTAGTATATATTGTCTCAGAATAAAATTAGTGCAGATTTGTAACCAACCGAACAGGGATGTCTAATAGCTGCAGTGTGTTGACAGTGGGGGACATCCAAACTACTTTTGTGACAAAATTTGACAGGTTTGAACCAGCTCATGAGGCTGTTTGTAATAGCAGACAGTGGGACTCAGTCACTCAGGAGTTGTTCTGCCTCTGGCCCTGCAGGGCTGGTGTGTCGGAGGGCAGAGATGCTGTGACCCCCATGCTGTTCTGCCATCAGGGCAGAATTACACTGCTCTTTAAAGTGCTTTGGTAAATGCAGCCTAAATGTTTTCCTTTGCTTTCACAGATTTCTTGTTAATCTCAACACTTTGTTCTGCTGGTGTCCTGGGGAGATACTGTAGTCCAGCCAAAGGACCAACGCCTTCTTCTGTGCTTTATCTTCTGTTTTTTCCAGCATTGTCTGACACTGCCTCTCAAGTAGCATGCTACTCCCTCTTCTTCTTTAACTTCATGTTCTCCAATCCATCTGATTCTTCCTCCTGATTTCTTTTCTTCTGCCCTGTGCTATGTCTGCTTGATCTTCTGGCAATTCCCAGCTCTTCTTCGACCATTGTAACCGCTTGTATCCCACATCTTCCTGAAGTGGGGTTGATGTTTGATACTTCTTACTTCCAGCTGATAATACATGGGAATCTAAACCTCACAGATTCCATGTGGAATGTGTGCCTAACAGCAATATCATATGATGTAAAATTAAACCAGAGCAGATGTACATGGACATAAAGTGTGGCTTGAGGGACTACAACAGCTCATTTCTATGAACGGACCATCCACCACTCCAGGAGACTGCAAGGCTTGTGTTGGGGGACAGAGAAGCACCACAGCTCAGTTAAGGAGGATTTTTTGCTTGGGAATTTGCCTGCCTTTTTTAGGTGTCTGCCTTCTAGGTGAAAAGAAAAGTCCTGGATTCTCAGTCCCTTGCTACTCGGCTCGTCCTACGTGTGACTCTCTCTGGTGTGCAGAGACTGCTTAAATTAGATTCCAGCACGCATATGAAAGAGCAAAACACCTCCTGCTCAGAAAAATGTGTCAACTGAATGTCCAGCAGAAAAGCATGATGATCCCACACCCCAGAGTGGACACTAGAGGCTTGGTCAGCTGAATGCTCTCTAGGCTCTGCTGGCTGGGTCTCTGTTGGCTCTGGTGGGAATATAGATTCCCAGCTCAGAGGGGAATCCCTGCACACAGCCCAGTTACATTTAACCAATCAAAATGCAAGTGCCAAGAGTCACTGGGGGATGCCCCAGGGTATCTCAGATGTATTTATGGGACTGTCAGAAATTACACAGGACCTACAGTGGACTTGTGACCTTCTGAAGCAGGAGCTGTAGTTGTCTAGGATATCTTAAATGGCACAGAAGCTTTATGTGTGGGCAACTGAATCAAACTGTGTGTGTCTTAATCTGGAGCTGGATTGTGGCTGAAAAGCTAAAATAAAAAAATTTCATGTGCAGCTGAAGAAACCGAAAAACTGGTTTTGCAAGCTCCAGAGCTTCAGTGCAGCACTTGCAACTTGATATCGATTATCCACTAAAACCAACACCAAACCTAAATCAAAAGGAATCACTCAAATCTCCAAACAGGAGCAAAAGCAAAGTCTGAGGGAAAGGCAGGTGACTGTTAACTGAGTTATATCACAGGATACCGTGGCTGAAGAGTTTGATACTGTAAATAAGAAAGCAGCATTAGAAATGGCCTAAACTGAAATAAAACCAACTTTGAATGAAAACAAAGTGTTTGCTGGCTCAGAGATTTGAAATTAACTTGGCTGCTGATTCAATGGATCAAAAATTGCATTGATCTAATGCCTCTGACTTTCCACTTATGTCCAAAAAAAGGTAACTTGTACAGCTTGACTGGGAGATTGCTGTCTGAACAATCCTTTTTTTTTTCTTTTAATGGAAAATTTCAGCTCCATTTTTCCAGCAGTCCAAAACATCCTCTGCTTCCCACATTGTGAGATGACAACAATGCTCAGCTGTCTTTGGCCTGAGTTGTGGCGCCAGGCCAGAAAGTATCTCAAGTTGTGAAAAGTCTTAAATCAACACATTTTACCACTGAAGAGTGAGGAAAAACAGTTTCTAAACCATATGAAATATTCATGTCTAGCATCTTGTGAGATACCATCTGGTTAGATCAAACCAAAGCAGAGCTGATAGTGACAGAGAAACACACTGGGTAGAAAGTGGGGTGCTGTGACTTGAAGATTCATTGTTTCATGCCGTACAAAAGAGCACTACAAAAGCAGCAATGCTTCAGCAACAATTAACTTTTCCAACAACAACAACAACAAAATTCTGAAATAAAGTTTTTGGGTCTGTTACTAGGAAAATCGTAATGTACTTCACATAACATCACACTTCTCATACGGGCATTGACAATTAAATTACAATTCAATATTTGCTTAAATATTAAAGTGTCTAAGAAAAAAAGCCAAACCTCAAAATTACCAAACAAGGACTTCTACAGCCAGCAAGACGAATGAAAAAAGAACAAATCTTGCTGCAGATGTTGTGATCTTCCTGCATTTTATATTTATATCCCCAGAAGTAAATATGTCCTTTTATCCCTAAAAGCACTTGTTCATGGGGCATAGTACTTGGGAGACCTGATCTTTTCTCCTGCCAGAACTACTTTTCTGATATATGACCTTGAGACAAATATTTTGCTTCTGTTACTGTTTCCCCTCCCACTTCCAGTCTCTTCCAAACGGCGACAGGTTTGCTGTGCCTTATACAATGGGGCCTTCAGGTGCTATTGCAATGTAAATAGTGGCAGCACAGGTGCAATTGTGAGTAGAATATGGCTTTGATTATTCAGTTACAAGGTCACCCTTGGGTAAAAGGATTGCTGCATAAAACATTGCTGAGCCATCAGTCTGTGGCTGCCTCCTGGTTATATAATGTTTCAAATGTACTGGAAGTGTTTAAGGCTTTCCCAAAATTGCCAAGTTTGTGGTGCAGTGGAACATCAGTGGTAAAATGGTCCCACACAGGTGAGTATGGACACAGACGTGCTTACAGTGCTGGGGCTTTCCCCACCCTCTCCGTGTTGTTGGCAATTTACCCATTCCTTCTCTCACGGTTAATTAAGCTTTGTGCCACTTTGGAGAATAAGGAACTATTGTACCCAGCTCTGTGGAGGGGGAAGATGAAGAAGGCAAAAATTAAATGGCTGTCTTGGAGCATAGAGCCGGAATCAGGACCAGGGTGCTCTCCTTTCTCTCTCTGCATACCTTGTGATAAAACCAAAATGCTACCCCTTTAACAGCAGTGTCACTCACACAGTATGGGCTCTGCACAGACTTTGAAAACTGGGAAGAGAGCATCAAATGTTCCAGCCCACTTAATTTGAAAGCTGCCTATAACAAACCTTTGGGAACATGTAAAAGAGACAGGTCAAATTACATAATTACACAAATATCACTGGATTTCTGGCATTTAGGAATAAAAGGCTTTGATCTGTTCAATTTAAAAATGCCTAAAACATCCATACACTATGTTAAAATCTAACAATAAGTGCTTGTCTCTTTGTACTTTCCAAAAGCTTAGCTAGAGACAATTTGGACACAGCATGACAAAACTTTGCCTTAATAACATAAATATCTATGCACAAGTAATTTGACACAGTGTGCCATTGCAAAATATTTTATATTCAGTAAAATGACAGTTCTTATCTAGTTCTTATCCACAGAAACCCTTAAAGAAACAATCCATTGCCCTTTAAAAGCCCCACTCAATTCCTCACTTTCCCATCCATCTTATTTATAGCTCTGTCTTTGTGAAGCGCTCCAGGATCTACGAATGAGAAGTGCTCATAAAACCTCCGTGCGAGCCGGGATTTGAAATCAGCAGCACTTATGGATGTTATGCATATGAAGGGAAGACTTGAGTGCAGTGCTGCAGCATTCAAAATCAACCCCACGTCAGTGTCCTCGTCAATGACTTCGCTTTAAACCAGCGCTCAATCGACATCTGTATAAATACACCAAATGCCTCTTACCCCTTCTCCCACTTATTTTCGACAGGGGTTTCACTGTGTCTGTGAGCAGGGATCCTCCCTCCCTGTTTTCCCTCATTGCACAATTGGCTTTCCATGGGCCTCTTTGGCAGCTCCAGCCCTTTCGGAAAGCAGAGTTTGTTCCTCCCCTCCTCTTTCAGCCTTGCATTGAGGACGAGGTCTGTGGCAGGGACTCGATGCAGCAGAATGTCAATGCCAGAAGTGGCCTTTCTCATGGAAATCAGGTGCGGGAGCCTGGCATTGTCTGTGCAAGAATGAGAGACTTTGGTGGGTTGGTTTTTTTGCCCCCTCCCTTTCTGAACGATTATATTTGAACTGATGAGCTCTGGCTCTCTCATGCCTTGTGGGTGCCAGATCTTTCCTCAGGACTGATTTCTCCATCTCCTCCCTCACCTACATTGTTGTGCCATCTCCTTTCGTCACATCCAATTAGTCATTATGGGCTTATCTTGGCTTTTTTAAGGATTTCATGGATAAAAATGCCAAAGAAGTGTATTTGGTTTGAATTTACTCATGCTGAGGACTGTATTTGTGTCCCCCATGAACACTGGTTACATCACCTGACCCCCTGGAGAAAAGAAAGGGCTGTCCTAGCTGAACTGGGGAGCAACAGGAGATGTGCAGAAAGGAAGCGACTTCCCTGCAGACACACTGAGGTCATACTGATAAATCCCTGCTGCATCACTTATTTATGCCCTTCCTAAGAGTTTGCTTTTCAAAATCTTCCTTCTGATTTGACTCAACAGAGTTTTGTGGGGGTCGGTAACTGTACTTTTTCAGCATTGTACTTTTTCAGCATTACAAATATGAAGGTCCAAGTCCTGGTGTCTTGCTACACAGTTTATCCTGGCTGATGGTCACATCCAGCCCAGATGGTTCTCTGGTACTTTGGAATAAGGTCACTCCTGGCTCCTCCTGACTGGCCAAACTCGTCCCCTTCACAGCCCTGTGAGCTGGCCACAGTCAGACTCATGTCTTAGAGACTGGAATTAAAGGAACCCATGAAAAAGCAAATTCCAGCAGAGCTGGCACCTACCAGAACCGCTGTGCAAAGCCAGAGGATCCACACACGGCCTCCTGACACAGGCTGCCGTCACCCTCACCACCCACCATGCAAGAGTTGCCTTCCACCCAAACACTCCTGCTCTGAACAGCAGCCAGTTGCAGCATTTTCACAGAATCACAGAATATTCTGAGTTGGAAGGGACCCACAAGGATCACTGAGTCCAGCTCTTAAGTGAATGGCCTGTACAGGTATCCAACCCACAGCCACGGCAGTATCAGTCAGTAATACAACACTAAATCTACTTGGGCTGATAAGAAATAAGCCATGTCACAAATTCAGTGATAGATAAAAAAGTCTCTTTAAAGTTATTTCCTTATTAAATCTCTACTTTCAAAGGAGCAAGACCCAGACCATGCATGAATTCACACTGCAGATCCTAGTCTTGCCATGATAGGATTTAAACTGGTTTCTTAATACTCTGAAATAAAAGTATTGTGCATTTCAAAGGCAGGAAAACTGTATCCATGCCCTTTTATCCACCTTCAGGAAAGGTTTTCTGAACATAGCTTGTATATTTGACGAATATTGGATTGTATTTCTGAATGAATATTCTGATTAAAATCATTTGAAATTTGTCACAGCTCCAAAAATGACAGCAAGTGGCACACATAAAGTATTCAGTGTGTTCTGCATGTCGGGCAGATGAAAGACAGTGTAATTGCTAATTGATAGCGTATTTAAATATCATGCCTGCGTACTTATCTTGACTTAAAGCCTGAAATATGTAACATGCTGATAATGCACACACCTTTCATGAAACAAAGTACAAACCTAGAGTCAAACACACTGACCTTACACACGTTGCAAGCTGCATGTGCTCACAGCTGACGAGTGTTTGAAGCAAAGCATTTACACATAAAACATTTATGCACACATTGTGCACTGAGGCATTGAAATATGCAGCCTTCCATATGTTATACATATTACATATATGATATCTATGCCAAGTATTTTGGGAAAAGAAAAAGCAATTACCCATATGCTCTCTAAACAATGGGAACGTGCTGTAAATTGTGGGACTGGAGAAGCAGCTTGATCCTCGGGGAATATTTAAGTGCCATGGGATATGGGAGAACACTAGAGATGGAAAGGAGCAGGCAAACTGTGATGGCACAAGCTGAGCTCATGTAAACGTGTGCATAGGAAAGGCAGTATTTAAATTCACAGAACAGAACAGGATAGAATCGAAGAGAACATCCTGAGTTGGAAGGGACCACCAAGGATCACTGAGCCCAACTCCCGGCCCTGCACAGCACAATCACCAAGAATGACAGCATGTGCCTGAGAGCATTGTAAAAACTCTTGAACTCTGTCACGCTGGTGCTGTGACCACTTCCTCGGGGACCCTGTTCCAGTGCCCAAACACCTTCTGGGGAAATAACCATATCCTGACATCCAACCTAAACCTTCACTGACACAACTTCAGGTCGTTCCCTTGGGACCTGTGACTGGTCACCAGAGAGGAGATTGATGCTGCTCCTTGTGAGGAAGCTGCAGACCACAATGAGGTCTCCTCTCAGTCTCCTCTTCTCCGGGCTGAACAGAGCAAATGACCTCGGCCACATGTCATATGGCTTCCCCTCCAGACCCTTCACCACCCTCATGGCTCTACTTTGGACACTGTAAAGGCTTAATGTCTTTATAGTGATGGCCAAAACTGCCCCCAGGAGTCGAGGGGAGGCTGCCCCAAGGCAGAGCAGGGCGAGACAATCCCCTTGCTCGGCTGGCGATGCTGTCCCTGATGCCCCAGGACACGGATGTCCCTCCCGGGTGGCCAGGGCACTCATGTTCCACTTGCCATAAACCAGGATCCCCGCATTGCCTCTCTCCCTGCAGAGAGGACGGAAGGACTGACTCCATGAAGGCCTTTGTGCGTGTGCTCCCACATCTCGCACTGCCCGGGCACATGTGCCTATAGGGACACCAGAGTGCCCCGGCATTCAAACCCTGTAGCTGACAGC
>VWZT01016790.1:0-51461 GCA_013397055.1 Pachycephala philippinensis
GCTGGGACGCGTGGGAGTCCATTCCGCCGACCCCGGCGGGAGGGACGGGAGCGGCCCCGCGGGAGGCGAGGGGAGCCCGTCGCACACCCGGGACGAGAACCTGCGCGGAGCTTTGCTGGCGCCCGACGCTGCTCCCCGGGCCCAGCCGGCTCGGACTATGGGTGGGATTTTCCGTGTCGGGGAAACGGATCACGCTAGGAAACGCGATGTATTGCGAGGGGAAAGTTATTGTCCTTAGTATGGATTGGGGGGGTTATCTTAAAGCACGTGTTAGTAGGTCGTGCGTGAAAGAATCAAGAGTGATTCATCCGTGTCAGTAGCCGTTGTGAGTGCACATTGCATGTTTTTCTCATGATGTCTTTTTCCGTTGTAGAAAAAGACCTTTGTCTGCCTGAAGGAGAGTTTTTTGTTTAAACACAGGGAATATCCTGAACACAACTAACGTTGTTTTTTTTTAAGTGGCTCTTTAACGGCCTTATAGAAAGTGAAATCTCAAAAGTTTTGTATTTCTCAGTCCATCCAAATTAAAATACACGCACCCAGTATTTTAGTCTTTTTTTTGTGTGTGGAAGGAAAGCATTGCTTCAGGTATTGCATCAGCATTTATGGAGAGGGTCCAGAGCAAATTAGAAGGAAGAATAGGACAGTTTGTTACTTTTCCTGTAAAGGAGTGGCATTGTACAGAGTGCTTTCGATTCCCTGCTTCTCTGCCTTCGAGTGCCCATTCATGTAAGTGTTGTAATGTCACAGCCATGTTTCTGTTTTGGGAAGAGTCAATAACCAAGTTAGAATGGAGAGTCACTTATTTCACTAAGCATGGCTTTATATGTGTGCAGAGGCACAGAATTAGGAATTAAATATCTTAAAGTTCTGATGACGGCAGAGTCCTACTTAAGCGGGTTTTGGACTGAGGCTTTGGTTTGGATAAGCACATTGCTTTTTGTGCTGCTTCATAGTAACAGTGTGGGATGCAACTATTCCACAGCAGTTACTAAACACTTTCTAGATAACCTCTGATAAACAAGCTAGAGAAAATACTAGTATTTATGTTCAGAAATATATATACTTAGAAAATCTGTAATATTTTTTATCTCTCCCCATGTCGGTTGTGTTTAACATTTAAACCTTCCTTAGCTTGCAGGCTGTTTTGGAGAAAACTCTAGGGGTCTGAGAAAGTGGCCATTTTTGCTGGGGAAACCAGTTGGCTTGGAATAGAAGATTTTTCTTTTAGGGAGCTTTTTTTGGATGACAAGCAATAGTATAGACAGCATCTTTGTTGGGTGACAAACTAGGAGGTTATTTTTGGCTTAAATATCCACACATCTTGTAGAGACCAATGCACAAGCCTGTGTGATAGTACTGACTTTAACAGATGGGTTTGCTGCATATATTTTCTTCAGCCTGCCCAGCTGTTTTGTGCAACTTATTCTAAGGGTACAGACTTTTTGTGGTGCAAAAGAACTGTTTTGGGAAAATATTGAAGGGAAGTTAGAATCAGGTAAAATTAAATCAAACTAGATCAGCCATACTGTTGCTGTTCTATGACACTTCATGTATGTATGCTTAAAACACATGAAGTTTGTGCATTAAGACTTGAGGGGTTTTGCAGTACATTTTAACTTCGTTTAGTGTAACAATAGTAAGTATTGTAGCTGTTTGCTTCATGGGGAGCTTCACTGTTTTAAAAATGGTTAAGATGTTTCGCAGGTTTTTAAATAAAATTTCTGATGTGTAAGCAGAGATACTGAGGATATTAATCCTGTGACACTGGTACAATTATGACACTGCCCTGAGTAGGTGATGGAATTGTCAGTTTAAAACATGTTAGTTACCAGCAATTTTTATTGAACTTACATTCTGCTTATGACATATCGCTTCACCCCTTTATTTTAAAAAATGGGGTCAGTAAAACAGAAGGTTAAAAGAATACCATGATTTAAAAAGAAATTACTGCATGAACAAACAGTACACTGCAGCCAGGACAATCTCAGTCCCCTCTTATTGGGACTTTTTGGAGTCAGAGATGATAAAAAACAGGGCAGCAATGTCTGGGTGATGGTGACCCTTGTTTCATAGTAGTTGTGAGTTCTGTGTTGTCTCAGGGCTGGAATCAAGTGTCTAAGGCCAGCTCTCTACATTTGCTTGGTTGTAAATCAGAGCCAGTGTGCTCCTAATGGACAAAGCTCCATCCCAGCAGGGATCACACCATGACATCATTAATGAGTGTCAATGGATTTTACCAAACCTTAGAACCATACAGCTATCCCTGTACTCTCTCCAAGTTTCAGAAGATTGGTGCAGATGGCTCTGCATGTTGCTTGCTTCCGCCAGGACTTAAATCAGAAGTGCAGTGTAGAAAGCAACTGAGCTCCTTCTGGGCCAAAGTTGAACCTGGAATATTATAGCTGTGTTTATGTAGCACTTGCCTTAGTTAGTAACTCAGGCTGGTTTTGAGCTGGGTCTGTGTAAACGTAGATGTTTTGCCATCCATGATATAATTAATCTGCAGTTTAGAGAAATGGCCCAAGGCTAATAAAGTGTGCACCTACGTTACTGTGTTAAGTTGGATCAAGGGTGTGCTTTTGAAGGAAGTCTCACAGTCGTCATCACTTAGGAAATTTATTTCATGTTGGTTTGCGCTGTTCCAGTGGATTAGCTGGTTTCCTTTTGGATGAAAATATATTGAAAAATGTACTTTTGTACAGTTTGTACCTGCAAACTGGCATTCGGTTTAGTGGGGTGCACCTCCCCAAATCATGTAGTGTGGACATGAGCGTCTCAACTCCCATTAGTTTTGTTTAACAGACTTGTTCCTATTCTATTGCTTGCTGGCACAAACACAGCCTAAACTGACTGTGCTTTGAGTCTGAGACCTGACATAAAGGCATCATTTTGGGGGTTAAAGATGTCATTATTTAAGTATTTTGAGTGGCATCAGGCCAGTTGATCACTGCTTTTCTTTCTGCTGTATTTTTGTGACCACTAACATTCACACAAATTAACCTCTTGCTTAAAGAGCTGTTGCCAGTTAAACTGCAGCTGTCGGGAATGCTGCTTACATTCAGTTTCACTAATACTTCCACAAGTCAGCTGAGGTTTTAAAAATACATCAGGACTGTTTAATTTCTTACTTAGACATTTGAATAAATTGGGGCATTTGGAAGATCGCCATATACGTTACTGAGACCACAGTAAATGTATCAGAAACTGATCACTGAATTATACTGGCAGGATAGGAGAACAGTGTGCAGAGAAGTTCAAGATGCTGTTCCTGAGATGTCTACAAGTGTATTCTACATAGATCCAGCTTAGCATTTCCTAACTTTTCATACCTAACATTTGGTTTGTAGTTGCTTAGAAATTTGATGCAGAGCCCCTCAGACTGTTGAAAGGCTATCTACATTTCCGGTGTGTTCTCTAGCTCCTGACAGAAAAGAATGTGTTAGGCAGTTCCCTTCATTGAAGCATCTTGGGTACATCTTCCTCCCTCGTCCAGATCTCTCACTTCTCCAGTGAGCAGTTTCGCTCCTGGTATCTGTTGATCCTCACAGCTTTCATAACAGAACAGAATTAAATTGTTCTCTCTGCTGGTTTCACATCAGTAGCTACACAGAGTAGCGAGAAAGAGACCAAGGCCTTCCTTAGCTCTAGTTTTGATTTTGAATGCTACAGGCAGCAGAGTTGCTAGGATTGGTCTATGTACAAGTTACGTCAGTAACAGGGTGGCTTTCTAGCTGTGTTGTGAAAGTAATTGTACAAATACGTGGGGTTTGAGGGGAGAAAGAATGGAGCGCTTTGAAATGGACCGTTGAAGCCCTATGTATAACAGTGTTGCACATCGTCTGCCGGCAAGATTGAAGGACTAAGTTTCTTTTCTTCTTACTGCTTTTTTCCTTTTATGCAGTGACAATAACTTTGTTGACTGCTAAATTTTTGCTTTTTAATTTTAAATTATAAAAAAACCCCAACCAAACAGTTGTTTCTCTGTGCATATGTAACATCCCCTGGGTATGGTATGTTTCAGCATCTTTTAATTCAAAGAACTGTTGCACCTCTTAGTCCCCAGGCCTTTTTTGTTGGTGTCTCCAAAATGGTGGCTCAGATAAAGTGCTTATCAGAGCAAGAGAAGGGATTGCACCTACAGGCAGCCTGGAAAATTACTTCCCCAATTGTTCTTTTATGTTTTACCGACCATGACTTGTGGACCTCTGATGCAGTAACTGTCGTAGCCTGTTTAGAACCATTTCAGACCCAGTCGCTTATTGTTTGTACCATCTGTCCCAAAACAGCTTTAAATTTTATGCATTTATCAGCATATAGATAGAACTTTATATCAGCTTTATAGATAAGAACTGAGAGCCTTAAAGATCTTAATTCTGTGCTTTTTCTGTTGGCTATTTTTTTGTGTGTGTGTGAAAGTTTCAAGTAGCGATACCAAGGCAGATAAGGGCATTCTGTTCCCTTCCATATCATACAAGTTCCAGATTCTAGGTGAATGTCAGCTGATGTGCACGTAGTCTGAAGAGACGATAAGCAACTTCCAAAAAAATGAAATGGCGTACATCTTCGCTGCTTTTCTTTGGCTATACAGTTTTAAAAGTTCAGGAATTATAGAAAGGAAATGTGTTCTTAGGCATATGAATTCTAAAAGGGAGGGCAAGTTTTATGTTTATTATATTGCATAAAAGCTTTATTGAACTGTTGAAAAAATGTTTGCCTTTGCTCTCTTGTTTCTTCTGCCATCTTAGGCCTTGTCACAGAAGTGTTCATTGTTTTGCCTGGTGAGATATTGATAAATGCCCTTTGAGGGCAATTAATGAATGCCCTTATCACATACCTCGTGTAATTGATGTAGTTGTAAATGTTTCCTTGAATGAATTATGTTATAGGGTTATATATGTGTTTTTAGATCAGAATAAATAAGTTCTGATGTCAGAAGGTATTACCAAATACATTTGGGTTTCTCTTTCATCCTTTCCAGTCCATTATATACATTGATCTCTCATAGTTGTTTCCAGAGTGTGAGGGAATAAAGTTTTTCTATGTGATTCTGTTATTATAATTTTTTAGATCTTTCAGATGTACCTACTATTATGGTAGAGTACTGATACTATCTTTTACTTCAAGTATTCAAGACTATTATTAATGGCTTGCTCTTGAACAAGTCTGGGAGGCACATCTGTCTCCAGCAAAACTTGTTTTCCGTTCCTTGTGTGTTCGGTGCCATTGTGTTCCTGCCTTGAAGAAAGCACATTATAATGTACAGTTCTGTTGTATGTATCAGAATTTTGCTTACCATAACTCTGTTTCTCGAGACAGCCGTGCTTCAGTTTTGACTCATAGTTGCCTGTTAGGAAAGCAGTTGCAGTGCAGATCTGACACTGCAGGTTGTAAGGAAGTCTGTACAGTCCAATGAGAAATGGAAATGTTTCTGCCAACAGCAAACTGGGTTCTTGTCACTTGTGATACTGTGTCTGTGATTCATATCCACATGATCCACTGTGTTTGAACTTCTCCAATGCTTCCTCACTGCAGTGTGAATGTACGTATATGCTCAGCAGTAATATTGTGACCGGTTTTGAGTTTTTTAGAACTGAGGGCCAACTTTCTGTGAAGACTCCACTGTGTAAGGTTACTGAAACAATATTGGAAGCAAGAATGCATGCGTTAGTCGTATTAAGGGTGATCTTGAGTGTTTTATGACTGAGTGGTATCTGTTTCAGTGTCAGTAATATGCATGTAAAATAATTACAGTCTGAATAGAAAATAGTGTTTGAAATGATCTTTACTCTGCATGGAGGCATGTTGACACTCAGCTCATGGGCTAATGTCCAAGTTGTGCTGTAGGAGGTTTGTGGACTGGGACATTAAAAATAGATCACAGAACCCCCTTTCAAGCTTTTAACTCTATCTCTGCTGGAATTTGAGGATCTCCCCAATGTCATCTTAAATACAACTCCCTTTAATGCTGAGCAGTGCAATGGCCCAGTTCTGTCTGGCATCTTGTTCTACAATTGCATTGTGTGTGATCATTTCTTGTACAACAGAACTACTTGCTTTATTGAAAATGTATTTACAAGATTACTTTTGCTTTTGTATACTGCAAACAGAGGTTTATTTTAAAGAAACTGTACAAACTGTTAAATGCTCTTTATTGGTATGAGGAGTTAGGTATAGCTTTGTTTTTCACTTCATTCTGAAACACTTCCTTAGAAGTGCTGTTTTTAATTGAGAAAGAAGATTTCTACTACATCTGTAACTTAATGAATAGCTGGGGGGGAAAAAAGTTGAAAAATAGTTCTAGTTTGTAGTTGAATGTCCATATAAATATTTAAAATCGTTATGGACGCTTACCACTTCACTGCTTTTGTAATTCACGTTTGGGCACTGACTAGTACAAGTTTCATTTTCTGTCTTTTTGACAGATTGCGACTGCAAGAATGTCTTTTCCACCTCATTTGAATCGCCCTCCTATGGGAATCCCAACGCTTCCCCCTGGGATCCCACCTCCACAGTTTCCTGGTTTTCCTCCACCTGTACCCCCTGGTAAGTTATATTAATATATGGAAGTGCTGTAGAAATTAATTTCTTTGTATTATTCTAAATTCCTTTAAAAGCCAGTAACTTTTGTAAATAATATATCTCAGTAACTCTGATTTGTGTACATTGCAGTTGAGTTTCTAGTTTTCCCACAGATCATGTCATGTGAGCAAGCTCCTTTTGGTCTACCAAAAGCTGTTTACTTTTGACCGGAAATGAAATACGAGACTTTTCTTGAGCCTTTATTCAAGACTGAAGCCAAGTGGTGATTTCTGTTAATATTAGGTGTTCCAAAGCCACTGTTCTGACAGTAATCCATTGTAATAGCCTTTGGAAACTCTTGGGTACGCTGAGTACGTGCAATGTGAAAATAGAGGAGTAACTTTCAGAGAAGGTCCAATTTCTTGCACTGTTTTTCTCCATTTTTTATGTCCCACTTTCTTTTATTTTGCTTCTTATGTTCTTTCTTCCACACATCTTGCAACTTACAGTTATCTTTATCATTACTTCTGATATTCCCAGAATTATTCCTACCTTTTTTCTTTGTTCGTCTGTAAGATCAGCCTCTGTTTTTTGAGTTGAGATTTTAACTTGTTAGTCTGGAATAACTTTCTTTCTGTACGTTGCGAGTATACATAATGATGACTGGAGGCAGGAGACCATAAAGCAAGTGGGAGAGGGGAATACATCAGAGAATTACCTCTTTAGACTTCATCACAAGGGCTGCAGAAAATAACTCCTGTCTGTATTGTCTTAAATTGTGTTGTGCAGGAGTGTTTTGTAGACGGTAGAGGCATTCAAAAAACAGATGGCTGAACTACAAAAAGATTTGTACATATAATTTATCAGGCTAATCTTTACTTGCATTAATTTTTTCTTAACATTTTTCCTGAGAACCATGAGATGTTAGCTATTTTCTGCTAAAGGCAGAGTTCTTGTTTAGGCAGTATCCTGCCATCAAAACTGTCAGGTTGAATTGTAAAATCGTACCTTTTATCTTTCCTAGCTCCAGTTTATGTATACTAGTGTATAAAACGCCACATACTTAAAAAAATAACTTTGTGAAATATATTTTAAAATGCCTGGTATAATTTTCTGCTCTGAACATCTTGCTTTTTAGCATGTGTGACAAAGATATTTTTGTTCTCTTGCTGTGTTTAAATAGTCTCATTTTAGTATTAGGAATCTGAAGGGTATGTAGAGTGGAGAAGCCTGGTATTAGGTGAGAATAAATTTTTTCTCTGTACAAGAGAAACATGATTTGATTGCCTATGCAGACAACCTATTTTGATGTGTAGAGGATATGGATCTCACTTCTTAGTATAAGCACATCAGTAGAGCTGAAAATGCCACGGAGATTTTATGAAAGTTCAGTCTTCTCTGAACTTAGTCCATCTGTAAGATCACAATTTTAGTGGCTTACAGTATTATCTTTAGCTAGCTGTTTGGTCAAAGTTTCATGTCTTAGTTACTTCAGCCTGTAATTTTTTGAAAAGTTTCAGCTGCACTAGTTTGCTTGCATAATAATGAAGTTAGGAAAGGTGTCTTGTTTTGCTCAAAAATATAGCTGTTAAAAACAGGAAGTTCTAGCATTTCCCAATATTAGTGTGGAAGATTTGATAAGGAGGTGATTCTGATAAATCTCTAAAGATTATTGGATACCACTAAGATGTAAAAAACTCCGTTTTGCATGCCAGAAATGCTGTAGTAGGTCAGACCTGCAGTCCACGTAGGCTGATGCACTGTGTGGCCAGTGGGACTAGAAGGCGGTATTTAGGGTGGGCATGTATCCCTGTCTGCTTTGAGTCTGTTGCCTCGTACACCTGTAGTGTTAGGGATCTTTGAGTATGATCTTTCGTTTCTTCTTTATCTTTTTCTGGACCTGTCATGAACATTTTGGTATTTTTTGACTCTTGATTTTGTCCATCTCCACTGTCACCTCTTAGACCAAATTTGAGAAGTTCGTCGACTGCTGTGGAAAGTGCTACTTTCTTACTCTTAAGTCTGTCTTTAAACTCATTGCCTACTCAGTGTCTACTTCTTACCCCAGTTCTGATGTGGGAGTTGGGCACGTTGTGTTTTGTGTTTTCGTACACCTCAGCCACGTTCCATGCCTTGCAAACCTCCACCCTTGAAGAGTCTCAGAAAGAACAGCTTTTCCTCATAAGGCAGCTGCTTCACCAGTGAAGTCATGTTCTTTGAGGCTGGGTGGTCTTGGGTTGCAGAGACCAGGTCTGTAGGCTGTAGTCAAAAGTGTAGGTGCACCAAGCTTTTGTGTACCAGCTAAATGATGCCTGTGGTCATTATGTTTCCTGATGATGCCCAATATTTCAGTGGATTTTTGTGGCTTCTGCTGAACGTTGGGCAGATAGTTTCATAGAATTATCAGCGATAAGACAAGTGTGTTTACTGAGTTGTAACTTTAAAAGCCGTTGTGATAATTATAATGATTGTAGGGCTGCACAAATAGAGTCTTGTTGGGGAGTAGTTGCTACAGTCTTTGAGATGCCATGGTGTGTTAGAACTGAAAATATGGGAGAGCAATACACTTTTGATTGTCTGAATGGTTTGGAGGGATAAGAGGTAGTATGACCTTAATATGAAGGGACTGAGGAAGAGGATTGAGTGCTGGAGAAAATAAAAAATAATATAAATAAAGCAAAACCAGAGTGGATGAGTAAAAAACTGGAGAGCGTGTCTGAAGAGAAGTGTTTTAGGGCTAAACACTAGAGAATGTGGGGGAACAAGTCCAGGAACAGTAGGTTGCAGAAGTTTGTTTAGGATTTTACGAATACAGCAGTTAAGTAAGATAGAGGAGGGGAGGATTGAGAGGGAAAAACGATGCAAGTTTTTTGTAGAATGAAAAAAAAAAAGGAGATGTAGGATCTCTGTGAAGAACATGAGATTGACTTCATTGTTCTCAGGTCTCAATGTGTCTGCTGACCAACAAATAGTTTTGATGAAATCCATTCACTTAGTATATTTAACCTCTAGCAGCTGGCATGGAAAGATAGAGCCTTTCTTAAGATCAAATATTGGCTCGTGATAGTACTTAAAGCTGCCAGTGAATTTGGTAGTGTAAAAGAGGTATCACATGGTTTCATCTGATTAAATATTAATTTAAATAATTAATTAATGATTATTATTAAAATTAAATATTGTTCTAAGTTAGGTGTTGGAGACTCCCAAGTGAAGCATTCAGTATCTTCTCAATAGAGGTTTTTTATGCTGCCTTTATTAAGCTATTCCATAAATAGGGGCATGAAGCCTGATGCCATTCTCTACAGAACCTCATCTGTAAGCCATATGCAGAAACGATTGTGCTGTGGGAATTGTGTAAGCTGGGAACGAGATCATCTGTAGGGCATCAGCTGCCTTTGCTCTCAGGAATTCCCCACCTCATTCATTACGCCACTGTCTTCTAGAACAGTATTGTGGCTTTAATGTGCTCTGAAAATTGATTTGTTTGTGACAAAGTTGAAATGGAAATAGGAGAAAGTGACCAGAATGCCTGTGGTATGTTAGTGTACTTAGGCTTTGTTTGAGTGCTTAAGGAATTATTGGTAATCAGTACTGTGAAATTCTTATTTGACCAAAATTGCTGTCTAGTTTGAAAATCATGTCTGCAATCATTTCGTTTGTATTCATCAGTTCTCAACAGGGCATACTAATATTAATGTATTGTCTTTCTCAGGGACCCCTATGATTCCTGTACCAATGGGCATTATGGCTCCTGCTCCAACTGTAAGTATTACAGTAGGGATGAGATTATAGCCGAGTAAAATGTAGTAGATGTCAGCAGTGTTTTTGTTTTGCTCTATTCCGTCAGAATTCTACTATGAAAGAAAATGCTTAATTTTAAATGCAGCTATAATGCAAATGTTATGCCAATTTCTGACCTAGACAAAGTTTGAAGTAATGTCTGGAGCTACCAGCTGCAGAGGTGAAGCAATTATTGTTCTTGCAAGAAGACATACTTCTCTCAAATACAGTGCTTTGGGCTTTGCCTTTGGGATCATTTGTGCTCTTCCTGTGCAGTACAACTAGATCAGGGAGATTCCAGGTCTTTTGCTCTGGAGTTTGTAGCCCTGACATAGTACCCTGGAGACATTACCTCATTCAGGTTTATAAGGCTATCACGCAGCACTGCTGGGTTGTCCAAAAATACGTGCTTTGACAAGCTTACAGATAAGCTTGCTGTCTCCATGTTGCAGGAAAAGGAGTAGTTGCATGTAATATCCATCTATGGAAGAGCAAATGAAAGGTTTCTTTGTCTATCTTACTAATTTCTAGTTGGAAGGGAGGTTTATGATTTTGGGGTGGAAAAAAGTGCACTTTAAAATATAAAGGTTGCTTCTTGATTTCAAGGTGAAATACCATTTGTGTGATTATGCGGAAGTGGAATCTCTGCAAAATACAGAATTTTTGGATAGCTTGTCTTATCTGCTACAGGAGAATATGTTCATGGTAACCAGTGTGTTTAAGACAAAGATACTGAAACAAATGTATTATTCAGTTTAGTGATTAAAATAGTTTTTAGTAAGTGACACTTCTAGAAAGGTGTTCTGAGAAGAGAGACTGTGCATAAGGACTGTTAAATCTTAGGTGCAAGAAGTGTAGCAAAATGGAGCAGATGATCATGCTTGTCTTTGTACAGTTAATTTACAGATGTTTGCTCCTTAACCTAAAGAGGCTTTGGGTTGTGTGTTGATTACATAAAGCAGTAGTGTTTATTCACTGTGTGGAAGCTTTAAGATCATGTGTCAGGTGTCCATTGAAGCCTTTGAGACAGAGTTACTTTTCTATTCATTCACAGCTTGTTTTTTACACTATTAGGTAAGGTAATTCAATTTCCAGTGACTCAAATGTTGCAAACTAGTTATTTGTAGGAGAAATAATGTGACTGTACGCTCACCTTGAGACTTCCAGTGGCTGTGTTCAGTTACGCCTTTTGTTATCTTCCTTTGCCAGAAAATGGCCATCTTTTTTTGTGTTGTAGAAAGTATTAAAGCCTGAACTGCTTATTGGTGTCTTACTTCATAAGCCTAACTAAGGTTCGTATGAAAATTCAAATTTGAAATAAATGTGCACCCCTAAGTCTTTTGTCTTACGTATTTAAATGTAAAATAAAGCTTTGGATTGTTTTAGTTTTTTAACTTGTCCTCCTCTTTATAGGTATTAGTTCCTACCACGGTGTCTATGGTTGGAAAACATTTGGGAGTCAGAAAAGACCATCCTGGCTTAAAGAACAAAGAAAATGATGAAAATTGTGGTCCCACTACTACTGTTTTTGTAGGCAACATTTCGGAGAAGGCCTCAGACATGCTCATACGGCAGCTTCTAGCAGTAAGTACAGCAGACTGCTTGTTAAATTTCATCCCTGGCTGATGAATAAAGTAATGACCCACAGGCAGTGTATTGAAACTAAAAGCAGAACTATTCCCACTCACTGGAATAGCAGCCCACTATGCCTGAATTCAATAAGTAAAGAGTACAGCTTTTTTACACTATAGATGTCTGTGACTATATAGACCTATTTTATTCGTAGTAGTGTTTACCCTTTTTTAATTTGATCATCTTCTGCAAAAAGCGGTTAAGTTTTTGTAATGTTTTGAATGTAAAATAAAAATGAATGATGTTTCTCTTAATTGCAGAAATGTGGCTTGGTTTTGAGTTGGAAGAGAGTGCAAGGGGCGTCTGGAAAACTTCAAGGTAACAGTTCATGCTTTCCAAAATCTCTAGACCTCTTGTTTTTATTAACCTGGCAGCTTTTTTAATATCTTGACACACTGCTATTCTAAATCGTTCTGCATTTTAAGATACTGTAATATGATAGCTGCTAAATACTTTCTAGTAAGGGGCTAGTATTTTCTGGAATTGATACAGAATAAAATAAGAAAATTGAGAAAGGTTAAATGGAAAATGTCTTGGGAGCCCTAGTGTTGCTTACCTTTCTTTTCTGAAACGGAATGATTTTACAAACTATTCCTGAGAAAGGTTTGCCAGTTTGGACTTAGTCCGCAAAGGAAGGTACTATTCTAACACAGTTACAAGTCACTTCAGTAATATGTATTGTGCTTCTCTATGAAGGAGGTTTTCCTGATGTAAAATTTACCTTGCTTACTGTCAAGTTGAACTGATTTTTTTTTTTTTTTTTTTTTTTTGGTGACCCTTCTCCAGTGATTGCAGGAAACAATTTTGGTTACTTTTTTTTTTGCTGTATTTTCATATCTTGCTAGGCTTGTGGGTTTTTTTCTTTTTAAGGGTGTAATTCAGTTCCTTCAGCTTTTTATATATATCACACTTTTTTTATTTTGCTGTCATAAAATGTTTTTCTCATGTAAAACTTCATGTGACTGTTGTGAAGAACCTGGTTTGAAATACCCTTCCTCTAGGTTAACAGTGAACTGTTGATTGATGCCCTTGGCCATCAGACAATTGCAAATCCACCTGAGATGTCGTCGTATAGACTTAATTTCTTAGTTAAGACAGATATGTCAAAAGCTTTACAAACACAAATACAGAATTGTTTGAGTTGGAAGGGACTTTTTAAAGTTCGTCTAGTCCAACCCCCTTTAAAGAGCAGGAACTCTCTCTGACTAGATCAGGTTGCTCAGAGCCCCATCTAACCTGACTGTGAAAGTTTCCAGGGATGGGACATCTACAATGTGTGTACTGGTTCCATCTTATTTACTGGACTGTTAATTATATCAAAGATGAGCTCAATGAGTGAACTTTGAGTTTTTATGATGTTTACTCCTGGCTTTTAAAAAAAAGTGCCTATGTTCCAAGTTTATTGATTCAAAACACATTTTTAAACAAATTACCTGAAGAGCTTTAATGCTTTTACTTCTCATTTCAATTGTCCATTTCAGCCTTTGGGTTTTGTGAGTACAAAGAACCAGATTCCACACTACGAGCACTGAGACTACTCCATGACCTCCAGATTGGAGAGAAGAAGCTGCTGGTCAAAGTTGATGCAAAGACAAAGGCTCAGCTAGATGAATGGAAAGCAAAGAAAAAGGCATCTAATGGGGTATGTATATAATGTGTGATTTGCATTCTTTTGGTAGCATGTCAGTGTAACGTACTTGCTGGATCAGATTGTGAGCATGTCTCAGTTTCTACTCCTTTCTGTGTCTTTAATTCCTTCTAGGATTTTGCCAGAATCACATTAATGAGTCTGAAGATATGTTGAAAGGCAGAGAAGTGTAAGCTCTTAATTCCATAGTGTTTGAATTTATCTGCAAGCTACAACTACATCTCTAGAATCAATTCTGTAGTTCATTATAAAGTATAGTCATAAGTGCTATGTATTTTGATTCTGTTGCTTCATTTTTGTTTAGAAACTCTTGAAAGCGCTTAAACCCTAGAAGAAGTTACTCTGTCAGTCTGTAAATTGGCTGGCTGAGAGGAACTGAGGTTTCTTTCCCTTCCACTGATGATCTTCTGGAACAAATCAATGAAAAGGAAAGAAGTACATCATTCAGTAGAAGAGACAGTTATCGGTTATCAGGCAGTGGGCAGCTTTCAGACATTTACTAGATGGGAAAATTAATTCTGTATTATTCCTTTCTAAAGCTAAGGATCTGTTCTGGAATAATTGCAGATACTTGGTTTGTTGAATTCATGTTGAGATGCAAAGATACTTAATTGACAAGTTTGCATTGAAATGGATTGTGGCCGTTTCTTTGCTGAAATAGTGTATTTCAACCCCAATCAAGTTGGGCTTTGTCTCTAACTCCTAAAGTTTTGCATGTGCCTTAATATATCACCTACAATTTTTCTTCTCACTTTGACTTTACAGAAAAGGCTCGTATCCAGAAAACTAAAAATACTAATCACACTGTAGCGGGTAAATTTTTAAAATTCCAGTTTGGAATTTTTTTAAATGTATGTAGGCTATAGTGGAAACTCAGATACTGTTATTTCATTTTACCTAACCAGGAGTAGAGGCATAATGATGACTTGAAGTACTTGACAAGTCTTTGACTATGTACCCCATGCGTGTGATTAAATGCAATGGCTTAGTAACGCAGAGTGCTAACTTTGTGAGGTTTGAGTGGAGTACTGTACTAGCTCTTAGCCTAGGTAAGGGCCTGATTTGACTGCCCTTTCATTCTGTACTTCCTTGTTTCATGTTGGCATCACCTGTGGTACTGTGCTTCACAGCTGATGTTATAAACAAGCTTAAAGTATTTCTAGAGTTCTTGTACATCTCATGAGTTTTGTTTTCTGTGAGCCCCTGTGAGTTACAGTCTAGAGGGATTGATTGTAATAAAGCAGAAGGTACCGTTTGTGGCTTAGGTGAAGGCAACTGTATGAGCCCATTCTTTTGAACTGTAGAATGAAATTACCTCCATGATTTTTGGTGGGTTTTGTTGGATTTGGTAGGGTTTTTGCTCTTTTTTTTGTGGTGGTGCAAAGAAAGGATGTGAATTGCTGAGGAGTATTGATGAAGTACATTGTAATCAAACTGCCTGCAATTCCTTTCGTACTATCATTGGCGTACTGGTGTCACTTGGATCCAAAAGTTGCACATTTTCTTGAATATTTTGAATTAAGAAATCAAACATGTATACTACAACACCATTTCATATAGAGACACACCAAACAAACCTTTATCTAATTAGCTCCTCTCCCTGATCACTTATCCCCGGATCTCTTCAATTCCACCCCCTGTCACTACCTTCTAGCTCTTTTCAGCCTGCTCCTCCTTGGCCTGGCAGCTTCTTCAGCTCCAACTGAATCCTCCCTTCCCCCTCATTCTTAGCTGCTGCTCCATCAGACCCTTCCCTCCCCCTCACTCCACCCACCAACCTATCGCTTGACGGGATACCCAGCAGGATTCTCAGGTGAGATTCCATTTTTCTAAAAGATTCAGGGGATCAAGAGGTGGGCTGCCTTTCCTCAATGTGCAGATCATCGTTCTACCCTTTCATGTAATATTTAGTGAAAGGCACTTCTTTGTGTTCCTTTTCCTCCCTACAAGGTTGAAAGGGGCAAAAAGATGAGGAACTGTGAAGTACTTGATCAACAATAACTAAAAGTAAAAAAAAGTTTGTTGTGCAAGGAATGTTTTCCCTAACAATGTTTCTTTAATATAGTTCTCCCATTTGAAGTTGCAGCTTGGAAATTTTAGGTAGGCATTCATATTGCATGGCACTTAAGTAGAAGGCTTTGAGGAACTGCTGTTGAAGTGACTTGAAAGTTCTGGAGCATAAAAGGCAAAACTTTTGACCAAGAGCTGCACTATAGCGATTGCCTTTCTGGGAGCATGTGGGTGCTCTCTCTTTTCCTGTCTACTGTCTTAATCACCATTTTTCTGTTCTATTTCATTATGTTATTTTATTATGCAATGCTATACTTTCCCTCTGCAGCCATTCCATAAAACTGTGCAGTAAACTGTGGTATTGCCAGTGTGAAAAGATCTGACTAATGTAACGCAACTGATAATTACTTGTAGGTGGTTTGGTTTTCATGTGGTGAGTTGGTTTTTTTTTGTATGGGTTTGTTCATCTTTTTTTCTTTGTTTGGGGTTTTGCTTTTTTATAGTAAATACTGTAGGGGCATGGATGTGATGATGAAAGGTGAACTTCTGATAAAACCGTTATTATTCTCGATTTGTTGAGTCCTGTTACTTTGACATTTTTCCTTAGAACTCCAGACCGGAGACAACAAATGACGATGATGAAGCACTGGATGAGGAAACAAAGAGAAGAGATCAGATAATTAAAGGGGCCATTGAAGTCTTAATACGAGAATATTCCAGCGAGCTCAATGCCCCCTCCCAGGAATCTGACTCTCACCCCAGGAAGAAGAAAAAGGAAAAGAAGGAGGACGTATGTGTTTTGATTTTGGACAAAACAGATTTTTTTTTCTTCAACTCACCTTTATATAATGGCCAAACCTTGTGCAAATACTTTAAACCTAAACTTCTGATGAGAAAACAAATCAACAAGCATTGATGTCAGCAGCAGTTTCTTTTTTCTTTTTTTTTTTTTGAGCTGAAAGCTAGTCAGTTATAGACACCATCCCTTCAGGATGGTTTAGGCATTTAAGCACCTAAACTTCTTGGAACAACAGGTTTGAATCTGGGCAGGACTGAACCGACCTTTCATCCCTCTGAAGGTGGAAATACTGAATTTAGTGCAGTTAAATCTGTATGTGCATGTAGGGTTTTTCAGATAAGAACTTAAAAAACAACTGTAAAGAGTTCCTGCATACCATCCACTTCCAGTGAAAGATGCCAAGGCGCTATTGTAATACCATGAATTTGGTAGTTTTTGACAAAATTCTCTCTGCTTACAATATGCATTCTTGTAGTGTGCCTTGATCCAACTGGTTGCAGCTGTCTACCCATATGTGGAAGCACTTCATTAGTTGTGTATGTCCTTGAAGGGATCCTTCAGGGATGAAAGGCATATTGTAATCTTCCTGCCGTACAAAATCACTTTTATACACGTCTCAATTTGGCAGGATTTGGTCAGCCAGCTTTCCTATCTTGTGAAATGCAAAAAAACCCACGTTAAGTAGGAATGAATGTTCTGGTTTAGACCTGCTTCTGTGAATGACCTTTTTATGGATTAAAAGAAAATGGAGAAGGGGGAACAAGGATAAGCAAACTCAGACTTAGCTTTTCCAGCAAAGTTTCTAACCATGGGAAAATGGGCTTTCCCACCTACTATTCTGCACCTTATATGAAAGAGATTGGAAAATTATTTGACCAAGATTTTTACCCACTTAAGTCTTCTGCAAAGTACCTGTTCCAAGGCAATGATGCAGTTTCAAATGCTTCTGGAGTTTAAGTGTGGTGCAAGAAACATCTCCCTCAGGGAACAAGTCTATCTTACCGCAACATTGTTAGTCATGGCTGACCTGAAGTATAAAAGTGCTGAGCTGAGAATTTGTTTTTCTTTCCTCTCCCTCCCTTTGGGAGAAGATGTTTTCTTCGATGACAATTTGAAAATGAGTCACTGTCTAATGCTGTCAGCTGTATTTTTTTGTTTACAAGCACTGTTACAATGTGTATTGTCTTGTGGTAAATATATATAGCCATGAATAATGCCAGGTAGTTAAACATTGTAAGAGAGATCTTTGCAGTCGTGGAAGAGCTGGGTGCTATGTCCCTGTGACAGAGCAACATTCCCTTGGCTCTGTGTTGTGTAGAACTTTACTAATCTGAGCTAGTCAAGTAGCCAAATAAGCTCTGTTCAAATACACAGCACTTGTGGGTTGAAATTGCACCCCATCATCCTTCCCATACTGGGAAGGAAGACAAGAAACTTGGAAGTTGCCATCTTTGGCCTGTGTTGATAGAGGTGGGAGTGAAGAGATGGTACTAGCTTGTTGTTCTCTTGTCCATAAAGGAGAGGGGAGAGAAAGACTGTTGAGGGTGGGGGGAAAAGGGAAGGTGGATGCAGATATTGTGGGGGCGGTGAGGGGGGTGTGCAAACTCACCAGCTT
The DNA here is from genome assembly GCA_013397055.1 of Pachycephala philippinensis. NCBI lineage: Eukaryota > Metazoa > Chordata > Aves > Passeriformes > Pachycephala > Pachycephala philippinensis. The sequence goes on from VWZT01016790.1 coordinate 18,007, forward strand.
TGGGGCTGTTGTCCCCTGAAGAGCTCAGTGTGAAGATGACTGCCGCTGGTGTTAGCAGCAGAGGCTGTTAGTTCTTCTGGGTGAAGGCATGACTGCTGTGGGGGAGTTGAAAATGTGTGCGGGGAGCTGAGAGTGAGTGGAATCTGGTTTTCAATTTCAAGCACGGGGGAACCTCGCTAATTCGCACTAACTATAAGAGCAGGTGCAATCTACCAAATTCTGCGAATTAGCGAGTAAATAAAATCAAGACATACCCACTGCAAATACACTTATTTATTTTGGCAAGTGTAGCTTAGCCTTGTTTCTGATGCTACCATAGCGTACTAATATCCTGTAGTACACTTGTAATTCAGTGAAGTCTTACTAACATGAGACGTCACTATGTGTTTTAAGTAGTTCAGCAAAGGGAGAATTAGCGAGGTTCTTCTGTAACTTTGTTGAATCAAAGAAATGAGATCACAGCAATACAATATTGCTTTGTAGTACAAACATACAAAACATTGTTTTTCAGAGTAGTGTGCAATCTATTTTTAAAAAAAAAAATCTCCGTGGATTTTTCCGCAGATTTTCCGCAGATTTCCAGTGGCCCCACTGATACCTTATCCACTCATCACCAAGGTTCGTTTACATTGTAGGCTTTGACAATGACTATGTTTACTGCTAGTTGCCAGATTTGTGACTCTTGTCCATCTGATTTTTTTTTTTTTTTTCCACTCATTAACATCAGACTGTCAGGTTTGGTACTGCAGAAGGACTTTATTTATCTCTTGCAAGACTGGTTGAAAACTTCTAACCTTCAGCTTTTCTCTTGTTCTCCTGTGTCTGTACAGATGGCTGTTAATGCTTTTACTCCTGTCCCCCTTGTTTTTTAGGAGGATATAAATGCTATAGAAATGGAGGAAGACAAAAGAGACCTGATATCAAGAGAGATCAGTAAATTCAGAGACACACACAAGGTAGTATTCTTGTTTTTGCACTTGATACAAATTAGGCTTTTTCAAAATCCAAAAAAACCACTATTATAAAATTTAGCAGTACATTGCAATATCACTTAAAATGATGTTTATATTAGGTTTAATATACATGTAGTTCTTTACAAGTCAGAAAAAGACAGTTGCCACGTTAAAGTGGCCTATGACATCTTTATGCTAAGACGTTGATTGCTACTGAGTATTTTTCAGTCTTCTCACTTCAGCATGAATAAAGGCAGCTTAAGTTGCTACACATACATTAAGTCAAGATATTTATAAGTGAAGGCTAAACGGGGCTGCAGTATAAGACATACACTTGAGTGTGTTTCTCTAGGTAGATTTGTAACATTATCCAAGATTTTTGAAGAGATGAAACGTGAATTAAATTAAAGTCTTTTATTTTAATAGTTCTAAGTTAAGAGTGGGGGAAGATTAAAACTAGGTCAGTGGTTACCAGACTTACCAAACTTTAGATGCATGGAAGAACTGTAAATTCCCATAAAGCTAATCTATTCATTGACCCCCACCATTATGATAGAGATCATATGGTGACTAATGCAAGATGAAACTCACAGCTTGGAAAGTAACATGGAATAGGATGTAAGTATGAGTTTCTGTTTTTTATTATACTTATGGATGCCCCCTCAGAAAAATATGCAAAGGGGTAACTGGCTTGGAAATATTTGTGCACATCAAGTCCCACCCCAGGGTCCCCACTTACAGAAGTTTCCACTAATACTAGTGCATCTGTGAATGTTTCTGCTTTGGAGAGTGATACTTGCGGATCGGAGAGCACAACTATGCATGTGATGTTCTTATTTCAATGTTTAGCTTAAAGTTGGCATTAATTTTTCCCCAACAAGATTGGAGTGGTCCTTGGCCTAGGGAAGTATCAAAAAGCTGCTCTTTTGAGCACGCACTTTTCTTTCAAAATACCCCCAAATCAACATTAAAGAAAATGTTGAAGATACAGCAAGGTGAAGTGTGCCTGTGTTGTTCAGCTTTAGCACATGCAGTCACTGGGGATGGTATCATGTTTTCATGCAACCGTATCAATATAAACACAGGTGACTACATGTTATTGTATGTACACGTATTCAGTTTTTCTCTTGACTGAAGTTGTTCAAGATACAAACCTGGTGGGAAAAAATCTAGAAAAAGTCATCTGGAGAAGCTCAGCAATTGAATGCGAAACTGGTTAGTGGTGAAACTTCAGTAGAACTACTTTCAATTCCGAGCCCCGAGTTGTCACTGATACTAATACACAAACAAGTAATACTTTTTTTAAAATTGCAAACAAAACAAACAAAAACCAAGCTTCATTGTTTCAGAAGCTGTTGGGCATTTCACTGCCTTTAATTTGTATTATTGGGGGGCTATTTTGGGTTTCTTAACATTAAAAATCAACTGGAAGTAGTCATTGTGTATATTGGATATGTTTAAAAGGGGCTGTTGAATCCTTAGCAGCTGGCTAGTGAGCACAGTGAACCTTTGCATGTTTTTGGTATGAGTTTATAAACAATAACGACAGACTGTCAGGGTATCAGCATTGCAGGGGGCGTCCATTTACAGCACGGACGAGTCTGAAGAGAGCTCAAGGTAAGATTTATAATTCTTCTACCTGTTCATTTCTGTTCGTTACTTCAGTTTATCTGATACTGTTCCCATCCCATTACCCTTTCAGATCCTTTTATTTAGGTTTACAGAAGTTGATTGAGGTCAGATTTTCATTACAAAACAGACCAGTTTATTTTTTCAATTGGATTTTAAGAAAGTGGACTTAGGAAATGGACTTTAATATACCAAAACTAGTGCGTGTGTATTTACACTTGTGTGAATATATTTTTAATGAAAGAAAGAAACCCACTCTCTTGAGAAATCTCACCACAAACAAAGTTTTTGAGAGTGGCGAAAAATCAGGAGTTCAACTAAAGAAATTTCTATTGGAACATCTAAGATAACCTGTAAGTATCAACCACTTCAGTATGTAAACTTTCTTTAAAAGTATATGAAATTTGAGGTAAGTTGTTTTTAAAAGTTGACAACCTAGTTTAACATTTGACCCTACTGAGGTTTAACACTGTAAAGGTCCTGGATAATACAGTCCTTAGAAATCAGTTTTTCAGCCCAGTGTATATTATAGGATCTAAGTTTTATTTTTTTCACATCAGTTTTCTACCAATTCCTACCATTTTTAGTCCCTTTTTCCTTTTGTGATTTCAATGTATCCAACATGGGTTTGCCTGTATTGTGCTATCAATGCAGCATAGTTTCACTGGATACATTAATCACTAGTGAATTAGCTTTATTTCTGTAATCCTTTGTCGGTTCTCTGGTCCCTGTGCCTATGGCAGAAGAGCACTTATCAGGTAAGATTGCTTTTTAAAGTTGTCTTAAATGCTTTGTTTAAAAGAAAAGAACAAAAAAACACAAACCAGAGAAAATGCTGTTTTATTGTTGCAGTTTTTAATTTCATTTCAGTGATGGTAAACGTGGAGCCAAAGGGGATAAACCTGTTTATTCTGCTCAATATTTGTTCAAAAAGTGGTATTCTGGCATCCATCAGGTTGAAATTTGGTATATTTGGTTGTTATTTGGTATATTTGTGAACCGTGTACTTGCTCTTCCTCCCAGAAACATAGCTAATAGGCAAGGTTAATCCAGTGTTGGCGGTCCATGTCCTAGCACAGCATCTGTAAGTTAACACATAACAATTGCTTCCAAGGATGGATTTATCTATCATTCTGTTGATGTATTTTCTATTGTCTTATAGGAATTCTGGTCATAAGAACTGTTTCTAATTGAAAAAAAAAAGTGGCAATTTTGTACAATTTTTAGTAAAACTGTAGCAGGTAACCTTTAGTTTCTGTGTTTCAAAAGAGCTATTTCCAACCTGTTTTTAACTGTCTCCATCTTGCAGTTGTGGAAGTTAAGATTCCATTCTGCAGAGTCCAGTTCTTACCAGTGACCACTTAGAACTTTTTTAGGGAGGGAAAAGGGGAAAAGTGTCAGTTTTCTTCACTATTTAACCACAGGCACCATCTGTAAGTGGATATATTTCTTTATCCAAGTTTTCATCTAGGATGGTTTTGGTGTGCCAAGACTTTTTGGGAAACAACTCACTGTCCCAGTAAGCATTCCACTGAAATATATTTTCCTAATTGAACAGAGTTAATTTTATCAGCTGGAAGTTCACTTCACTTGTACCCAACTGGCTTATAGGGCCAATGGAATTTGAGTCCCACCTGAATCCTGACTGGTAGTGCACTCTGAATGTGCAGTTTAGTCAGCTCATAATCCAAGGCCAGCCCTACTCTGCTAAGGTTGGAGATTGCTGGTCTGTGATCTATGCTTTTGCACGAAACTTAGTCTTGTGATTGCTGCATTTTGATTTCATACTTATGAGTTCCAAAAAAACACCCACCAAACCCTATTTAATATTCTAAAATTAGTGGCGGTTTTGGTATTTCCATTACCAGCCTTGTGTGTTGCGCCGGGAGTATCCAGTTTGTGTAACTACAAAATTAACTATGAAAGTTCTCTTGTTGGTTTTTAGAAACTGGAGGAGGAAAAAGGCAAAAAGGAGAAAGAAAGACAGGAAATTGAAAAAGAACGCAGAGAAAGAGAAAGGGAACGGGAGCGTGAACGAGAAAGGAGGGAGCGTGAAAGAGAGAGGGAGCGTGAACGAGAGAAGGAGAAGGAACGGGAGCGTGAACGGGAGCGAGATAGGGATCGTGACCGAACTAAGGACCGAGACAGAGACCGCGAACGAGACAGAGACCGTGACAGAGATCGTGAACGGAGTTCAGATCGCAACAAGGATCGGAGCCGATCAAGGTAAATGCACTTCAATTGCTATTTATTTCGCTTTTTCTTAGTGCTGTTTACTATATGCATATAGTTCGGTAGATCAGCTGCCATTCAAAAGAAAATGATCCTTGTGGAAGATCATAGTAACAGCAGGAAATCCAAATGGAATATGTGGTTTCCCCCACAGCACAAGAATATAAAAACTGCAATATGCAGTAAGCAACTCTTCAATCATGACTTAAGCATACTGGTTTTATCACAAATCTCTCCTATTTTTCATTATTAGCTTTATTCTTGCTTTGGCTTACCTAATGTTTGTGGTGTTTTTTAGCTTAAGCAGGTTTTACTGTTTCCTTTGTTATGTGGTGGGCTTCTTGGTTGGATTTTGGGGGTTATTTTTCAGTTGGTTAGGTTTGGGTTTTTGTTTAGTTTGTGGGTTTTTTCAGTAAAAGCAAGGGGATTACTCTTTCAAGCTGTAATTAATCATATCATATTCCAAGTGCTGCTTTTACATTTAATCATCTTGTCAGAAGTGTTAAAATTGTCTGTAAGCCACATAAACATGAAAGATTTATTAAGGATACCCTTTATTTGTGGTGCTTGTAGTTGAGGAGAACTGCTAACACAGTCTGATAAGAAATTGCCATATGTTCATGCTTAGTTTCTGTAGATACTGCTATTTAATGGTTAGCGCTCAAACAGCTACTTTTAGGTAAATGGGTTTTTGAATACCTGTTAGTAAGTATTGATTTTATCCCCATTTCTATACCAGCTAATCATCTTCTGCAACTGCAGAACTAAAAAAACCTCTAAGATTCTATTAATCATTTGACTGAATGGAGAGGAACGCTCTGTACTGAACTTTGGGGTTTTTTCTTCCTTCAGAGAAAAAAGCAGAGACCGGGAAAGAGAACGAGAACGCGAGAGGGAAAGAGAACGAGAACGCGAGAGGGAACGGGAAAGAGAACGGGAACGGGAAAGAGAACGGGAACGAGAGCGGGAAAAGGATAAGAAGAGAGACCGAGAAGAAGATGAAGAAGATGCCTACGAACGACGAAAACTAGAGAGGAAGCTGCGTGAAAAGGAAGCTGCATATCAAGAGGTAGGTTGGAATTTTTAAGGTTCTTTAAATAAAAAAATGTTTCTGAGAGTTGATAACAAGGCCTCTAGTACAAAATACATCATTCCTTTTCCTAAATATGTTTTTAGTCATTTGAGTACATGAACTGGGGTAGAGTATGTAAGTCACTGTCAAAATAGACTTTTTATTCTGATGTTTTAAATTAAAATTATGCAAACTATTTATAATACAGTTGTTTTAAACAACAATTCAAACTAACTTTGAAGTAGTACTGCTGTTCTTAATGTTCTTGAAGATTGGAGTGTATTTTCTTCTGTTGCAGCGTCTTAAAAACTGGGAAATCAGAGAACGAAAAAAAAGTCGAGAATATGAGAAAGAGGCTGAGAGGGAAGAAGAAAGAAGAAGGGAAATGGTAAGGCTTATAGTTGTACATGTAATTTTCCCTGTGTTGTTCTCTTGGTCCCATTTAGAATGGAATATTCTACTGTTACATTTATGGATAGTAAGAGAGCTCTCATTTTGTATAAAAGGCTGTGTGTGGTTTTTTATACCAAAAAAATCCTCAGTTAATAGACTTGAAACAGAAGATGTGTAGTAAGTGGGAGTACTGTTTAGAGTCTGAAAAACAAAGCCTAGTGGCTTGGTCTTGTGAAGACAGAAGAGTGAGAAGTAGGCAGCTGCAAAATACTGTGGTCTGATCATCATGCACTATTACATCTGTAACTTGTGTCAGATTTGTGACAAAACCTACTGTGTGTTCTATGTCATGGAGGTGGAACTAAACCTGTTTTTTAACTTCCAACCTGCTCATGTGCCCAAACAGTCTATGAGATATGATACAATGCTCTTTAATGTATCTAAGCACTTTATAAATGCCCTTCTTTAGTTTATTAGTTGTGCTGTTCTCGCAGTTATCAATGTAACACTTGGAAGTTTTGTTCAAAAAGACACCTTTGCAAGATAGATAATTCTGTTATCTCATAGTTTTGTGCTAAAAAATAAAGAAGTTATTTTAAGTTGTAGGGGTGTTATTTCACTTCATAGTTTCCCAGAGAAGGCGAGAAGATGTTGAGAGAGTAGACAGTGGATTAGGAATTGCTTCAAAGCCATATATGCAAAGAAACACACGGGGGCAAGGGGATTATAAAACACATTATTTCATGTGGAATCCAAGTTTTCCCTCTAAATGCATGAGGGGAAAAAAATGTTTGAAATTGACTCAAGGATATTTTCCATTCCTAATCCTCCTGCATGCTGCCGTTGGATGGCAGTTGTAGAAAGCAGTGTTAAATTTTGTGCTGAAATTACATCCATAACAATTTTTTTTCTCAAAGTCATTAGCATAGAAGTATCTTACTGTTGGTTTAAGGATGTTGCTTAGACACATGTTACAAGGCCCTAATTTAATTTTCCTTAAAGAACTGGGGGTTTTGCCTTTTCATTTTATCAGGGGGGGAGAAGGTATCTCCCATCTTTCTCCCTCGCCCCCTACAGTGTTAGGCCTGTACTTCAATACTGCACAGGCTTATACCTGAGTGCCACATGGTTTGTGTGAGTACCACGACAGGAGAGTGCTTATCCTGGAGCAGCCATCAGATCTGTTTCTGTGCATGACTGTCTGGAAATGAAGCAGTACTGATACAATACACTTAGGCTGCCATGTTAAAATACCCAGTGTCAGACTTAATGGATTTGGAGAACAGGAACTTTTGATCCTCTTCATCTGTAATGTAAAACAAGAAAACCCAAATAAATTTGGGGGCGGGGGTGTATGTGTATATATATGCAAATCATTGACACAACACCAGTGGACCTTCTGGATGCAATACCAAAACTTTTCCATTTTCTGTTTGGAAAACTCTGTATTTTTAGTTTAAAGCAGAGTAGATCTACAATTAACTTGCTAATAATATTATTAACTTTAAACTCTTGGAAAGGAAAACAGAAATCATTATTTAAATTTCAATTCCTTGCAGGCAAAAGAAGCCAAACGGTTGAAAGAATTCTTAGAAGATTATGATGATGACAGAGATGATCCAAAATACTACAGGTATGTCTTTGTATTCCTAACAACAAAATCTCCATTGTTCCTTTTAGCACAATTGTCAGGTTTGTTGGCAGAGGCTTATGGAGTTTATATATGACTGGTAATGTGGCAGTGTAAGGGTTATAATGCCCTAACTTTTTTAAGTTTCACTTGATAAGTGACAGAGGGAAAAGGGAAGCACTTTACTTCTACTCGTTAATGCTTGGGAGTAGCTGCTCATTCCTGTCACTTGACTTTTGGGTGAGGCAGGGCAGAGGTCAGTGTAATGTCAAAATAAGGTGCTGGGAGCAGGGAGAAGGGAACAAGCATGCCTGTAAATAATTCACTGCAAAGAAGCTGTAAATAGTATAAAGAACGAGCTTGTTAATGTAAACGATTGGGAACATCCTTCATCATGGGACTAACTAACATTTGCATTAAACTAATTTAGCAGAAGTGGTTTTTGTCAAAAACCTATAAAACTTGATTCTTTCTCTAAAGAGATCAGCAGCCACATTCTCTACTTCTGTTTAATGTGGTGGGGTAGATTTCTGTACAGTAGGTTTGAGAACTGGTATCTTAGATGCCAGGTGCTCTTATAAATCTTATTTTCATTTAGTGGGAGATAATCTGTATGAAGTTTTTCTTGTATTGTGGTACAAGCCTCTCATTGAAATGTTCTTTCAAGTACAAAATACATATCTTTTGTAGGGGTAGTGCTCTTCAGAAGAGGCTACGAGACAGGGAGAAAGAGATGGAAGCAGATGAACGAGATAGGAAAAGGGAAAAAGAAGAATTAGAAGAAATTAGGCAGCGTCTTCTGGCTGAAGGACATCCAGATCCAGATGCAGAACTCCAGAGGGTGAGTTGCTGTTGATCTGACAGGAAAAAGAGACTCATTTGTATTCTGGTTGTATTGAGCAAAATTGTGTAAGAGATCTGATATTTACTCTTTTCTCTATTCACTTTTTCTTAAAAAGAAGTCCAGATAAGCAGTAAGAACAATGGAGACAAAGAATAACTTTCCAGATCAACATTCCAGATTTTATGGAGTTTGAAAACAAATTTGAATTAATCAGTATTCCTTACAATAATGCCAGTAGTTATGTGTATTTTTCTTGACTAACAGTCTTCTAAAGAGAAGGATCTTTAGATTCTTTTCAAACAGTACTGGTTTTGAGAGCGCTTCTGTTTTTGCTAATTGTCTCTTTCATTGTAGATGGAGCAGGAGGCTGAGCGGCGTAGGCAGCCACAAATAAAACAAGAGCCAGAATCTGAGGAGGAAGAGGAAGACAAGGCGGAAAAAGAAGAAAAAAGAGAAGAGCCAGAGGAAGAGGAGGAGGAGCCTGAACAAAAGCCCTGCCTTAAACCAACTTTACGACCTATCAGTTCTGCTCCATCTGTTTCTTCTGCCAGTGGAAATGCAACTCCTAACACACCTGGTGATGAATCTCCCTGCGGCATTATTATCCCTCACGAAAATTCACCTGAACAACAGCAACTGGAGGAGCATCGGCCCAAAATAGGACTTAGCCTCAAATTGGGCAAGTTTACATTTTCTTTCAATGTTTCATATGGGATCAAAATGAAAATTGTGAAGCTGAGTAGCCACATGATTTTCCAAATATGTCGTATGTTTTGATGTGCTTGTATCAAGTAGTTGTTGTCCAGATGCTGTGCTTGAGTTGTCCTATCCAGAAGATATATCTTAAAGAGCTCTCTTCATCCAAAACCTTGAGGGCAAGAAAGGAGGGAAGTTTAGGCATGTTCAAGAGCTAATTTTTTTAGGAATGTTCTGAGCTGGGATCGGGTATTTTCACAGGCTTTTTCACCTTAATGTATCTGTAAAAATCTTTTTAAAAACTCATTGCTACTGTCATCAGCATATGTTAAATTTAATACCTAGGTAGTTCTTTTGTTTACTTCGGACCCTTTTAAAGAAAAAAAAAGGATTTCTTCCTTTTAGAATATCACAATGAACTGATGACAGTTGTGAGTGAAATTTGAGTATAGAGTTCAGTAGTACTTTAGCAATTTCCTGCTGTTTTAAAAAAAATTAGTTCTGAGCAGCTGAACTAAGAATATTTGTATTCCAGAAGGTTTGTGTATTTATTATTTACTATTTTGATTAAATTATGCCAGGCTGCACTTCGAGCTTACACTGTGTTATATCTTGAATGATGAGAGACTGTATGGTATTAGTGTGATTAACACTTTCCTTATGCATTGCAACGTTTCACTTCTGTGCTCTGTCTTTGCTAAGGTTGGAACTTAACTATAGTGTTCCCTCAGAGAGAGTGCTAATTGGTTTCAGGGCAGAGAAAGAAGACCCTATTTTTCAAAAGGGTCAGAGTCTTGAACAAACTCCATTAGATATCTTCACCTCTTTTGCCACTTTTATGAGAGAGTTTGAGAGATTAAAAGCCAAGCATTCACAGCTGTTTATGTAGCATACAAACCAATGTTCCTCAAGTAACGGGGGAAGAGCAAACTAGCTTCAGTTGCAGTTGATGAATAAGTTACTCTGTCTTTTGGGTTGTAGGTGCCTGCAATAGTCCTAATCAGCCCAATGCTGTAAAAAGGAAGAAGCTTGCTGTGGATAGTGTTTTCAATAAATTTGATGATGAAGACAGCGATGATGTGCCCCGGAAAAGGAAACTTGTTCCCCTGGATTATGGAGAAGAAGATAAAAGCAATATCAAGGGCAGTGTCAATACAGAAGAAAAGCGCAAACATATTAAGAGTCTCATTGAGAAGATTCCCACAGCAAAACCAGAGCTCTTTGCTTATCCTCTTGACTGGTCAATTGTGGATTCAGTAAGTCGATTTCATTTAATCATTTTAAAAAAGACTTAATTTTTCCAAGTAAACCTTGTAATTGAATAGAAAAACAAGGTTACTGGGACCCCAATGGATTGGAGCATCATCATCAAGTGGAGTCAAACTTGAGTCCTCTATTTATTGTTCATACATAATCCTTCTTCTGAAGTATGCCTGCGTATTTTTGTTTGTCTCGCTTGAATTGCCACTCCTAATTTTCAAGCAGTTTTATGGAAGGAGGAAAAAAGGCCCTGTAAAAACATGTTTGAGTGGCTCTCAGAAATACTTGCAGATGCCAAATCTCTAAGGGTTATATCATTGATAGGAAAATGTATCTTCTGCTAAATAGCCGTTTGAGTTTTCTAGATGCCTATTGGGCAGTTGTTGCAACAGAGTGAAGTTTAAGGTAATTATTCATTTTGGTTTTGTGTTTTTTTCCAGACACTAATGGAACGTCGAATTAGACCATGGATCAACAAGAAAATAATAGAATATATTGGTGAAGAAGAAGCCACACTAGTTGACTTTGTTTGCTCTAAGGTTCGTATCTTCTGTGCTCTCTGTGAAGTTTGGGGTTTGCTCCCTATTTAAACTGCAGCAGTGACTGCTGGATCTGTATTTGGAAGCACTCTGTTCTTAGCTTCTCAGTAATCTGTGATATTGGTCAGCAGAGACAGTTGGTGTACTTGGAATCAGTATGTACCCTAATGTTTTACAGGTTTACCTCCCTTAATGCCTATGCATAATATGTACATGCTAGATGCTCTGGTATCTGTTAGAGAAACATGGAACCAGAGAAAGAAATGATCAGTTGACAAGAGCAGCTGCTTTAACTGATGGTTTTATCATTAAATTTCAGAGTTAGTATCTCATTTGCTACTAAAATTCTTTAGCTTAAAAATAGAATTTGTGTGAATGTAGGAGAAAAAAAGCTATGATTTTTATATACCTTTTTGGATTAACTAAATGAATTTCTTAAAAAGCATTTTAGATGTTGTTCCTTTAGTAGTAGGCAAATAAGTAAAGTTTTAGAGTTAGCATTAGAGCTCATTCTGCTGTACCTTTTAGCCATTGCATGACTTGTTTAAACTAAAGTCTGTGTAGCTTCTTCCAGCAAATTACAAACTAAATTCTTACAAGTTGCCTTTTTTAATCTCTTGGGACAAGTCTATGGTTTTTTATCAATAGGAAATTTTGAAAGCTCTTCAGTTTTCATGGTACTCATGTTTATAATGGCTTGTCTTGGTTTATCATGTGGGGCTACTGTATGAGAGGCAAAGCAAGTCCTGAGAGTTTTGTTACACAGTTGAATAGCAGAAAGTCAAAAGCAGAAGCTGAGTATTTGCCGTGCTTACATTATATATGTGTGTGTGTATATAGAAATAAATGGAATTCTATGGTATTGAAAGACAACTTACTTGGTTCTGAAAAAAAATTAAATACTTAACAGGTAGATGAGAAATCCGGTTATGAGGAGTGATACAGGGAGAATTTTGACTTTGCCTTCCATTAGCAGTTTATTGTTGAAGGAAGGGAAGCTTTATCCTTAAATTAAGAAAGCATAATTGGAGATGTAAGAACGGCCAGCGAATACAGGATCTGTGACTCTCTGGAGCTTCCTGGAACTTGTTCCTCAGTAACTGGCCGTGAGCTACCACTCACTATGATGGATTGTGATCCAGTTTAGTACTAATTTTTGCCACGGCTGTTACTGGAAGCTAATGAACTGCAAATACTTGTTGCATGTGCAAAGCATTCAGAATTCCTTGGATGTAACTGGATTTTGTCCAAAAATGTGTATAGGATTTATTCTAAGTTTTCAGTCTAAAAATATTTCTTTCTTTCAGGTTATGGCTCACAGCTCACCACAGAGCATACTGGATGATGTTGCCATGGTAAGCAGAAATTCTGTAACTGATACACCTTCTACATTTTACTGAAGCTAAAAGTCAATTATGCAAAATAGCAAGAGTCCATAACAGAAAACATGCATTAGATATGATTAAGCACATCATGCTAGCACAGGCATTAGTTTGCAGTTGCAGCACCTAGGTACAAATTACTGACCCCCTCTTCAGAATTTCTCAGTATTCAGAAATGTGGAACAAAGATTTTTGTCCCTAAGAGTAGATGTCAAAATCATCACTAACAGATTTGTAGCAGAAATAAAAACTTTTATTCCTTCCCGTTCTTCTAAATAGATTTCTATTAGTGGTTTAGTGGGACTTTTCCTAATTAATGAGCAAAAGGTGATTTTCTGTAGAAGAGTAAAGGCTCTTTTTTGCCTGATGTTGGAAGAGAGAGACTTTATGAAATAATGCTACTGTTCCACCACATTTTCATACACTGAAAGATGAATAAAAACTAATTGTCCAGTCTCTTCCTTTAAAGAAATTTGGAAGCAAAGTTGGTAGGAGCCACATGCATAGTTCAAGTAGTAGATTGTTTTTGGTGTGACTAGTAGGTTACTTGGGGAACTTCTGAGAGATGTTGTGGATGCTGAATGTTTGTACGGATTCAAGAAAAGCCTAGATAATAAGTTCAGGGAAGAGAAATCCATTGAGAATTTAATAAATATCCAAGGAAGTTCCAAGCTGAAAATGAGCAGCGATTAGGAGTTAATTTAAGGGAAAATACCACATGTGAATGTCCTGTTCTTACTTTCTTTCCAAGCCTGCCATTTCTCTGCCTCTTCCCAAACCAGTGTTGGATACTAGTTTACTGCTGCTTTTATCTCTAAGTGCTCAACAGCTGCACTGTACAAGTACATAGTTACAGCCCGGTCACTGATGCTGGACAGACAAACTCACCAGAGTTTTTTTCGGTCCCTCCCTCAAAGACTTGTATTATGCTATATCCACTTTATAGTTCTGATTGTAATGTATCTACAATTAATCTTTATAACTGGAATGCATAAGCTAAAAAATAATCTATAAAATGTGTATTTCCTACAGGTACTAGATGAAGAAGCTGAAGTTTTCATAGTCAAAATGTGGAGGTTGTTGATATACGAGACAGAAGCAAAGAAGATTGGCCTAGTGAAATAAAGCACTCTCCTTGCTTCTAGGGTTCCATTTCAATTTTGGGCTTTTTTTTTCCCTCATTGTTCAGAGACGTTGAATTCTCTCTGTTCTCAGAGACTTGAGACCTGTATTTTTTTATGTAGAAAATGTGAATTTTTTTGTCCTCTGCTCTGAGGCCCCTTTTACCCTTCTCAATTAGTTATCGAATCCTGCATTGGTTCTCTTTATAATACACGAGGTACAATTACCGGTATGTTTTATAAGCTGCAGCTACTGTACATGCTCTTTGGTAACTTTGTTATGTTACTCTGATTCTTGTAAATATTAAGAAAAAAAAATCCCCTGTTTTGCAAAACATTTGCACTTAATGTGGAACTATATCAGTTACAGATGAAGACAAAGGATTTTACTGCAAGTTTATCAGTGTTTTTTTGGGGGCATACTTTCCCTTTTTTTATTTAAGGAATGATCAAAATACAATTTAAAAATAAGTGTCTTGAGCTGTTTTTAAAGAACAGCTTTGTGTGTTCATTTGATCTCTTCATCTGACTGGAAAAGGAGTTCCTTCAAACTTCTCTTTCTAATGTGAACCAGTAGTAGTCTTGGTACTTTGTTGCCCATTAAGAATTATTAATGAAGCTGGGAACTTAATCTCTTGCAGATGCTCTGCTTCTTTCCCAGAAAGTGCAAATCACAGGAAGTTTTTTATTTGCTCAGTTAAAACAAGAGCAGGACCTAAATTCAGTAAGTGCTGTCTAATGGTTTCTGGTTTTTTCTTCTGCTCAATTTCATTCTAGCCCTTACCTACTATCCTTTCTGTCTCTGAAATAATCAGATGGCTTTTTTGGAAAGAAATTATTTTTAAAAGCTTTTTTTTAGTATTTAGAAACAAAACAAAACAAAAAGCCCTGTTTGGATGTAACTGTCTCTTAAAAAAAAACCAAACAACCATGAAAACTAAACCATAAGTTTTCAAACAAAGCTGAAATCTTGTTTTTATCCATACTGTTAAACTAGCCCTGACTTTTGTTTTCTACTGTACGCAGTCTGTTGTCCACAAAAAGAGGGTAATATTTTCCTGCCTTGTTTGTATGTTTTTTTATAAATAGACTGATATGGTATAAATGATGACATGTACTGTAAACTGCATTTTTTTTATCTCATACCTGGGTAAGAAGTCAAATCTATAATGTGCTGTGAGCTGTTTTGATTGCAGGAGGACTGTGTTCCAGGGAGCAAACTGTCTCAAAACTATTTTTAATTTTTAAAACACAATTCTTAATAGCAAACAAATTAAGTAAAGGTGTTCCAGTATCTCTATATTGTATTTAACTGAAGGATACAGGTTGACCTGTTCAGAGAACATAACTGTGACCTTGAGTTACTAGTTCTTTGTATCTGGAGAGGACACTTGAAAACACTGTTCTTAACAAATGGGATCGTGTAAAGGTTCCACCATGTAAATATTTCAGATATTAAAAATGTATATATTTGATTTAAGGGTTGATATTCTTTTGGAGTCTTATGCAGCACGCAATCATATTTAACACTGCTTACTGAATCAACAAGTGTTCTCAAATTAGGGGTGGGGTTTTTTTTAAAACTACCTCCTGCTTGTATCAGGTGACTAGAAGCCTGCAAATTTAGACATGATCGCAGTATGTTCTTTCTTATCCCTGTGATACTACACTACACACCCCAAAATATTCTTTTTTAACTTGAAGTATCATGCTCAGATGTTACTTTTATGTTGTGCTGAGTTTGTTTGAGAATGTTTTGGGTTGGATGCTTATACGGTGCAATCCTCCTATTTTTTTCTGCAACTTGATGGTTACAACCCTAAGAAATTACTTCCCTGTTCTCCCTATACAGTTCTGCATCACCATTTACCAGAAAGTTTTCAAATTCTAAATAAATTCAAAACTTGCTCTATTTGTAGAAAATAGAGAAGAGGGAGAGTGAACTTCACGAGTGCCTTTTGACGTGGTAAATGGCATTCTCTCTCATTAGTAGTGGTTAAGCAAGACAAATGTGACAAACACATTGTAATGCCACTGTGTGACAGAATTGCCCAACATCCTCATACAGATTCTTCAGAGAAAGCTCAAGTTGTGAAACTTCAGTTTATTTCTGCCCTAAACTAAAGCTGTGTGTGCAATGGACATGAGCTTATACTCTTTCTTTCCTAAGGAGACTGAAGGTGCCTGGATGAGAAAGACATGTAAACTTGAAACTGGAGTGTTAAGTATCTAGGTAAATAAGAATGTAGACTCATTGTGATACCATCAAAACAATTTTGTGGAAGTTGAGATTTTCTTCAGTAGAGGAAGAAGAAAGGAATGTTCACTAGATGAACTCTGGTTTGGCTTATCAGCTTTTCCTCTTTCAGAATGCAAGTATAAAGTCACTTCTGCTTTTACCTCTTACTCAAATTATTGTCGTTATGTCTCAGTGATACTGTATTTTGTGTCAGTGATGCTGGGGAGTAGAACACAAATTATGTACTGCGGAGGTTCTTAGTATAGAAAGTAACTTCTGTTTGTTAACTTTCAACATGCAGTAACAGAATTATTTCAAGATAAATTTGGAAAATCTGGGGTAGAAAAAGCCTTTTTTGCCAATATTACAACACTTGACTGTCTGGATGTGTGATTTAATACACACTCTATGTGTTATGTTAGTGAATGCACAGATCGAGAGTATGCTCTTTTACTATGAGTAAACTATGTATATTGCCACCAGGTACTCAGTGCATCATGCCATAGTACAACCCATACTGTGAGGGAGTTACTCCAGAAGTTCCACATACTGTGTAATGAAAAAATACCAGTATTTACACAACAGAACTGGATGTACTTGTTTATCTGGACCTTACTGTGGAATAAGGCTTTAAAACTGGACATAAAACATGCTCTTATTCTCCTGATAATCATTTTGTTTAACTGCCATTCAGTGTTTGGAATATGTGAGTACAAAATCTAAGGTATCATTTTTCTTCATTAATATGCACTGATAAGAAATGGGAAACAAGGAGCAAGTAAGATCCATTACCAAGAATTATATATTTTTATATTATCTTTAAGTTGGTGAGAGACTTGTTTTATTCTTAAGAGTATTTAACCTGCTCACCTACTGATTTGGTCTTTCTAATCTTGGCTGTTTCCTTCATTCTCTTTAAGCAGGAATCTTACTGAAAATAATGATTAGCTAGATGGTCATGGCTCTAAATGTGGGCAGGAGAAAGGCCTCAAACAGTGTGTGTAGCTTCTTACTGAAGTCCTGTGTCTTACTACTAATGCTTTACTGAGAGGGAAGTAGACCTTTCATGCTCTTACTAAATAGAGTTGCTAGATAGCTGCTTGCAGAAGTAGTACTTTGGGAAGTGGATACACTGAAAACTGCAAGCTGTTGGTTTTCATATTACAATTGAGTCACACTCTTTCATATTCTATACATTATCATGTGTAGGAACATTGGGTACAGAGTTAAAAATTAGTACACAGTTATGCAGTGTGAGGAGTGTAAGGTATTGTTTAATAGACATTTCATCATGGATCAAACTGATATTAATAATAGAAGATAGTTTGGTACAGCTGTATGCCCATGTTTGGTTGAGTTTTTTGTTTGGGCATTTTCCCCTTTTAAATTACAAGTAGTTTTATTTGAGTAATGGTTAGACATCACTTTCAGTCTAAAAACGGCGTATTTTAAATGCATTTTATATGCGTATGAGCTAGTGAAAGTCAGTATTTGTGTTGAAATGCCTACATCAAACCTTTTAGATGCAATAGTTCTGTCCCACTTAATTTTACCACAGATCTTCCTGTAGTGTAGTCAAAACTGAAATACAACGTTGTTTTAAACATGCAGAATTACATGCTCCCTCAGATTTTACATTTTTTATATTCAGAGTTATATGTATCATAGCATTTGCCATATGTTACTAACCCAATTGATTATGCACTTGAAAAGGCATTGTGGATTACCCTTCAAATATGGATAGCAAGGTAAGCTTCATATTTGGAATTGACTTTGTTACTTTGTTTTTTCCACTAACCCGTCACAGCTCTACTTAGAGGCTTCTTGAAAAGATACCATCTTGACTTCTAAAACTGTTTTTATTTTGAAACATAAGTATTGCTTCAAGTTACTTTCTTAATACCTTTTTTGTGGCACCATTTTAAATCAGGGTTATTGGCATGTATATGACTTGCATTCAAAACAGCCGAGAAGTGTATTTTCTCATAATACCTCTCTCTTTATCTGGTACTAGGTTAAAAAAGGTCACGCTAGATTTCCTTTTCGCGATTCCTCGTGGCTGGAGTTTCAGCGAGTGCTCACTCTGCTATCCAGCCAGCCTCTCCTAAGTGGTGCCTTTCTTCAATTCCCACCCCCGCGTCTTGGTTCCAGGCACTTGCTGACGGCAGAGCTTTCGGCGTGTTCTTTCCCAGGCGCTCCCTCGTGCCCCGTGTGCGCCGGGGTTGCCGGGGCCGGCCGCAGGTCCCGCCCCAGCCGGTGCTGCCGGGGTGCGGCGCGGCGGCTGCCCCGGGCCGGGACGCTCCGCATCGCCCGTCGGAAGTGAGGTGGCGGCGGAGGGCGGGGCGCGGGCCGGAAGCGAGCGGGGCCGGGCTGCGGGCGGCGAGGANCGGGCGCGCTGCGCCACCGGGTCGGGCCGGGCCCGGTGTTTGGGCGAGCCTTGCGGCACACGCCCACGGGCCGGGAGGGTCCCTGCCGCTCCCCCACTGCTCACACCGGGGCTGGGCAGCTGGTGACACCGAGCGGGGTCGGGCCCGGGCCTCACCCGCACCCCCAGCGCCGCGGGGGCCTCCCAGGGGCTAGGACCCCCGTGCCTGGGCTGCGGTGAGGCTGCTCCGGCCCGGGGCAGGGCTGAGGGCGGGCTCCGCGGGGCGGCGGGGGTGCCCCCAAAGCGGTGGCAGCTGCTTCTTGCTGTTCACTTGAGCGACAAAGCAGGGGTTAACCGCGCCGCGTTTGTCTGATCGATACTTGCTTTGCTTTCTCTCCTGCAAGGAGCTTACTTGCGTGCCACCTCTGTTTATTAGGCTAAATGTAGGCGCATGACAGCGACAGTTGTAACTCCTGTTGTTCTGACCTAGGAAAGCCAAAGGAAGCAAGAAGGAACTTTTTTAGACAGGCTATTTTAACATTAACAGCTTCATTAGAAAAAAAGTGTCCTGGTGAGTCCGTTTTCAGGTAAAACAAGCAAAGTTTTGGTTTGTGTTTGTTTATGCTCAGTTCATTTATAGATTTCATTCATTCATAATTATGTTTCAAATATAAATTTCATTTATTTAGAAATATAAAAGGAAGTTGTTTGGGAAGATGTCCTGAATCCATTTTCTGACCTCTTGAGTTTTCAAAAGAAACTGTTTTAACAAACCATAAATTTTGAGGTCTGTCATTCAAACTTTGGTGTAACTCTTCCATCAGTTACTTCTCCCTGTCTTCTGATTCTCTCTGCTCCTCAGTAGCTGAGGGTTTTTTGTTTGATGAGTTTGTGGTGGTTTTCTTTACCAATCTATAAGCAGGATTTTGTGATTGGCGTTTCATTTTGGTAATTTAATTAGAATTTTGACATGCTGCTACGTGAAAGATCTCATTCTGATACTCTGCATCTGGATGAAAATTCTCAACTTTTTCCGTTGTGGTTGCCCTGCCACTGAGAATTTCTACCAATAGCAGCCTTAAAACAACATTGGTTTTATTCTGTAGCCCAACCAAAGAATTAGAGTAAAATTTTAAAAGTAAGAGCAATGTAATTCATATTTATTTTCATCTAATCTTACATTTAAATTATATTTTAAATTAGATGTGCCTTATTTTTAATGGCAGAAGTGGAAGGGAGCTATTCTAGTGAATACTACATTCACTTTCTTTTTCCAAGCAGTTTGCATGCTCCCACTAGACTTGTTAAATTGGTGTTGCTTCCTGTTGGCTCTTCAATGTGAGCTTCACTAAGTTCACTGCTGAAGTTAGTAAGCGCTGCGCCCTAGTCTTGTTAGATACATATTTATTCATAAATAGAGAAACAGCTTCTGTTCTGTTTATGAAAATAGGCTTATCTCTCTAAGTAAGCTGCTGTCAAAGTGAGAGGCTTTGTTTTGTGATGTGCTCTGTTGTAAGAGTTTTTCAAGATCCCTCAATACATCTGCTGAGTATACTAAAACAGCAGAAAAAATATTCCTGTTTTCTTTTCCTGGATTTGTTTTCTTCCATTTTAATGAGTAAAATATACTGTAAAGAGGACTGATGAGTCCTGGAATTGGCACAAGGTAGGAGCAAGAGCCACTTGGGATGGACTGGCACTCCACCCTTGAGGTGTATTCATTATTTATTACTTTTGTAACCAAGCCTGTGATTTATCTAGGCCTGCTCATTATCTCTTAAAATTAAGGGGTTCTTTCTTGAAATTTAGTTACGTCAGTCAAACTTCCTCTTACCCCTATATTGCTTTATCCTCTTTTGTTATGGAGCATGTTCCCTTAGGACAATTTTGTCATCTGACTTTCCTATGGAAGAACATACGAAGCTGTTACATATGGCATGTTTTTTAGATGTAGCTGGTACATATGGGGAACTGAATGCATGTTAGTTCTTGAGGCTCAGCTGAAATACTGATTTGTGTCATAGTTAGGTCATTCTTACAGCATCACAGTGTTAAGGATATGTCTGGATTTTAAATAATCGAGTGTAACTCAGTCATCCTTGAAAATTACCGTTAAATTTATCAGCAATCCAAAATGGAAAAACTTGGAGCAATTGTGCTTTGCTGAGATAAAAACATGGAAGTTGTGCTCTGAGCAAGTGTGGAATGCTTCTCATTTATTGCACAAGAAGGAGTGGAGAACTGTTTAAATTAGCAGTTTGTTGCTGACTGACTTCTGTAGCTGATGAACTAATTTGATAACACTTACAAGGCTCTTATTTTTGTGGTGGAAAATCCCTATTATGACCTCTTAGTAGATGAGATACAGTCTGGTATCATGGTTAGATACAAAATGGTTGTCTTTGGTCTATGTGAACTCCAGGAATTGGAGTAGAGGGGAAGGAGAACCTGGTCATGTTAAGAACAAAGGCTTTTTACACATCTCTTTCCTTTCAGCATCCCAAGAGGAAAGGTCCATTTGGTGTGGAAATAAGTGATTCCCGAGGACAGTCCCAATGACAGAGCTGTCTGCGCATTTACCCCAGTTTCAGCATGGGCAGCTGACAGAAAACTTCCCTGATACCCACCTCAGCAACACCGTACGTAACAATTTTACTACCTGGTAGCAGCTAAATGGGGATGAACAGTTTGTTGGGATTTGTTTTATCTTTCTGAACTGTTGTGGTGATAAGCAGTGCCAAAAGAAATATGCTGCAAAATATCTGATGTTCTAAACTAATGTTTATGTACAGATAAGACTTCCCCCCAGTTTAAAGTGGTGTTGGAGTGACCAAGCCATCAATGAAAAAAAAAAAAAAAAATAGAATGTGGTGGAACCTTCTGGTATCAAAAACTGACATTTACAGGATTTAGTGAGCTCTCTTGATCTGGCCTGGCTGTGGTCTGCTTGGTTCACAGGTTTCTCAGTCACAGAGTTAATTTTAGTCTAGGTAGAGCTTGAAGCCTGGGTTTTATTATTGCTATTGCTGAAGAACAGCTCTGTCTTGTCTTACTTGTGAATAATTCTCGAGGTGATCTCATGGTTCTTGAGGTTTTGGGGGAGGAGGAACTCAAAACATGAAGTTTTATATGATTGCTTTGAAAGACCTAAGGGCATACTTGTTGCTAAAACTATACCATTGTACCATATGTATTTTGGTAAAATCAGGTTTAGATTATCTACTGAGGTGTGGTGCTCAGGCTCTTAGACTTGGCACACTGTTCTTAGTTCCTGCTATAGCTATTGAATATCAGATTTCCTTGTGACACAGAAATGCTCTTGTGAGGTTGGGCTACTTGTAGCCATGCCTATGGCAGTAATTCAAGAGAATGTTCTGATTGCTGCTTCAACTCTTCTATACAATCCAGCAGATTAAATAGAATTTTGAAAAATCCTCAGATAAGCATCATGCTGTATCAGTAGAAATATAAAACGTTTGAAAACTTAAAACAGAAAAGTGGGAACTTTTCCTATTGCATCCTTTCTCCTTTTACTTCAGAGGGAATGAAAAAGGTTTCTTTTCCTCTTGGACAGATGAGAGATTAATTTTTATTGAACACTTCTGCCAGATTAAAAAGGCAGAGGTCAGTGATAAGCTGTGGGCTTACCATCCTTATAGATAACTTGGTGATGCTCCTTACCAGCAAGGGGTTCTATTTTCTTCTCACTAACAGAGTGTACTGATGAATAATTGCTACTTGTGCTTTTCCTTTCCATGAATAAGTAACTGTAGTTTTGATACTAAGTTGTAATGATGTTTCTCCCCTTTACACATCTATTTTGTTTTTGTACATACCTACAAAAGCCCTTTCCTGCTTAAGTGTACTAGTTTCTGTGGCTAACAGTCAGCATGTGAAATCACTAAGTACTATAATTTGCCATCTCTTCTTCTAGTCACACACAAAGAGTTCAGCCCAGTCTTCAATATCTGCCACTGCATAATGGCCTTTTAACATCAGTGGTGTATGTGAGAACTGATGGAGTCCATGCCCACTGTCAAGCATGGTGGTCTGCTCCTGATGGATAAATCTGGATTTAATAACTAAAAACTTTTTATCAAATAAGCTAGGTTTTTATCTCTTGGTTCAGGGACATTGGTCTGGGTTTGCTATTAACTATTTTCCCGATAGGGGAAAAAGAACACTATCATTTGCATCTGATTTTGTTTATTCACCTGAAAGCGCGTAGTTCATAACTTACATTTGCTTACGGTGTTACAACAGGTGTTACTGACTTTTTAGCTTCAGAGTTTTCACTTTTAACTATGTCTGAGGAAAGTGAAGAGTCTGTTCCTTTGCTTCCACTTCAGCAAGAGTCCATGGCCTCTGCTCTGTTTAATACTGATCAGGTAGGATATAAGTGCACTTTGTTCTTTTAAGCAGTGGGGCACGCGCATGTCACGTTTAGCTACACTTTAGTAGCCTGAAAGGACAACTTATTTTCTAGCTTTAACTGCAAATGAGAGAATAACTCGTGTAACTCTTGATGCTGATCTGGTTTTCATGCACTGTGTTTTAGTATGTAAAGGCCTTTTTTTGCGTCTTTGTTCCTAACTAGTGAAGGGAATAAAATAACACATATAGATCTAATTTTTGCAGTTTTACTCTTTATGTTTGATATTACAGGTTTTTGTAGTGGTGTTCTAGTTGATCAGGCTTTTCCTTTAGCTGTTTTTGTGTCTGCTCTGTGAAGCTGTAGATTTTTAATTTATTTTGTGTATTTCTGTTCCAGAGATGGGGTAAGTGCTCCCTCGTGCAAGACTGTTATTACAGCAGAGAAAAAGCAACACATTCGGCAAGTGTGCAGAAACCTAAATACTCAGTCTGCTCTGCTTGTGCAGAGTTCCAAGGCTCTGTTCATCTCCATTGTAGTGTTACTTACGATCATCTTAGGTAGTTTATTTAGATGTTAAGTTTATTGATGTCCTGTTGGAGACTGAGAGAAATGAAGTGTTTTACTATCAAAGTGAAAAACGTTACATTTCTGCTATAATCTGTAGAGAAATGGGTTTAGTGGTAGCCAGCATTTCAGATTAATTAAACATGATCTCTTTATTTGCATTCTCCCATATTCCCATTTCTATCTGACTTTCAGTAATTGTATGTGAAGACTTAATGCAAAATGCCAAGCGATTTATAATAAATTTTTCATTTAGTAAGAAATAATTTTGAACCCAGCATCTTTTTCAGGATATATTTCAAGTTAATGATACTAAATTCAAACTAAGGTTAAAACTGTAACTCTAAAAATCTGGTTGTGTCCTAGTTTTAATTGTTTAATTTAGAGTATTTTAGTTTGGGTTTTTTTCTCCTCTTATGTTCCATTCCCTTACTGAAAAATGAAACAGATTTTCTTACAGGACAGATCTTGAAACCCTGCTGAGCTTGATCCTGAGGATACCACAAAAAAGGGGAAGAAATAGGCAAAGCATTATGTGCATATTGTTACTTTGTACTGCTTTGTAAAAGCAAGTTTTTCATGAGTTGGGGAAGTTGTAAAGCTTCAACCAGGGTTTTAGCAGTGTCAGTATTTACAGTTCAAAGTCCAGGGACTTGTGCTCCTTAATAACTTAAGTGCTTTTAAAAACCCCACTATGAGCTTTTGAGTGTGTACTTAACATCTTCTCTTTTCTGAGGGTGGGGCTGGGAAAATTCTGTAGAAAGAATCTCTAAAATTGCTATTGATTTATTGAAAAACTGCAGTGAATTTATGAGATAGAAGTCAGCATTTATATTTGGAAATGCTACTGAGATCAGGTAATTAGACTTTAACATTGCACATTTAAGGAAAAAAACTACCTGAGTAAGAATACTTAAGGAGAAATTCATTAGGTTATTTTCAGTGCCCCATCTTATGTCCAGATCAATTTTATGGAAACTGCGTGGTATTTTAAAGGTATTGCAAAAGATACCTTCCTTCAGTTTATTGTACATTTCAATCTAATGCTGTTTTAGTGCCCTTAGTCACACAGAACTGCTCTGCTTGAAGTAATTCAGAAGAAATGAAATTAATTTTGTAAGGAATCAAAAATCTTTTTATCTCCTATATTAAACCTCTAGAATTTGAACAGTACAGCACTGATTTTGGACGTGGTAAAGCACTAAAAAAACTAGTGGTCTGTATAAACTGTCACATTTTAGTGCTTGTTTAGAGTGTTTGATAAGGGTTTTGTTTCTTTGTAGTCCAGAACAGGTAAAGCATAGAACACTCTCATATTGTGTTCTCTGTATGTGCACACAGCATATAAAAGGTGAATGCTCCCTGCTCATGGGGCTTCTTGAAGAGGGTGCAAAAGATTTGTGACACCAGGAGCCTGGAGTGCAGGCCTGATCACTTATAGGTGATCCCAGTTTGTGCTTTTGCTTCCGTTGGAAGTTTACCACTGTCTCGCTGTTTGAATTATACCCTTGATATTTCATGTGTTGCACGCTTCAGGTTTCAATATTAGGAAGGACAGGAAGCTCTTTCATATTTGTTGGTAAGCGTGGTGGACTTCTTTCAATGTCAGTGAAAGGATGTGGCAGTAGTTTCCTTGGGAATAAAGAAAGAATCTGCATGCTTAACTTACCACGCTAAAACTTTGGGATCAAATAGCACTCTAAAGACTGAGAATTACCTGAATTTGATCACCATTTCTGTGTCATTCTTACTAAAAATGTGAGACACAATACCTCATGAAAATCCATTTTAATATATTTTTTACTCAGTATGCTCTAGTGGGCGTAACATAGTAAAGGAAGTTGACATTTTCTTGGGATTTTCATGGAGAGGGGATCATAAATGTCTGTTTGGCATTATTCTTAAGGGTCGATACAGTTAATTCTTGTCAAGTTACCGGCATTCTACTGTCATGCATCCTTTTACCAACTGTAGTTTGAACCAAGGGAAAAAAATGCTTTTATTTGCATTTTGAAATTCTGTTTAAAGGAAAGGTGACACAGACTCTGAGATGCAACCAGGCTACTTTTGACTGTTGGTGTTTTTAATGTAACTGTTTCTAACATGACCCTGTGCTCCCATTCTTTTAATAACTGTGATGCAATTAATTACTACTGTTTAAATCCCTGCTGTAGCAAGTGTTCTTGGCAGTAAATATTATCTTACGTGTTTCCCCCTCAAGGTCATCTTTAGCTTAATGTACAAGCACATGATTGTGGAGAGTTGCTGAGGAAACTGGTTTTTATGTATTGCAGAATGACAACAGTGAAAGACGTCGCCATGATAATAGCGAGCGCAGAAGAAATGACAATGCCGAGTCTGAGACTAATGGGCAGCCACAAAACAACATTCAGCGAGTGGTGGAGCAAGATGAAGAAGAAGATGAAGAGCTGACGCTGAAATATGGGGCAAAACATGTGATTATGCTGTTTGTGCCTGTCACACTTTGCATGGTGGTCGTTGTTGCAACTATCAAGTCTGTCAGCTTTTATACACGCAAGGATGGACAGCTGTATGTATCAATATTTTTCCCTATCTTTCTAGTGGACTTAGATAAATTTCTTTAAACTGCCATTTCTTCTGGAGTCTGATTCAAGCAGTGAACTTCCTCTTGCCTCCATTTTCCCCTTCTCCAGTCCAAAGATAGTTTTGTTTTATTCCTTCCAGAAACCAGACTCTTCTCTTTGTGGTACTGTTGACATCTGTTGTTTGTCTGGTGACCCACGGGGATAGTACCTCGGTTGTTACTGCTTAATTCAAATCCTAGTCCTCATTTTAATACTTCATCATACTCTGTGGTATTTATAAAATAAACTCAATCGTGAGCCAAAGCCTTTTCACTTGTACTATGCCAGAATACAAGCGTTTTGGAAAAGGAACAAAACTACTAGTGTATATGAAATAACATATATGCCATGTTCTGGTTTGCCCATGCTGTTTGGTAAGGAAATTCAAATGCAAGGGGAATATAACTTCAAGAAGTTCACTTCCGGTGAAGTTATAGAAACTTTGCTGGCAGATGTTTCTGTAGAATTTTTTTTGGATTTTGGTAAAATATTAATGTTGCCAAAAAAAACCCCAATTCCAGTGAAAGCTCATTTGAGAGAAAGGGAGTAAAGGAAGAACACTGAGCCTGTCAGAAACTGCAGCAAGCCGTAGAATCATAGAATGTTAAGGAGTTGGAATGGACCTTAAAGATCAGTCTAAATGTTCCACTGTGAAAACATTTAGACAAAATGATTTGAAGTGTGTTTGGCTTTGAAATGTTAATATAAGCATGAATGTATAATATAAGCATGTCATAAAATGTTTCAATAAAACATGAAGTTCTTTACTTTAGAAGTTGCTGATCAAAGAATTTTTTTTCTTGAGATTTTATTTATGGTGTTTTCTCCCTGCCACACCTTCCCACAGTGAAGCAGTTGGCCCAGGAGGTTGTATTTCTTTAAGAAAGAGTGAGTTGAGCCCATACGTTGTTTTGTTGAAATCCCTGGGGAGCCTTTCATGGTGAATCCATAAGTGAAACTCCAGCTGCACTGGCGAGCACGAGTGGTGGCATGGGAGAGTGGCAGTGACACATGGCATGGGAGTAGCTGTATCAAACAGTGGGCAGTTGTGGGCTTTATCTGCTTTACAAAGCAGAAAACAGTAGTAATGTAAGAATGTAGGAAATGCAAGTCTTCTAAGGAATTCAAGTTTGCCTAATATGATACTATGCCACCTTTCAAGTTTTGCCTTAGTAGAAAATAGATGTTGCTTTTACGGCTCTGAATTGAGAGATTACTGCAATTTTGTTTGATGGTGGCCTCACATACCAGAAACATCTGTGCATTCAGTGTCATTTCAGTTGACTTCTTGTTTTTGTAGCATCTACACTCCTTTCACAGAAGAGACTGAGACAGTAGGACAGAGAGCCCTGAATTCTATTCTGAATGCGGCCATCATGATCAGCGTTATCATTGTTATGACCATCCTCCTGGTTGTGCTTTACAAATACAGGTGCTACAAGGTAAGTAGTTGTGCTAATTTTATTTATTAGTACAGATTATTTAGAAAATGGAACAAAATGAAGGCTTATCAAGGACGAGTGAGCGAAAGTAGCAGAATTGGTGGTTTAATTCACTGTTTCAATTTTGTGGCTTCTGTTTGTTTGACACAAAGCGGGGCAAAGGCCCAGTGCTATCACTGCCATCTGTTCTGTCAGTTAGAAATAGGGTGACGTTGCTTTCTATTCTTTTGAAATGTTCAGGCACTGAAATCTTTCTGTGGTCAAGAAATACAAAGGACAGACTTGGTCGTATTTTGAGGTCTCCCCTCTCCCACCCTGTCCCCGGTACAGATGTCTCCCATCAATGTGATGTGTGCATGGCTGTACACACCAGGCAGTATTCTTATGGCAAACACAGAGACTCTAAGGCTCTTTGTGAAAGGCTTCAATCATGTAATGATGTCATCTAGGCAAGTCCAGGCTTAGCATAATTAATTGCAATGCCACCTGCATGGGAGGAGTTGTCCATGAAAATTCTTGGTTTGTTTTGGTCTTAATAATCATTTGACAAGGCTTAGCCTAATAAAGCTTCTCAGTATGCAGCCAGAACCTTGAATCAGTTTCACAGTTGTAAAACAAGTAGTGGGATTCAAAGATTTGCTTCATTACATTTTGTTTTCAAGAAGGAGCAATGGTTTTGGTCTTCATGTCTGTGGGTGAAACCCCTTTATAAATTATCTGTGGAGTGACGGGGGAAATTATTTTTGCCTGAATCTGCATACATTGTGAAATACTGATTTTTAAAGTATGGGCCTTTGCTTTTATCATAGTGTGGTGTTATATCTGAACTGACAAAGTGGTGTTGTTAAAGTGGCAATTCTCTTCATTCTAATGAAGCCAAACAACTACAGTGCTTTAGCTGGGTTCCTTAGTAGCCAGTTGGTTTTCCTCAGGTGCTGAAGGCATCAACTAATTTTTTACTGAGCATTTCACATTTCTGGTTTCCTTCTTGACCTTTTAAGGCACAGCACATTTTCCTTACAAAAATAATTGTTCCACTAAAAATTAGAATTATTAGATACCAGAAATTTCCCGTGGTTATATTTTATGCTAATTACACTAAATAATTAACTTATTTTTAGATCTCCTAACAGAGTAGTTCTATGCTGCTATATCAGAATGCTGTGAAATGTAGTTACCTGTCCATTGAGTTCTGTTTTACATGCAGTTCTATATGTAGATTGTAGTCTAGATTATGGGGAATGAAATTTATAATGAAAGAACATTAGGTCTTCATCCAGTAGTGATAATTTGCTTATCTTCATAAGATTTTTATCTGAAAACTCTTTTGAAGAAAGGAAATACTACTTCAGCTTCACTGTTGTTAGTTTCCTGTGGTTGTCCTGCCCATGATATGTTAAGCATGATCCTGATTCTAGCTACTCAATCTAACCAGAAACAGCATCTTTGAAGGGGATTGTATTTGATTAGCTTTTTCTTTTTAATTTATTATTCTCTGCATTCTTCATTGTTTCAGTCGGCCTTACCAAAGTCTGACTGCTGTAGCTCATTTTAATTCTCTGCATCCTGCAATCCATCCTTAATTTTTATTCAAGTTGTAAAGCCAAACTTGTACCAGCAATCAATTTGTGTTGAAGTTGCTGTTAAATGAAGAATGAAAATACTTTAATGAGAAGGCAAAAAACCTGTTGTGATAACCTGCTAGGAAAACAGTGAGCAAAACTTACAAGAAGTACGTTGGAAAGTCACTTGTAAGAAAAGAGACCGGTGATCTGGAAAATGCTATAGTAAATGAGGTACATGCTGAGACTAAAGCAAACATCTGTGTGTAAGATGCCAGCTTAGATCAGCTCTTGAAAGTACCTCCTCTGGTTCTGCCAACAGTAGTTATGCAAGGTGTATGTAGAAGTTTGCTGGTCTATGGCCTTGGTGTTTGATGCTGTTAGCATTTAGTGGTTTTTAGGATCAAACATTACTATTCACTTTATTTTTTTAAATAATAAGAGTTTAAGAGCTTATATTACAAATTGAAGAACTACAGCTAGAAGTTATGAGACAGCTTTCTTTGCTGTTTTCTTAAAATAGTTACAAGTAATTTTAGAGAGGAATAAAGTTACTCTTGTTAGGTCTGTACTTAGTAGCTTTACAAGTTATTGGAAAATGTGGTTCTGTTTCAGTCGATACTGACCAATATTCACCTTTGGAATGGTTCATTCTCCCGCTTGCTGTGAGTGGTGACAATTTGATGTACTGAGACAAATACTTTGGCAGTTTTCCTGCACCATCTTTATAGGCACCATGCTTATTACGTGTGGGAATTTCTT
Organism: Pachycephala philippinensis; assembly: GCA_013397055.1. Taxonomy (NCBI): domain Eukaryota; kingdom Metazoa; phylum Chordata; class Aves; order Passeriformes; genus Pachycephala; species Pachycephala philippinensis. The sequence goes on from VWZT01016790.1 coordinate 47,673, forward strand.
AAGTCTTTTTGAGAACATACTAGCAAAATCCAGTCTCTTAGATTAGGAAGTTAAATTACAGGTTTTATTAGGTTGAAAGTTAAATTTGAACCTCTTTTGAGAGACAGTGTGAAGGAGGAGAATGAATGTTTCAAAAATGGCTGAGAGGTTTAAAAATGCCTATGAAAAAATTTAACATTAGAGTCAATGTGCTAAATTACTAACTGCAATGGCTAGATTCTTAATTTGCCAGAAAGTCCTGGTTGCATCACATAAGTGTGATTCCTTTAGTCTGTGTGTATATGGACTTTACTTTTAAGTTAACTTTTGCTAAATATTTTAAGAACTGTAACATAAGATGCATTCTACTACACATCTTTAAGAAGAGGACACAGAGATAACACTGTTTTTTAACAGTTTCAGAATACTTTGATCTGGTGTACATATATAGCTTTTTTAGCCAGTTAATTTTCCGCTGAGCGTGTCTGTTCAAATCAGGATTCCTTATGTAGCTTGGATTCCTAGATTATTGCTTCTGACAGGTTGTCCACTTGCAATACTGAGTCAGGTTTTGTGTAAGAGATTCTGTGCTGGGACTTTGACAAATATATGTTCATTCTCAGTTAAGAGATATTAAGAGATTACTGAAGTTAAAGGGGTCTTCAATTTGTGTTTTTTCATTTTGCACAATAAATACCACGAGAGTGCACTTCTGTCAGTGCAAAGTCTAAGTGCCTGGCATTTCCAGGTTTAAATCTTTGTGTCCCTGCTGAGTACAATACTGAACTGTTTTTTATTAAATTGTTGGGCATGTATGTCTGCCCTCATATCAAAATTAGGGATTATGTCTACAGATGACAGAGAATATAGAAATCCTTATATAGTCATTCATCGATGACATTTCAACAGATAAGCACTGAAGGTTTTTCTGGATTCCAGCATTTAATTCTGTAACTGCATTCTGAAAATGATTTGAAATCAGAGCAGCACAGTAGTGAATCATGTTTTCCATCTGTGTTCATGCTGGATGATTCTGCTATGTTACAATGCCACTGGTATCAAAATGGTCTAAAAATATTCAAATAGTTGTTTTCAATAGAACTAAAGAACGTCTACTGAAAGTCCACAAAGCACTTAAAATTCGTAAGTGTAAAGTGAAATACACCAGTGTGCATAGAGTAAACATGAATTTAGCAACAACCAAAGAGAGAGATTTCTGAAATCATTTTCTTGCTTTAAACAAAAGGAAAAATAACCTTAGAAGCATTTTTAATAGACCCTAAATATAAAATAAGTCTAAAAACATCTGTATTTTTATCTTATTCTCCAGGTGATCCATGGTTGGCTTATCATTTCTTCTCTTCTGCTGCTTTTCTTTTTCTCATTCATCTACCTGGGGTAAGTGAACTAAAGCATTGATCTGCTATTTTACATGTATCACTTTATGTATATATTTATTTTAGAACAAGGCCTTGAATCTTAAGAGGAATAATAGTGAGTAAGCTATTGCAATAAAATTTTTAGTTTTATATAGGCTGATAGAGCACACATAAAAGAGAGAGTGATTTATGGGTTTAAAGTCCATCTGATTAGGTACAGAAGCTGTCCATCACATGCATCACCAGAATAAGCACATCTTGCTTATCAGAATAAGCATATCTCGCACAGGGAAGCTTGTTCTGCTGGCATGTCTTCTGATAACTTAATTTTTCATTGACATATGACTCAAGGGCAGTTGTTTACATCATGGCTTTGATTATTAGCTGTGTATGCAGAGGCTGTTTGCATGGGAGTGGTGGAAAACAGTCAGCTGAAAAGAATCTACTATCTCACCAAAATATATTCAGTGCTTTTCTTCTCAAATTTGGAAGCATGCCCTTGTCCAGACATCAAGAAAATTCAGCCAATTATTGTCTAAAATGAGCAGCCTCCTCAGGGTTTGTATTTAGAGTTATGTCATTAAATTATTATACTCTGTATGTTTTTATGCCACGTGATGACAAACACTTCTCTTTGAAGAAGTTTATTTAATTTGGTCTCTGGAAGGAGAATGTGGTCTTCCCTTCAATCACTGATTTTTGTAAAAGTGATCTGTGATGCCTTTTGTGGTCAGTAGTTTCTCTAACCATAACAATAGCTTTTGAAATACAAGGCAATTCCTTTATCTATCCTTCCTGCCCCACAGCAGTGCTGGCTTCCTTTTGCCAGAGGCTCAGAGAGTGAGGGAGTTTGTAAACCAATTATACACGATGACAGTGAGGGACATCCTGTTAACACTGTACATCTCAAAGGTCAACTGACAGCTGCAGAAGACAAATTTCCTGGTGGAAAGTATTATGCAAATTATAGGGTTCTTTGTGGTTTGATGAGTTGATAGCAGCAGATTCTGCAAAAAGCCATCACAACCATTTCTTCCCTGAGTCAGCAGGAAATCACCTGTGACTTGGTGATGACATTTGTCTATTTCGGTCTTTAATAATTAGTTTATAGTATTTGGTGTGACAGAGACATGGTTCATCCAAAAATAAAGCTTTTTACTTCAGTGTGTGTGGGGAATAATGGAATAAACATGTTATCTTTGAAGTTAGCAAATCATTCCACAGGCAGCATGTAAGTAGAGAGAGATCTTTGCGTGCCTTTAAAGATTCATTATAACCTCACAAGTTCTGATTATTCGGATTTTTAAAAGTTTTGATTATAATCAAAATGACTGATTTTGTAGTAATGTCCTTTCCTTTGCTTTGATTGAGAAGGAAATAGAACATTAAGGAAAATTTTCAGAAGAGCCAGGGAGTTGGTGTGAAGCAAACACTGGCAAAATTAATCCCATTGTGAAGAATAGTTAAGTACTAATTGGAGAAAGAATTTTACATTTATGCCAGTACATTGAATATGAAAAATTTTTAAAATATATTCTGAAGTTTTCATCTGTTACTTGTTTCCATTGTTTCAAGCAAATGCAGTCTTTATTATTTTCCTTTTTTTTAGCGAGGTTTTTAAGACATATAATGTTGCCATGGACTACATTACGGTGGCACTCATGATCTGGAACTTTGGTGTTGTGGGAATGATTTGTATCCATTGGAAGGGTCCTCTTCGGCTCCAGCAGGCATATCTCATTATGATAAGTGCTCTCATGGCCTTGGTGTTCATTAAGTATCTTCCTGAGTGGACTGCGTGGCTTATCCTGGCTGTCATTTCAGTGTATGGTAAGTTTGGGAGCAAGGCATAGTAACAGGACCCATGGTGGGAATTTCTTTTATTCCCTGACTTTTCCACTTGTCTGACTAGATCTTAAAAAAAATAAGTGTGGATGTGTGTGTGTGGATATCATCCAAAGTAGCAGATAAGATGATTACAGACTTCATAAATAAGATCATGATCCTAAACTGAGATCAGTTCCCTGCAGCTGAGGGCTTTGTGTTACTGTATGATCCCATCTTCCTTCATGTTTCCTGGACTCTCTAGATTCTTTGGGGAGGAGAACTGAAGTAATTCAAGAGAGGAGGAGATGAGAGGGACCCATTTTGATCTTTTTTGTGAAGGTGGAGAACTTTCAGCTTCCCATTTTCCCCAAGAATCTTTGGAAACTCTTGTACATTCAGAATTTAGGAGCTTGTTGTTTCTGTACAGTCCCATACAAATACAGATCTGCCCAACCTATGAATTGCTCAAATTTGTGGACATAGAAACAACAACCTGAGCCATGCCTGATAATATAGTGGGAAAGAAGGAAGGAAGAATTAAGAGCAGTTTGCGTTGCTCAAAGTCATTTTATATTTACAAGTATATAGTTGTGAGATCTGTTTC
>VWZT01016790.1:51506-223631 GCA_013397055.1 Pachycephala philippinensis
TTCATTGTAGTTGTCGCATACTGCTCTTTTTCAGAATGATGGCTGAGAGAAACCTAGATGTAGTTTTTCCGTAAAGCTTTAGGGGGCACTGAGCACTTGATAAGAAGATCACTATATCCTAAATACTGATTTAATTTCCAGGCAAGACTAAAATTCAGTTACTTAGATATAATTAAAACATTACAGCTAAGTGAATATGTGCTCTTAATTTGAATTTTTTTGGAAGCATGTAGATGTGCTGAATGTGTACTCTCAAAGTCACTGATCATGATAAAGACTGAGAATCTGTCCCGATGTAAGTGTAGGGATTAATAAGATTTGATTAGCTCTGATACATCAGTTTACTCCTTAAGTGTCCTCTTTCTTCAGGGGGAGGAAAATTTTCCCTTGTGTGTATGCTCATGGATCACAAAGCACACTAAGCAAAACTTCCCATCCCCCAGCCCCATTTCCACCCTTCGTACAACTGGAACGAATCTGAGTGCTCCAAGCATTCAGCCTTTATTCAGTGATAGCAAAATGAAATTACTCTTGAGATCAATTTCCAAGACCATGATGTAGTTGTTTTGAGTGAAGCGGATATAAGTTTTCAAAGCCTGTGACCGCACACCAAGAATTCTTTACTTGAGTGGGCCCAGCAGTGGTGCCAGGGCAGTTGGCTCAGGTGCAGAAGGCCTGCTCTGAGCAGCACACAGCTCCTGACAAGTCAGCTGTTCCTTTCAGTGTTAGATTTAGTTTCAAATTAATTTAAAGACATATGGTGAGTGGACAAGTGCAAAAGGTAGTAGCAGTGTTAGAGCTCTGTATCCAGATATGTCTGCTTCATGGGATTTAAGTAAGCCTCACCTTAAAATGTGTCTTAAAATTTCTTTTAGCATTAAACTTAGGTTACAGAAAAGCTTTACTAATAGAAGGCAAGCTTGGGTATTTCTGGGATGTTAGTTGAAGAGTAGCTTTCTTGAATTATTCACAGGTCAACATATAGGCACAGATACATTTGCGGTTACATAATATCTTAAGTGAGGAATATAATGTTTTAAAATTTGTATACATATTGCAGTAATATGTAAAATAGGTTGCACAACTGAGAATATTAAAAAGCATTCCTGTAGGATACTGAATTGTGGCCAATGGCTGTCTTCGAAGTTTGTGTTCATGGTGCCTTTTCTTGCTACAAGTCTCTCCAAGTGTTATAGAAAAAAACTTACCTGTGTCTGCAGGGATGTGAGATCTGTTCACTCTTCCTTTCAGATTTGGTTGCTGTCCTGTGTCCTAAAGGTCCTCTTCGTATGTTAGTTGAAACAGCTCAAGAGAGAAATGAAACTCTCTTTCCAGCACTTATTTACTCCTGTAAGTACGTTTTGTTAAATTCTTCAAACTTGCAATCACCCACTAATCTGAAGAAATTTTCTCATTTTTCTGGGTTTTAATAAGATGCTTTTCAGCTGGAATTCTTGATCTGTTCACTTGGGCCTCAGTTTTCATTTCACTGTTGACTCAAAAATGTGGAACACCATCTGACTGAGACATTTCAAGATAAAAACTGGCATGTTTTGTTCCAAAATACAAACGGGAAGAATGGTAACAGACCTTGTTTTGGACAAAGTAGTATGTCCTTAGGCTATGAATTAAGCCTGTTCAAAGGGAGCACTTGTTTTCAGAAAATATTTTCCAGCTTTCAGTCCCTAAATAACCTGTGCCTTAGTATAAGGAATGTGAGAAATTGCTAGAAAGAGATTTGTTTGTGTGACTGTTTTCTCAAGAGCTTGTCCTTTTTGATAAGTTGTTTTTCCCTGCAGTTACGAAAAATAACCTATTGAATTAAACTTGCAGTTGTGACCTGTGTATCAATTAGTACATAATTCCACTGTTTCTGTTGTTCCATGTTGCTAGTCGTAGTCATGTGGGTAACAGTGAAAGAGGCTAATCCTAAATCATTATGCTGCTGGTGCTCCAGACAGGCCTGTATTTGGAAGCAGGAAGTGTGCTGCAGACTGGCCACTTCGGGGAAAGCTTACAGTGGAGAAAGGGCAGGGCTTGCTTTATCTGTCACTGGTTCTTTACCTGTCACTCTTGCGTATGGTATCAATAAAACGTGGCATAGCTGCCTGTTACTCTCTTTTGTGAGAGGAGAGGTTAACACTGAGAACTTGAATTAAAATACACCTTTTACTTGTAACAACATTTGGTTTCCTCCAGATTGGAGAATTTTATGTGATGGTGGAGGCACAAAACAATTAACTTTGATGCAGATACTGCCTCTGAATTGACATAATTCCGTAACAGTGTTGAGACCTTTTTATTTGCAGATAAAGGAACTGAGTAATGAAAATAAGTAAGGAAATTGTTGATTTTAAGAGTGAGCCTCATATGTAGAAATAATTTGTCTGGCAACAGCTGTTGCCTTTTTTTTTTCAAAATCTGGTAGGAATAAAATTTTATTCAGCAGTTTCTGTAAAAGTGTTGTAGTTGGTACTGACTGTGCTCTGGATATTACTGTGCTTTAATGAGGGTAAAATTGCCTGTTGAAAAGATAGTTGTATCAAAAAACCCCATGAAAATTGAGAAATAATGGATTGATGCTAACCCTATCTCAGAATTGCATACATCTGAAGATACAATTAGCTATGCTGTTGTGGTTTGGATTTTTTTGATAGCAACAATGATATGGCTTGTGAACATGGCTGAGGAAGATCCAGAAGCCCAGCGGAAATCCAAAAACTCCACTTACAATAAACAAGGTGAGTTTTGTTTTGACAAACCTTTGTCACTTTATTGGAATACATCTTTATGGATACTTGTCCTTTAGTTTTTCAAGAGACCTGACTGCTGTAGAAGAGTGAAAGCGTGGAGTCCTAATTAAGAATGATGAATCTGTCAAGACTTGAAAAAATGTTTCCTTATTGTGCAGTTCATGTTCTTGCATTCATTTTTCTGGGTTCCGGGATGTTGGTGTTGAAATGACTCTCAGTATAAAACTATTAACTGAGCTCAACTGCTTGTCAACTTGGGATGATACAGTATAGTACCAACTCATTTATATTTGTATTAGACAGAAGTATGCCTAGCCCTTTTGGCTATGCAGATAGTGTTTAAAACATGGAGTTTATTTATTTGTGTTACTCAAGCAAGAGTGCAGTTTCTGAATTTAACATGCTGGAAAGCGTCCATGTATGTATAACTTTCAGTAAGTTTTCTATTTTACTGAAAAATTAGGCTGTCGATGTTGACTAAAGAAGCTAATTAAATATTAGATGAGAGTTTATTCCTTAAATTGTGATCTTTGTTATGTCACCACAGAACTTCTACTCTCACGTGGATGTACTCCTGAATATTAGGACTTGAGTGCGACATTTAGATGCAGTGACTGCAAAGTGTACATTGACTTCTGATTGTTTAAGTAAATATTAAAATCCTAAGTCAGGATGTCTTGTGATTGTGGGTGCCAGCGTTAGATGTTGCTAAGTATTACGGAATACCTCTTTTTATCTTGTTCTTCTATGATCTTATATGTGGAGAGACTTTCATGTTTTAGAAGGCACATTTTTGGAGGAGTCTTAAATGCCTTTCTTCCTTTGAGCTCTGGCAAGCCAGACCCAGAATGAAGATGCTGAAGCAGATGATGGTGGCTTTAGTCAGGAATGGCAGCAACAAAGGGACAACAGAATAGGACCCATTGAATCAACACCTGAATCACGTGCTGCTGTTCAGGCTCTACCCAGTAACTCTCAAACAAGTGAAGATCCTGAAGAACGTGAGTATGGAGTACCGTGTCTAAAACGCTTACTAAAGCTGTAGCTAGTTAGTCAGGCATCCTGAGTGCACAGTTACAGGATTCTGTGAGCTAATAGCAAGCTGAAGAGATGCTCTTGCTCATGATCAATACTGATGTGCCTCACAGGAATAATGGTGTTGCTTTTTGGTAGCGTTCCGTTTTGTTGGAGGAGTGAGTAATATTGACCAAATTGCTCTTTAGTTTGATACACAGACTCAAAACCTTTGTTGCACAAGCTGTTTTCAGACCATTACACAGTCAGTTGCATTAGCCTTTGTCTTTTCATGGAGTGTTCTGCTGTGTATCACCTCTTTTGGATTTTAGGCCCTGTAAATGCAGTCATTACCTGTTTTTTTTTGCCTCAAGATTAAACTACTGTAACCCACTTGGTAGGAAGCAATTTTTAAAACCTGATTGGAGACTGAAACTAATGCAGAATGCAATGGGCTTGTTTAGTTTTTTCCAGCATCTAGCTAAGATGAAATATCTTTGGAGAGTGTATGATATCAATACTCAGATACCTGTTTTAACAGACTCATGATCTCCAGCTGGAGTTAAGCTGCTATTAGATTTGCAAAGCTCTAAATAAATTAGGGTGTGCCTGTCTAATAAACTGCTCTCCCCATGTGATGCTGCCATATTTTAGCAGATGCAGCTGCTTCCTCTGATTATCAGGTGCTCCTCTGTTTAAAAATACAGAGACTTCTACTTTAAGAACAGTTATAAAATTTACTTTGTCTCAATAAGTTCAAATTCATCATGCTGCAAATCCTTTTTAATTTCCAGAGCTTAAAAAAATAACATTATGATTCAAAAATTTTAGCAAAGCGGCTATTTTAGTTAGTTAACTTTTTAACTAAAACTCTCGTCTGGCCAGGCTAATAATTTTCTCCTTCCTGTGTTCCTGCAGTGAGTAGTAACGATCCAGTCAGACTTGTCAGCCAGCATTGGTTTACTGGAATTTTGGAGCATCCAAAGTCTGTTTCAGCAGTGAAAGGGTGTTTTTATGTTTAAGAGCTTTTGATGAATGCACTGTTCTAGGCATTTATTGGAGGCCTATTGAAAGAGAGTAGGGTTGCCTTTTTTCTTTTATGCATTTTCTCCCTTTTTTTCTTTTTCTCCCCGCCCCTGCCCCCAGTGATTAACCAGGCATCCACCTACGTTTTGGTGTTCTTAGTTCCTCTTGGAACTCCAAAGTATGTATTGGGCTGGACTGTAGTGAGGTGGGAAAGTAATCAATAGGCCAAATGAAAACAGCTGGTCACCTGATGTTGGCCTTTCTTAATTGACATCTTGGACTAAAAAGCTCAGAAAGTGAACTGGCATTCAGGTAATCTTACAGTGCTTGCAGAAATAATTGAGTATTGTGCTTCCAGAGTTATTGCTAAGATGGTAATTACTATTTAAATGAATAAGAGATAATGAATTTTCCTAAACCTCAGATTTTGGACTATGTATGTTGAGTTTTTGCCTCTGTGATATGCTCCGTACTGACACACAAGTGCTTTTAAGAACTACCTTCATAAGAATTCTGTAGGAAAATTGGGAAGGCAGTGGAATATTTTGCAATGTATAGGTTTCTAACTGGCAAATAAAATATCATCTGCAAGGAATTTATTTTTTTCCCCTCCCTCACCCAGTTTAAAGGAATTGCTCTTCAGTATTCTGTTAAATATGATGAGACAACCAAAAGTGGACACCCCTCCACAAATAAAATTACAGATATCTGAGTTTGTATATACTGCATTTGTATGTCCAGGAAAATAGGAGTATAAGCAAATTCTAGTTAAGGGGTGAATTAATTGAGTAGTGTAGTGTTTCTAAGCCACCTTGTTTCACAGGAGTTTATTGCTTGATTCAGGAGTGGTACTAATTTTGAAAATAAAATGTTATTTTTAGCAAGTTTTGTTAATAGTTAATGTACATATGTGTTATTCTTTGATAATTATTGATGTGTAATATTAGTAGACTGATACTTAATGATGCCATATGTTCACTTTGCAGGAGGAGTAAAGCTCGGTTTAGGAGACTTCATTTTCTACAGTGTCCTCGTTGGCAAAGCCTCTGCAACAGCAAGTGGGGACTGGAATACAACTTTAGCATGTTTTGTAGCCATATTAATTGTGAGTATAATGTAAATTATAATAGGGATAATTTCTAACTTTCATCCGGGACAAAGTTGTAGCTGCTGCATTTTGTCTTTGATTTTGTTTATTGGGGGGCCAGACTGAAAACTGGTGAGGACCTTAGCTGTGATTTTCATTGGCTGTACATCTGTCACTTAAGTCTTTAGTTTAGGAAGACATAAAACATAACCTGTAGAATTAATATTTATGTATATATATATTTTATATAATCTTTTCCTTGTCAGAGTTCCCTAATTTCTCCCTGTGTTTTTTGTGTTTTGTTTTTTTTCCTTCCCCTCAGGGTCTGTGCCTTACACTTCTGCTTCTTGCCATCTTTAAGAAGGCCTTACCAGCTCTTCCAATCTCCATAACTTTTGGGCTAGTTTTTTACTTTGCTACAGATAACTTGGTGCAACCCTTTATGGACCAGCTAGCATTCCATCAATTTTATATCTAGCAGACATGATGCTGGAATGGATATTTGTAGCAGATCTGGGAGGAGGAAAAATGGTTTTCCCTCAGTTCTCAAGTGAGACTGAAGTTAAATACTCAAGATTCCAAGCCTGAATCATTACAACTTCCTCCAATGGTGGTTTTTGGTTTGCTTTTTTTCCTGAGACAACTGCTGCACTGGGCACCATATGAATTTTCCTGTGTGAAAGCGGCTTCTTCCTGATGGCCAGTCTAAGCCAGGTGCTGTTATATCAGAGGTAATCTGATATGCATATCTCTGGTAAGGACCACCTGTGTGAAAATTGCTAATGCTTCCACCAGCAATGTGATCTCTTACCACAGGCTGATTGTTTTCACAGCGCTAAGGGTGCTCAGGACTTCCTTGATGTTAACAGAGGAAGCTGACAAATCACATGGAACTTGTCCCTGTAACCGCTTGAAGAGAGCGAGCCCAATCTGGACTTCTTCAGCAGTGATTTTTTGACAGTGGAGTCCCGACTGTGTAACGGGAAAGGACTTCGTAGCAATTGGACAAAGGGAGAAAGTACTGTCACTCTAAGAGTGCTCCATGACTTCATAGCCTCTGTGCCTGAGTGTGTTTGGTTTAGTAAATTTAAAAGCTTTTTTTTTTTCCCCCCACACTGGAACTAGAGCCTCTTTTCAGTTTTCATACTTTGGATTCTCAAGCATGGAGTGCACCTTCTGTACACCTGCTTCAGTTTATGTAGCTGCTTAGACTTGGACTGAATTATTTGGCAGTAGAGGATCATAAGGTCCTAATTTGGATCTTATATTCTAAAAGGTTAATAAACTGCGTTAAAAAGCAATTTCGGTACTTACTCTTTGTGCTCTTGCAAATCATTTTGCTAGAACACCATTTCAAACCCTGCGTTTGAAAATAGTCACTAACAGCACAGCACGGACTGCATCACTGGTGGATGTTCCTTCTGTTGGCATTCTTATGAAATATGTAGGCGTTTGCAGCAATCCCAGATGGAGTTTAGCTTGCCAGATCTAGAGATCAAAGTGCTATTAGGAGCTCTTCTAATGCATCACTGAAATTCTTAGTCATGAAAAACATGGCTTAGAGTTCTGTTGACCTGAGTATTGGTCACTCAGCTGTCTAACACCTCAGGCTGGCAAGGATTTTTTTTGTGCAGTATCTTTATTGGTGAGGATACTTAAGTTAGGTGAGAGATTGCTTAGTGTCACCAAGGAGCAAAATTTGTGACCCTCCTCACTTAAGTACCTCTCGTGAGGAACTATTGATTGGCAAAATGAAGGACAATTCAGTATCACTGAAAAGAAGATAGGAGATTTTGAACTTCTTACAAGAAGAAGACTATTTGAACCTTAAAACTGTTAACCTCTGATTTCTCCTTCATTTGAAAGAACTCATTTATGAGTAATTACTTGGAAATGAGATGGGTGAGATGAAGTTGGTTTTGCCATAAATTCTTACTGTGTACAAGTAATGGTTTTTCTTGGGAACCATAGGGAGTGGATGGGCATTCTGTTTTCCTTGCATCTTGATACTGGAGTCCTTGCCAAGTAGAGCAGCTGTCAAAATCCTGACATTAGCTCCTTTTACCTTTTTTTTCCTCGGGTTTTGTTTCAGTGCCTATGGATTCAAAGGACTGAAACATCAGAGATGCTCACCAACCATTGCCCAAATAAAGAAAGAAAGGCTGTGATGTATAAATCTGCTTTAAAACCAAGAAAGGCTTTCTTTGATTGTCCTTGGTAATGTATGTCTTTTCCAGTATGACTTGTTAACTGTAGTGTTAGCATTTACATTTTCATAAAGTACATTGTCTTGTCTCATCTAAAGTACTTTTATTCATCTCATTTGTGTTCTGGTTCATTGTGGATAGCATTAATAAACTAATTATTACAAAATTGCTTACAGTGACTTTTCAAGTCAAACTTGTTTGTGTTTTCTAGCATAAATTACTGTTCCGTATTTTGTTGCAATGAAGTCTGACTTAAAACAGGTTAGTTGGTGAGGGTTTTTGGGATTTTTGTTGTCATTTTTTGGTTGGTTTTTGTGTTTGGAGTTTTTTTTTAACAAGACTTTGAGTTGTTTTTATACCACTGTAATTTGTCCCTTTCCTGAGTATTATATCTAAGAAAATTCCCTCGTGTGTTTTATTGGGCATCCCAGCTATAGTTTCATTGTATAGAACAGGTTTGCTAAGGGTTGGCATCGATTTATATATCTGAGCTGGCTCTCAGTTAAGGGTTGTTACTTAATGCAAAAGTCATCTCTCATTTCTTTTTTAGCTTCAGTATGCACCAGGGGAGCATTGGCTCCATTAAGACTTGCTTTAGAATCTACAGAAATGCACAAAAGCCTTTTCACATACTTGAATGGGTGTTAGATGTACAACCTAAGGAAGAGCTCAGAGCCTTCAAACACTAAATTGCCAGGTGTTCCACTTCCCAGAGCTGCTTCTGTTATTCTGAAGTTTAAATTTCTGGGCTGGTGTAAAGTTACAGTGGTGGAGAAGCAGTTTCTCACAGAAACTGTTCAAGTTTGTGTTTGAATCTCAAATTCAGAAGGGAAATCGCTTTTATAGGCAACTATATGTTAAAGTACACTGCATATTATCAGGTCTTAGGTACACCTTCAAAAACCAGATGAAATTTTCTAGATTTGCCCTCTCAGGCCAAGTCATAGTAGCTTGTATTTCAAATGAGATCTTGCAGCTAGGGATTATCTCAGAAAGTAGGTCCAAATAAGGTTCAGTTGCCAATAGTTTTTGTTTGCATTCGGGTTGTTACTACACAAATGTGAAGGTTATGTCACTTTTCTCTCCTTTGTCTTGAAACTCCAATCTAATTTGAGGTCGTGATTCACCTTGGTTAGATTGTTGTAACTGAAAGATTTCTCATAAGTAGTCGCATTTTTGAGAGAGTTGCCATTATTATTAAATTAGTATGTTCATGACAGCACATTAGACTGTAGCTCTGAAAGAACTATTGTGTAACCGGAGTAGATTCATCTCTTCTATGCTCAGGCAGATTGACTGGTAACTGTTGTGTGGCTGTTTCAGTGTTCATACTTTGAAACTGGCTATCACAGTAGCTTTCTCTGCCCATTCAACTTACATCAATAGGGCACCTCCTTTGGCTAAGCTTCAATTCGATATATAAATCTGAAAATATAATAACAAATTACATACTTTCCTAAAATCCAGGCACTTCATTTTTCTTTTTTTTTTTCCTTCCTTTTTTTTTTTTTTTTCCTCATCTCTTGGGGGATTTAATCCAGGGCAAAGAAAGAGAGACCCCGGAAGCTGGTCTTACAGCAAAGGCTTAGGATGCTGTCATATCTGTGTATGGCTATTATGGTCACACTCAAATTCAAATGTCATCTTTGAGCCAAAAAAATCAAGGGCTGTGCTCCAGTAAAAATGGCTGATCTCAATGTACAAAGCAGACACAGGCTATTTCAGGCATAGGAGACTGGTGCTTCTTGGATATATAGATACATATCTGTACCTATGGAGATACAGATTCATGTACTCTGGACCTATAGATGACAAGTCTTCTGCCATTAGTGTGGTCAAGGATTAAATATGCAGAAGTAAATTTTGGGTGGATGGTACTGTTCAACAAAACTTATCAAAATGCTTTATTTAAAAAATTACTTTTGACAATGCTGTTGAAACGAGTTTAATAGACTGTGGAACAAGTCTGCACTGTGATTGCATCTCAGTGGTAACTTGGTTGTTGGAAATGTTGAAACGTGAACTAGAATGGAATTCTTTTACACTCAAAGCATTTGCTGTTTTCTTTTTTACAGACACTGGTTTGTACATAACCTGAATTGAATGTGAATGTTTTTTAAACACATTTCCGGTTCTTGATAAGATACGGTTTTGATAGATTATTGCAAATTTTCCTGTGTTTGTCTAATTATTAAAATAAAAGTTGCATGGATCCTGGTTCATCTTGCCTTTACTACATTATTTTAAAGCCATCACTTAAAGCTCTTGGAGGCATAAGCACTGTAGTTATTTTTATTCAACATTTAATGAGTGAGATTCCTTTCTTAAGGCATTTAAGTAGCTGCCTTATTTCCTAGCAGAAGAGCTTCAACTGATTTTTGCAGAATTAACTTTCTCCTAGAAGCTACTTTTTGTGTTCCTTTAAAGAGTCAGTCAAAGCCTGTTGCAAAAGCACCCATAAGGTATAATTAAGGCACGAAAAATGAGATTATACTGAAACACCAGCTGGCACAATGAAGATTACCCGGAAAAATACATAGGATGTTCAGGAAAAAAAACATTTCATGAACAGTATTGTGTACTGTTATTTTGGAGTTCATTTCTTACCGATGTGATTGAAATGGACCTTTTTCTTTTGTTTGAGTTGAATAACTTCTATTGAAGAGGGTTTTTTTGGGGGATTACCTTTGTGTCTGCATGAAAGACCTAAGCAGTAGTTCATCCTGAAAAGCAGAAAGTAGTGTACAGGTGGTAGGAGGCCTGTGTGGATGAGCAAGGAGCTCCTAACTGAGCCCAAGAAGGAAGTGGAGAGGAGGTGGAAGCAGGGGCAGATGACCCAAACGGAGCATAGAGTTGTTTTCTGATCTTGCAGGGACAGTGTTAAGAAAGCCAAGGCCCCTCTGGAATTCCATCTGGCTAGAGAGGTAGAGGGCAAGAAGAAGGGAGACATTCCACAGTTACGGTAAGACATTTTACAATTAAATAATGGCAAAAGGAAGACTCGGGAAATAAAGGTGCCCCTTCCCCCCCACCCCTGCTGAATGGGGCAGGGGACCTTGTGACAAATGACATGGAGAAGGCTATGGTACTTGTTGCCTTCCTTGCCTCAGTCTTTATTGGTGACACTGGCTTTTAGGAATCCCGTATCACTGAGACCAGAGGGAAAGTCTGGAACAAGGTGGACAATCTTGGTGGAAGAGGTCAGCTTAGGGAGCTTGCAGGCAAACTGGATGTACTTAAGTGTATGAAGCCTGACAGGTTGCATCCATAAGTGCTAAGGGAGCTGGCTGATGTCATTGCAAGGCCGCTCTCAATTGTCTTTGAATGGTCATGACAGTTGGGAGAGCCTCCTGGAAACTGGAAGAGGGCAAATTTAAGTCCTGTCCTCAAAAGGAGCAGTAAAGAAGAATGGGAGAGCTACAGGTCATTCAGCCTTGCCCCAGTCCCTGGGAAGCTGACATGGAAAATCATGCTGGAAAGCACTTCCAAGTACATGAAGGACAAGAGGTTGATTGGTAGTAACTAGCATGGATTTACAAAGTGAAAATCATGCTTGACCAACTTTTTGCCTTCTACAATGAGCTGGATGTCTTGTTCAGTGAGGGGAGAGCAGCTGATGTTGCTTACTGAGACTCTTGTAAAGCTTTTCACACCATTTCCCATAACCTCACCGTAGACAAGCCAATGAAGTATAGGTTAGCTAAGGGGATAGTGAGATGGACTGAAAACTGACCTGGTGCTCAGGCCCAGAGGGTTGTGATCAGCAGCACAGAGTCCAGTTGGAGGCAAATCATTAGTGGGGTATCACAGGGCTCAACACTGAGGTCAGTGGTGTTCAACCTATTCATTTATGATTTGAATGATGAAAAGGAGTGTTCCCTCAGCAAGTTTGCAGATGACACAAAAATTGGAAGCAGTGGCTGACAGACCAGATTACTATGCAACAATTTAGAGGGACCTCAGCTGGCTGGAGAATGGACAGAAAGCAATCTCATGAAGTTTAACAAGGGAAATACAAAGCCCTCCATCTAGGGAAGAGCAGCCTCAGGCATCAGTACCTGCTGGGGTCTGATCAGCTGCGAAGTACTAGAGTTTTATCTTAGGCTAAATACTCAACTTGGAGATACAAGCTAATACACTAATTTAATTACCCCTGTGTTTTCTTACTTCCATTTTTTAATGTAATCATTTGGGAATAGGTAAATAAGATTCCTTTATTGACAGCATCAGGTCTCATGGAGAATTCAGCTTGGTCCATAGCAGTTACTGGTAGGTATTTTTTCATTACCAAGAAATCTCAATAAAGTTATGTTTAAGGCCACATTCTGGCCTGAAATGTCAGGAGTTTGTGGACTCTATAGAGAAAAGAATCTCCCTTCATTGGCAGGAGCTAACAGAACTGAGAACTGGGTAAGGAAACAATCAATTGCTTCCTGAGTTTTACAACCTGTATTTGTTTCGCTTCTCTTTAAATCACGATATGCTGCAGAAAGATGACTTCAGCTTGACATCAAGAGACATTGGTGGATAGTACCAATGTAACTGGATTCAATTTGGTTTTTCTTTGGTTTGAAATATGCCTTTAATCTAAACTGACTGGAATAATGAATAGACTTCTGTGTTCATATTAATTTTCTGTTTTCAGTAGTGTTAGATAAGGGTTACCCACTTTGATCTGGAGTAATGCTGCTGTCAGAATTAAGCATTGTACTTCTTGCTGGCTTTGTTGTACAAGTCAGCATGAATGTACTTGGAGAATGCCTCAGAGCACAGCTGGATGTTCATGGAGTGTAGCAGCTGCATATTTGATTGAATCAATGGTTTATTTAACCA
This sequence comes from Pachycephala philippinensis, assembly GCA_013397055.1. Taxonomy (NCBI): domain Eukaryota; kingdom Metazoa; phylum Chordata; class Aves; order Passeriformes; genus Pachycephala; species Pachycephala philippinensis. The sequence goes on from VWZT01016790.1 coordinate 64,427, forward strand.
TCCTCAGCAACAAAATACTAATCACTGATACAATAGCATACTCAAGTGAAGAGCTGTGCTACCATTTAGTTATTGGCACACTTACACCCCAGCCCGGGGCCTCACTGATACTGTTTGGTAATGAATTGTGTGACAAATTCTACTTCCAGTTGTTACTACGAGGGAGGAATTCAGACTTAGACATAACAGCATACCTGTGGGCATCAAGGGGAACATTAGTAAGGACAAAAATGGCAGCATGGAGCAGATAGAGGTCTGATGAGACCCCACTGTGCAGAAGTGCTGCAAGGGGGTGATCACTGTTTGGGGGCAGTGCCTGTCCTGGTGTCTGCAGCCAGCACCCAGCAATAATCACTTCTAAAGCTGTAATCACAGCCACATGGCAGCACTGTGCCTTTTTTACTGCTTTCTATTCTTAGTGCTCGTAACAAGGGATTAAAGAGCACGATAAAAATATACACTTAAAAAAGCAGACTGTTATAAAATGATTTCTTTCTGGAGGGCTGTATTTAGTACATGATGAATCCTGTAGGGGAGGCATGTATGCATTTCCAGTCACTGCTAAGGTTTCGAAACTATTTTAAGAACAGCAGAACCTGACTGTTGTCATAGTAGCAATAAACCTTTTAATCCAACTTCCTCTGGAGATGAAGCTGTTGTGTACATAATCTGCTTAAAGATTGTCAAGGCTGTTTATGTGACAGGGAGCTAGGGATACAGTACTGAGAAGATGCTACTTGTTGCCCCCGGAAAATTTAGTACTTTTTGTCTACTTTAATAGTGTCTGAGATTTGCTGAGAGACTGATCTTATGACAAGTTGGTAGGAGAACAGTCATCTGGGAAGCCAGCCTTCATTTATACCAGTGTTTTGGCATTGACAACTTGTCATGGTTAAATGAAACTGTTCCTAGGTAGCTCTGGGCAAAGGGCTTGCTGATAGCATGGTTCTCCCATAGCTTAAAAGCATCCTTTTTGAGGAAGTCCTTTCATCCTCCATGCTTCCATTCCTTACAGTCTCTGAGGCTTCTGAATCAACATTGAGTCATATTTTTATATTGCTGAATAGTGAACACAATTAAAACATCCTTGAAGTATTTGGATAATGCAGATTGACTTGTCTTAAATGTACAACAGGTAGTCAAGAGAAATCTGCAGACAACTGACAAAGTCTTCATCTGTGTTTTAGAGATAGCTGGGTAAGGAGAGTTTTAAATGTCATGTCAAAATAATCATTATAATAGAATTCAGCATCCTGAACCAAAAATGACGTGTTTGTTCCCATGTATCTAGAGCTAAGAGGCCTTTCTTCTCACCAGATCAAATTTCTCGGTAATTACTGACATCTGCACCACTGCCAGTTTATTCGGTGTAGTCTGGTTACAGGACTGGATTGCATAACCCCATGTCCTGCAAATAAGCAGTGTGCATCTTTTCTTTTCTTTGAACCAGTATTTCAGTTCATATGTACTGAACAATAGCAACAGTTTGGGAATTTTTACTTGTTTGTTTTCCTGAAGTCTGCATGTTCTGCCAGAAGTGATTATTGCTGGGTGATGGTCTTTAGGAAAAAATCACACTGCAGAATAAATGAAAGAAGGTTTCTAAGACTATTTATTTGCAAATAAAAAAAAAAAAAATTAAAAAAAAAAAGTTTTGATTATGGATAATTGTTTTCTGCTCATTCCTCTCCTTTCCAGCAGCCCTTAATTCAACATGACATGGAAAGATGTATTAGGCAAACCATTGACTGTTATGTTGTCATCAGATCTAATTACTCCTCAGGGTGCGTTGCTCACTGACTTACTGAGACCATCATTTGAATCCTGTGCATTTGATCTGCCCTTGCAGGCTGTGGAGATGCTGGTGGGCTCCAGTCTGTTCTGAGGGACAGGGAAGATGTTTCCTTCTTCTTTCCCCTTCCTTCTCACAGTGTTGACTTGAGCCTTTATGGAGAGGGAGCACCCCCTCAGGCCAAGGAGGTTGGCGTGGGGGTGAAAGCCCCTTGGACAATCCCCTATGGTCCCCAGGAGGTGTCCTGTAGAGACTCCTCACTAGAAGGCTGGTTAGGCACCATGGAGGATGTCTTCCCAGCAGAACTCCTTGTGTTATTGTTTAGAGGGGCTTTGCAATTTTTCCAGTTTGACACTCTGAACAACACCATTTCTTATTTTAGGAAGAGCTTTTGTTTTGAAACATTCTTAACATTTAAAAATAGTCATTAATATTTTTCACTCTTTGCTTTAATCTGAAGGATTCATCACTGTCCTGCTTTGGAAATTTTTTCACCTCAAATAGTTTTATGACATGTGAGAACTGTTTCTTCCTCTTCTTAGATGGGAAAAGTCCTAGTAAAGGGTTGGAGGGATTTTTTTCAGTTTATATAACCTGTCACTGCTTAGTATTTTTGTTACCCCGTTGATCTTTTTAAGGAGAAATCAACCCGTAGCAGTTTGGGAATAACTCTGTTAAAGGTAAAAATTTTTTTTTTTTTTTTTGACTGAGCTGTATTATGCTAAATTAATTGTTTTGATCTGGCTGATGAGTAGATGGAGGCAGAATGGAAGAAGGTACCTCTGTATCCATTAATACCTCTCTAGACACCTACACTATTGAGACATACCATTCTCATTTGTGTCAAGGATTTTGATCACAATTTTGGTATGTACCCTTTTGGTGCAATATTTTAGATCAAAACCTGTGAATCATGTGGTTTTATGTGCAGCTAAACTCAAGTTCTGCCAAATTGCATGAGATATGGTTAATGCTTACAATAGTGGCAAAAATTAAATCTCATGTTTTAATAGGAGAGCAGATTTTATCAATAGTCTCTAAACTCTGCAGGATGAGATCATCATTACATCAATGTCTTACACAGTGCTGAGTATTTTGACACATGGAACAATGGTGTTTGTCTTTTATTAGAAACAAATTGAACAGCGGGGGACAAATGTCTCCCACTCTGGTGCAGGAATGGTCAGTGCCTCCAGGTGCTGCTTGGTCTTTAAGGGGGTTTTTATGTTGTTTTGGTTTTGTTTTTTCAAGTGGTTTTACTATGAGTATAGAAATGAGAGCTCTTTATACTGCATCTTGTAATGAGTTTGTATAAAATGCATTTACCCAAGTAGACTTCCTAGATGGTGAAGCACAGAGCTTGCAAGTGCTGCACTGGCTGCTAGACATACCATTGGGGATAAATCAGGGATGAGTGAAAAGGCTGCAAGAAAAAACAGATTGGAGGGCTCTAGCACTTTCACTAGTTAGTGACATAACATATGTCTTAAAAAAAAAATCAGTTGTTAAAATAATGACCATTGTTAGCTGGGGATGATAACCTTAAGCTATCTTCTAAGAGACTACAGTGCTGTCTCCCACAACAGTTGTGTGAACATTGCATTGTACATTTGTGTCTGTGCCTAACTAGAAGTAACTGGGCAAAACTAGAAGTAGATACAGCAATCTAAGTATGTGCCTGAGAAGGTAAGGTATGTGTAGCTTTATTTTGCAGGGTTTGTACCAAGTGGCTTGCTTTTTCAGCCTGAGCAGTTATTTAAAAGCCGTTCTTCCTATTTAAAATTCTAGGATAGTGAATTGTCCCTCATGTGTTGCTGGGAAAACTTCAAAGAGAGAGTGAGGTAGCTTAATGATTTTTTTCCTCAAATGCTCCCAGGGCCCCTGTTAAATACACTAGAAACTGGAACGCCCATGGTCTGCTTTCAGACAGATACTCAAAGAGTATAATTTTTATGTCTCCTCCTCAGACTCACAGAGGTATGAACATGATGGGGAAACTGCATTTCTGGCTTGCGTGTGCCTCTGGGTGAGAGGAGTGGTTGATTCTCTTTGGCTCTGAGACCTGTGAAGAAGCACAAGTATGTCTCACATGAACCATCCTCAGCTTGGCAGCTTCATACTGTCATTTGCTTCTAGTGCTAAAACCAGCGTAGTTGAGTGTGGTGTTGCAGTCAGATGTTGTAGCTCCCATTGTGGAAAAGCACAAGAAGTTTCACTTCTACCAAGTGAAAGTGCCACTTCCTACAATTTTCCTGCCATCCACAAGAGCAGGCGTGGGTGTTCCCAGTGGTTGCTCCCCTGTTTTGTTCTTAACTAGCTCTGTGTTTCCTTCTTTCATACATCTCAAACTCATATGCAGAGTGAAAGGTGGACTAGAGAAAGAATATGCACAAAACAGCTGAGAGATTTGTCAGTGGTGTCTCTCAATGTAGCATGTACTGTAGTGAGAAGTTTAACATCAATTTTTCCTGATTTAATACGTCTGTGAAATAACCAGAGAGGCACCATTTGGCTGAGAGCACGGAAATCACTGGTGTTTTCAAAATTACAATTGCACAGTCAGGCCCTTAGTAATTACAGAAATATTCTTCCAGCTGAGCTGTCTTTCCTAGAACATGCAGAGAACCTGGGCATGATTGCAAAACCGTCCTAGAAATATCTTGCCATGTAGTTTGCAATCCTTCGTCTTAAATCTGGTTCATAGAGTTCATGTTTTTTGACATCAGCATCTTCTCTGAACACTTGTCTAAGTTTCAAACTCTTTCTTGGCCCCTTTATGACAAATGTCCAGAACAAAACATTACATTTTCCCTCCAGCAGGGTGGAGGGAGAAGCTGGAGATACCTCATTCCCTTACAGTGCACTGCCTCTATGTAATACATTCTAGCAGTGCTTTATTATTTTCCCTGCTATGTTGTCACTAATTTCTGTCTTAACATGCTATTTCCCCAACACTCCTAAGGCTGCTGTTTTCTGTGTGTCCACGTGCACTGAATTCTTGTGGTTTGAACTGTTTTTCTCAGGTATGCTGTTCTGCATTTTTCCCCAGCTGAATTCACTCTTGGTGTTTGCCTTGTCCTCCAGTTTGTCTGCAACAGTGGAGTCCTGCAGTAACTAAAGGTAAGAAACTACAGTTCAAGTTAGTCTTGTTGCAGTAGGTCTAGTGATTTTTGCATCATTCTCCCACTGCAATTTTTGTGAGCACACTTTTAATTCCTACTTCTTACTTCATCAAATAATATTCTAAATCAAACCAAGCATAGTAACGATTCCCATCTCTCTTTGTAGAAACTCCTCTCATGCCACTCCTTGTTTTCATATTACATTGTTATTTCAGTAGTCTCTTACCCCCTTTCTGTTGCCAAGATTCTGTCTGTATCCAAGGCAACTTAAATAATTTTGAGAGTAAGACAGTGAGAGATGATGTATCAATTACTAATATCCAAGTAGATGGTCTCTGTGGCATTCCCTTTGTGCATCATTGTACTTCTGCTTGATTTAAACTGTTTGGGTGCAGTGTGTACAGTTGTGGAGAGAGGGAAGATTCCTCACTAATGAAGACCTGCTGTTCTGTAATGCTGCAGCATGTTCCAGCCTATTCCAGTGCCATGTGCATCACGTGGGATCTGGGCTGACAGCCAGTGCAAATGTTTCTTCAAGGACTTTAGGACATATTCTAATTATGTTTAGATTCTCCCACTCTCTTTTCATCTGAAGGATGTCACTCTGCTCATTTCAAAGTGTGGTGCAAAGTGCTCCATCTGCCAGGATGAGAGGGGTCTGCTGGTGCACTTGTGTGAGAGGCAGTAGGATGGCTGGCTTTGTGAGCAACTCTTTAACCTCCAGCTGTGAGAAGTCCCAGGCCATTGAACACTGTCAGGGCTTGGCCAGCATCCAGCAGTGTTTTCATCCAGTGCTGGAGGAGATGTAAAATTTCCTGGAAGAAAGAGCTTCATTTCTCTGAGCCTAGCAGGGAAGAAGGGGCAATGGGTTGTGGGATGAAGCATCTGAAACTCTCCATAGCTGAAAAAAGCAACATTTTGTGGAGAAAAGTGAAGGAAAAATATATTTGGGGGAGCTCTGCACATGAACACGTGTATTCTCTCTCAATCTGGTATTTAATGTATGTGATGGCACTACAGGATCCTTTTAAAGGGAACTGGAATTGCAAAACAGCATGTGAGAGTAAAGGCCACTGTGCAATACTGTGCACTGGAATGTGAGGACAGATCCCCGTCTATGTGCTGTGTGGCAAATGAGACTCAGCCTTTCTGTGGGCGTGTGGAACAGTCTGAAGACTTTTGAAAAGGTGCAGACTCAGCCTGAAGGAAATGTTCCTGGTGTGGGGAGGAAGCGGAGAGACATGTTTTTGTGTCCTTAGTTTGCAAGTTCCCCAAGGGCAAGCCTGCATTCTTGTCTCTGCCATGGTCTGTGCCCCCTGGCCAGTGCTAAATAGCATGGGTTCTTTCCTGGGGAGCCACATGCAGTATCACCTCAGACAAATTAACTTCTCAAGGGTGATATTGTTATATCAGCTACTTGGCTAATTAATGATTCTTATTGTCTAGGCAAGTGCATTAATTAACTGTATACATAAGAAAGTCCGGGTCAAACTTCAGAAAGTCGGCCAGACTCACTTAATCCCTTGTGGCTGCTGGGATCACCCTGCTGTCTGATGCGACCTGAGTAATCAGGGTGTTGAGACTGGCATCTCTCAGTCCTGATTCTCACAAGTTTAGTTGTGCTCAGCAGCCATTTGACACTGTTGTGGGTGGCAAGTGTGTATAGGAATAAGTTTTTGTGTGAATTCTGGGGATAATGTTACTGCAGTAGCTGAAGGGAGGGAAGGGGTACCAGGGTTTAAAATTTCTAGCCTGTATGTCCCTAACAGAACACAAGCCACCTTCAAGTTTTACATGGCCCAGTAACTGTGCTTGCCACTGATTGTGATAATCATTGTGAATGCTTTCAATAGAAAATGAGGCTTTTGTTGTTGGATAGATCTTCCCCTGGAAAAAAACCCAGGAATTTTATGTTTTGTTCCTCCATCTTGTCCAAACATAAGATTAGGAGAGAGGAAGAGAAACTGAGGTTAGTTCTCTTTGCCTATACGTGATTTGTATTGCTGTAAGCTTGCTTACCTCAGTATATGTAAGATGAAAGTCAGGCTGTGCTCTTGGGACTGGATGCACAGGACTGGAGTAGGCGTCTGGCTTGAAGAGGTTTCTTTGTACTTTAATGGGTACTGCACGGGGTTCCCAAGAGAAATCTTCAGATGAAAGCTGTTCTTCTGTGGACGGGCTGCACAGAGGCTCATTATTGCTCTGGCTTTTGCTGCACAGCACATATGTTACTGCAGGGCTGTCAGCCCTTCAGTCGATTTCTACAACGCAATAAAAATAAGTAGATTAACCAAGCAAAGAAGATTAGAGACACTTTGGGGAAGGAAAGGGAAGGGAGGAGGATGAGCAGCAAGGAGTATAAAAAGAGACCACAAGACTGTGATTGCCAGACGTCCTGGTGCATGTTGCACAGGGTGGCTTTCTTTGTCCCTTTCGGGTTTGGGTTGGGCCTACTGAACAGAACTGATCCTGACACCATGTCCAAAGAGAAACTGGAGTCACTGGTCAAGAACATGGAGATCATGCTCTCTGAGGTAGAGCAGCTGAAGATCCACTGCACCAAGCAGACGGAGGAGGTGAACCAGGTGGTACAGGAACTGCGCCGAGAGAACAGGGAGCTGACAGAGAAGTATGAGCTCATCTGTCAGGACCTGAAGGAGGCCAAGGAGGCCATTGCCCAGCTGCAGGACACCAAGTTTGCCTTTGAGGCAAAGGAGCGGCAAGCACAGAAGCTCAACCGGCAGCTGTGAAGCAGCAGGAAAGAGAAGCAAGAGATTACTTACCCTGAGCTAAGAGTAAACAGAAACCTTCAACTGCTGCAACTGAAAATCCCTGGATTGGTAAAAGCAACCCTTTCCCTTTCTCCTCAGAATAAACCTGTGTGCTTGAAAAAATCATCTCTCTGGAGGCAAGATCTCAGGCACAGCCGGAATTCTGCCCCAGAAGGCTCCTTTGTTAATGACTAAAGACCTCATTATCCTGGGAGAGAAATCTCATTCCAGAATCCCTCGTCAGAGATCTGAGCCATAGGCATATGGAAACAGCTGCCAGGATCTGGGCACCTTCTCATGCCCCATAGGGGTTGCACAAGGACAGAGCCTGGGAAAAGAACTGTCACTGCCTTGAGCCACTGGAGAGAGCTGTGCCGCGAGAGTCTGCTGAGATGGAGAGAAGGATCATCGTCTTGACAGCCCCCGTTGCTCTGTTTTGTTGCTAACTTTTTTCTGCTGGGCAGCGAGGCTGTAATGCTGTCCTTAGTAGGGTGTCAGCTTCCTTGCTGCCTGATGCTGGAAGACATCAGCAAGAGCTTATGTCGTGCCTCATGCTTCCAAGTACTTTCTATCAAGGGCATGTTGGTCCAGAGGATCTCTTAATGCTATTACAGTCGGTGTTGTCCTCTTCCAATTCCAAAGTGAAGTATAAGAACTGGAAAGGTTTCTGTCTCGATTTCCATTTCAATAGTGTTAAATCCTAATGACTCCGTGTTTAGTATGCTAGAGTTAAAACCTCTGCTGAATATAACACTTTTTTAACCAAAGAGCTATGTTTTGGCACCAGATTTACTTTTCTTTAGCGGAAGTAATGTGTATAAATGGACCAGGAATTACGAGGGATAAATGCATGTGGGCGTGGGGGTGAGAATTGCTTGTCAGAGGTTTTGCTTTCAACTTTTGTCTCTGCTCCTGTATCTCCTAAGCAGCATTTGGGGTAGTCAGTGCCAAGCCCAGCTAAGAGCAGGTGACTTTAGACTCCACAGTGAATAGCGTGAGATCTCTGGGGGGAGTGTGGAAAGAGTGCTGAGAGAAAAAGCCTGAATGTTTAAATGGAGAATAGCTGGAATAGTTCCAGGAGGATCTTTCTTCATGTTGGCTGTGATGTAGCCAGCTTCTTTCTTCCCTCCAAAGCTTTGCTGTATTGTTATCTCTGCCTGGCAAGCTCCCTATTCCCAGCAAAGGCTGATGTTTGGGAGAAGCAGAGAAGCTGTTTCCATTGCCGAGGGCCTCAAGGTGTGTGTGGCACCAGGAGCCCAGGTGTGCTCTGTGGGGGGGAAAGGGAGTCAGCTCAGAGGGAAGGGAAACCTGGCTGCTTTGGCTTCCCTAAAGGTTTGGGCAGGGCAGAATAGTTCAGCAAGACTCAGTCCAGCCATGGTGAAAATAATTGTAGTTTTGTCAATCATTATAAAATACTGAGATCAGGCCTAGAATTAGCTGGTTATTGTTCCTTCTTTGCCCTCCTCTCTGCCACATCAGTCTTTGCCTGGTCCAATGTCTTTGGAAATTCAAATCTTCCCATTAATTTTACTGAGCTCTGGGGAAGACCTTCTGAGCAAAGGGCTGATGTTTGTGTGGCATCCATGGGGAACAGGTTTTTCTGGTTTTGTTTCATGTGATACCATGTTTTGTTAAATTTGTGTGATGTAGACTTTTTTTTTTTTTTTTTTGCTATTTTGGGTGGAGCAGATTGGATTATCCAGAAACATTTGGGAAATTGGAGACTGTCCTTTATGTTTTCAAATGTAATCTGGATACAAATGGCCAGCCCTGACCTTTTGCTCCTTGCTCACCAGTGACAGCTTGGGGAGCACAAGAAATCAACATTAATCACCATATTTGTTTGTCTAAGAACTAAAAATGTTTTCTCTTGAAATCAGTCCTCTAGCTCAAATCTGCTTACCACCTGTGATTTCTTCTACTTTTTATAAATCATTAAAATGTAAAACCAAAATAAAAGGAAAACAAACAGCTGAGGGAGTGTCTGTTCTGGATAAGGCATTGCCTCATTTAATGCATGTATATGTTATTTTTGAGTGTGTGTGTTTATGCTTGCTGAATATAATTATTATGTTATTTTTGAGTGTGTGTGTTTATGCTTGCTGAATAGAATTATTCCTGTTTAAATCCTGTGCATCAAGGAATGGACAAGCAGAGACCCTCCAGATCTCTCTGTGTTCACAGGTTAATCTCTCTAAATGAGATTCTCTGTGTGGCTGCCAAGTGTACCCTACGCAATATCTAAATCCATGATACAGAAAAAGAAAATGGGATTGCAGTGTCCTTATGATCACTTTCTTAATAATTAGCAGGATTCAAAGTGTCTACTTTTGAGGAAAGCTGTAAGAATGATTTCCTGTAAATAACCCAAGATTTGGGGTGGGACATCAGAAAAACTAGATGTGCTATCCAATGCTAGAAAAAATTAACACCACTTCCCTTCCAATAGACTCAGTTGTGTCCTGGTTTTGCTTACATGACTTAAACTCAGGAGCATTTGGGCTGGTTTAAAAACAATGTTCATTTTGTTACATGTAGTTCCTCTGTTTTTTTACAGGCAAATCTTTGTGTATCCAAGTATAGTCTTAGCAATGGAATCGTGCCTTCACTTGTATCCTGGGGTGCAGTGTATTGGAATGCCTTTCACAACAAAGTTTGCACGGAATTAGTCACAGCACTTTGAAGTTGTTTTTTTGCTTTTTGAACACCAACATTATCATTACACGCTGCTTTTCTTCTTCAAACGGCCTAAGGATGAAGAGCTGAAACTTAGTGTAGCACTATCAACTGGTTTAGAAAGCTGGCCTGAATAAAAGTCTCGCCTGATTTGGGTGAGAATCAAAATAAATATGAAGTGACAGGCTTGCCATTTCACTCATCTTGGAAATGGATGAAGAGAGGTATCTAATTCTTTGAATACAAAGAGTAAATTTATTTGAAGGCTCTCTTGGAGAGCACAGCAGAGGAATTGGCTCAGTTGTCAAGAAGGAACTAGGAGAAGAGAATCCTGCCAGACCAAGTGCCTGTGAGTTGGTCTGTTCCTGGAGCAAATTTTAGCAAAATACTGGTGACTTCATTGGTTTCCACAGTTCTGAGCTGCATTATGTGGAAGTGTCCAAGAAGGGAGACCGGTAGGAATGAAGCTGATACCTCTTTGCTCTCTTGCATTGCTGACTTCAGTGGCTGCATGCTGGCAAACCACAATTAAAATCAGCTCTGCTTGTAGCTGTATCTGTACAAAAGTTGTGTGGGTCAGCTCCTCTGCAGCTCTCCTCAGCACCTGAGAGAGCTCGTGTGTGGCCAGGCCTCTGGAGCAGAGATACTGCTTCAGATAAACCAGTGCAAGAGATACTGCAAGAGGGTAACAGGCTTTGATGCAGTTAAGTTGTACAGCAGAGCCTATTGGTGTGTAATACACTTTCCACCCTTCCTCTAAGGACTTTGTAATGTCTCCTGAACATGAAATTGAGCTGCTTTTCCTGAAGGGTTGACAGGATCCATTCTGTATACTGAGAAGCTGTCATTCAGAGGACTAAATGACATGCCTATCCTGCAATAGTGAGTGAGAGTCTGGGAAGGATGGAGTTATTGGTGCACTATTCAAGTTTGAAAAAAGCTCATTTCAGGTTGAATCAAAATTTACTTTACTGTCATTTCTTTAAAAAATAGTAAGTTAAAAAATCAGTATGTCAAAAGATTTATTGTTTTGAGAGTAAGCTGAAGCCTCCTATTTTCAGACCCTTGTGCAGCTGATGGAAAGAGAGACATGCCATAATGTCCCCAGTAGCAGTGGACTTGATTTAACATCCCAGAGACCCTTCTTTCTTTACCTTCTCATTCAGCCATCAACACACTTACCTAGGACGTAAGATTACTGTTCAGTATTATCCTGTGCTCAGAAATATTTGAGCATATCCCCTGGATAAAATGCAAGTAGTAGGCTAATGTATGTGAATGGCTGTCCATTTCCCTTGATTAGGCTGCTGCTCTTATCTAAGAAACTGGATATTATTCTGAAAGCAAAGCAAGGCACACATCCCATTTTTAAGCATGTGACCCAACCATAACCACAACACCCCAGATCCTTGCTCTTTGGCTAAATGATGATGTGAGCAATCAAGAACACCAGTTTGTAATGTGACTATGCCATGGCTTCCTGATCACTGTAGTCTCCTGGGAGGTTCAGATTTTGAAACCAAACTGAACACAGATTCATCTCTTCCTTGCATGAATGCTCAAGCTTCTCTTCTAGAAGCTTTGTGAGTCGTGCCTGAATTTTTTGGTTGCTGCTCAGGGGGAGAGGACAGGAGGTAGAAGAGTTAGGTGTTAAGTTCCCCTTGGGAAGAAGCAGGGTGTTTTGGTTTTATTTCTCAGTAATTAATTTCTCTGAAGTCAAGTCTGTTTTGCCCACGACAGTATCCGGTGAGTAATCTTCCTCTCTTTATCATGTTTGACAATTTTTTCCATCAGTTTGTCTTCCTCTGTTGTGTTGAGGATGAGGAGTGATAGAGCATCTTGGTGGGCATCTGGAAAGCAACTAAGGTCAACCCTCTACAGTGCTGTAAGTGTTAGACAGCCATAACTACTTAGATGGGAGCTCTGTCCAGTAAAGCATGCAGATCTTTGGAAACAGCCTCTGGCAGTAAGGAATCCTGGTAGTGTATTCCCATGAAAGGTATAACAAAAGAGAAAGCGGAAGCCTTACTACTGATCTCTGGCCATGTAACTGTTGAAATCCCAATGCCACAGCTCCTGTAGAGCTTGCTTCTTGCCAAAAGAACTTCACTGATCAGGCTAGAAGGGATATTGTGTTCAGCAGTATCCATTCACTATGCATTCACCTCAACTGTTTCTTCTTGACCTCACCTGGGACACCCAGATGCCAGGCTAGTCACAGGACAGACCTAGTGGCAAGAGGCAAATGCCTGTGGTCCTGCTGTGTTTATTCCGTAGTGATCCATCAGTGTCTTACCAAGAGATGGGAATGGTCTTGAATCAGTGGATTATCTTGCTTTCACTGAAGGGTAAGTGGTGAAAACAATTTCAACACAAGGATCATGTCCTTTCTCCCAGAGGAAAGGTACATATGCAAAACTTTCTGTGAAACCACAGGGCAAAGGTTTACTTTATATTTGCATTGCCTTTTTCCTGGTAAGCACTGGCCTCGAGCTCAAATCCTACATTAACAGCTTGATTTTGTCACATCTCTGCTGGAACCAGGAAGTATGAGCAGATTATTCTTTCCTTCTTTTTTTTTTTTTTTTTNCTTAGTTGTGGGAAAAGTCTGGTCACTTTTTTATTTCAGCATCTCAAGAGCTCATCAATTAAGTCTCTATGGGGTTAAAATTAATCCAGATGTGTTTACACAGTATCTGCTTTAATGCAGTAGGCACAGCTGTTTTTTGGATGTATCCTGGCTAGATTCCAACATGAGCAGTCACATTTTCCCTGTCTCTGTACTCCCTTGTAGTTTATCAACAAGAACACAAGAACTATGAGAACATTATTAAGCTTGGTATTTTAAAAAAATGTTAATTGAGGGTCCCACCGCCATTAGAGGCATTTTAATGATCGGGTATTTATAAATTCATCTGAAGTTGTGGGGTTTTTTGCCTTCTAGTTTTTGAACTTTTGGAATTGGATTTCAAGCCTTTTCTTGCCAATGGGATAAAAGATTTAAACTGATATGAAAGTTTGGTTTATTCATAGAAGGCCAGGAGTCCAGGTTTTGGTTTGATCAAATATCGTGAAGCTTAGGGTATAAGGTGACAGCTGGCAGGATGACATTTGCCAATGGCTAATTGAGAGTACAGGTTGAAAAAGAAAAAGCACATGCTAATGTAAGTTCTTTCTGATGGAAAAGGAGAGACCACAGCCTGGCCCAAGGCCCAGATTTATTTTTCTTAAAAGAAAATTTGAATCTAAGGGGGCAAGACAATAATTTCTATATTGTTAATTAGGCATTAACAGTATCCAATTTTTGTTTCTCCGGACAAGGATAACAGAGGTAGCTATGCAACTGCACCACCGTTAGATGTTCTTCTGGGGTGTGTTGTGTCTTTCAACATCTTGTGGTTCCCCTGCTGCTCCCCTTGGTGGAGGTGTTGTTATTTTGTGTTTGGTTTCCTGTTAGGGTTTATCCTTGTTTATTGTGGCAGAGTTAGCTCTGACAGGAAAGTACAGGATTGCTTTTGCTTGTGGAAAAGATGTGACTTTTATTTGAACTCTGTCCCCTGTGGGATGTGTAACAGTAGGATTTGAGCACTGTGTACCTTTCATGGCTAGCTGCCAGACAGGGATTGAACAGCAGGGATGAAGAGAGCCATATCCCTGGAATAAAATTGCTTCTGTGTCACCTGATGCATTTATGAGTCTTCTAGAAACTTCCATTTGGAGCTGTGCACATATAGGCTTGTCAACAGGTGGCAAGGGTATTGTCTCTTTTGATCATCTAAAGCAGCAGCATGGCCAAGAAGACAGTAGTAATACCAGTTCTGGAGATTCCATTGCACATCTTGATGTCTTCCTTTGAAGATCCAACATGTGGAGCTACCTGAAGGTAGAAGTTTCATCTTTCCTTTGGAAAGCAAGGTTCTCTCTCTTATGGTTACAAATGAACTACTGATGAAAAAGGACTCTAAAACTGGAAGGAAAACATAAAAGACCAACCCAAACGTAAGACTTTAAAGCTATTCTTATAATCTTGGAGACCTCGGTCATTATATTAAATCGGGTTAAAATGCTGGTAGCTGTTACAATTGCTGGACCAAAATCTATTTTTCCAGATCTGTGGTCTCTGTATTTCATTGTTTATTTGTTTTATACTAAGCGGAGGACAAAATCAATGGGGGGCAGATTTATCTGTTTGCAAAATAAAACAACAGCAACACATAAGTTGTTATGCAATGTTTTCCCTAGTTATCCACATGATTAAAACCACAAGTTTTTCCTTGTAATGCATCCAGCTAGATTCCTTTTCCTTTAACAGTTTTTATGAAGTTAAATTGTCCTTCACAGGAGTTTTCAGGGAGTTTCTGAATTGCATGGTATTTGTTAGAGAAAAAAATAGAGAAACCTGTGCTGCCATTGTCTTTGGTTAAATTCATGTCTGTATCCAAAGTGCTGCTATTTTCAGATTTTAGGAGTCTGCTTACCTTTGCCTGGACCCTAATCTAGCTGTGAATTGTATTTAAGTTCAAAGTTTCTTTTATCAAAAGCATATTTGTGAACTGTGATTCAGGCTGTAGTTTTAAAGTAAATGCAAAGTTAAGGTTTTTTTTTTTTTCCAGAGTTAAGAACTTACTGAAAATGAATACCGAAGGGATCTGTGGATAGCTGTCTCTCCTTTGATATGATGCCTACAGCTAAAATAAAACTCGTTACAAAGGGCTCCACCCCTGCAACAACTTTAGGCACAGTTTAGAGCTCATGTGTGTGCTCACACACAGACTACAGAAGCTAGAAACAATTCCACAGCAGGCGTGCCTGTGTGCATGCTTACGACTCTGGCTTTCCAAAGCAAAAGTGAAAACTCTTGTGAAGAAACTGAGAGGCTGAAGGGGTTAAATGAAATACAACTCTGCTTTTCCTGTGCAGTAAGGATTAGTAACCAAACAGAAGCAGGACAGAAGAGCACTGAAGTGCCACTGTTTCAACAAGAACGATTGGAAAGTGGGTTCTGGAGCTTGACTGCAGAGTGTCTCCAACTTTTGTGCTCACCTGCCACAGGCACATGCAGAAGGTAGGAGATGACTTTGTGTTCTGGGCTGTTTCCTGATCCCTCTACCTGGATATCTATTCTCTATTAGTCTTTTCAGTGTTGTTAGTGCTCTTAAAACTATTTTTCATTTTCCACCGCTTTTTTTTTTCCTTTCAGTTAAAAGAGTACAGGGGAGAGGAGAGACCAGAGTCCTTATGGCTGCAAAATTTAATTTCTTAGGAGGGAGGGAAGAAGATGCTGTATGCGTCGATGAACGTGCATACCTTTGACACGCAGTTAATCACTGTGGGACTTCATGTGCTCGCGGCTGCTGTTCCCGATGTTGCGGCTGGGGGGAGCAGGGAGTGCCCGGGCAGGCGTCTGTGTGACAGGGTGCCGGGCGAGGCCACGGGGGCAGACACGCGTGCTCTGTCAGCACGCAGGGTGCGAGGCAAATGGAGCAGGGCCATGGACTGGAGAAACGGAGCTTTTGCACGCGGGAGTAAAGCCTGTCTGGGTGCTAGGACCCTTGCAGCCCCTCGCTGTGACCCCTGGAGAGCTCCGCTGTGCCCGCAGGTGCTGAGGGGAGGGCTCCGCGTCAGGCTGGTGCCGCTTTCGGCTGCGTGAGGGGAGCTGTGAGGGAGGCCCGGCCGAACGGTGCCGCCAGAGCCAACACACCTGTTCGTGAAAGGGAGGTTTTCAGCACCGGGTCTCCCATCCCTGACGGAGCCTGACGTGTGAGGCAGGCCAAGGTGGCAGCTCCAGAGATCCAGGGACTTGTCCTGGCATGGAGGAGGTAATGGTCTGGAAGCAGTGTGGGAAGGCAGTAGATTTGCCTGATACACGGGATGTTCCTTGTGGGTTTAAAGTCAGGTGGAAATAGAGGAGCAGTTTGAAACTCAGTTTCAAAGCTTTGATGAGCTTAATATTAGCTTTGAACGGAGTCCTTAGGACTAGGACTAGTATTAGTACAGGAGCTTAGTGAGATGGTATGTTTCTTTAGGCCTGCCTGTAGAGACCTTAAAGTGAGTTTGTAAACACCTTTGTTTGTTACTTTGGAAAGTGTCTACACAAACACAGGTCTACCCTTCCTGCATTGTACTTATGAGGCCCCTTCAACAGCTTCTTTGTAAACTGGTTTGCAGCTTGTATGTTTTTATCCTGGCTTCTCAGAGATGTACCACACACTTTGATGCCAGAGCACCCCCAGTCTCTGTAGACAGAGCAGCCATGAAAAGCCATGCTCTCCGAGGTGCAGTGCGAGGATGAGCCGATGTGCTACACAGCCATGGGTGTGTTGGACAGCCGCACTCTGGGCTTCCAGGACAAATGCTCTGCTGTTACAGGGAGCAAAGGGAGGTGTTTGTGATGAGGAACAAGGGTGGATAAAGTCACATGTCTTTGGCATGGCGCTAACTAAAACTAATATTTGTTCATGTCAGTGAATTAAATGATTGATGAAATGAAAAAAAATTAAAACAGAGCAAATTTGCTATCACTGGAAGTTTTGTGCTTTTTTTCTGTCCAGTGTGAGATAACTGAGATTTCTTTTTTGGGCCTATTTTCAGATTCTTATACAATGTGAAGTGTCCTGACACCTTAAAGGTGTTTGGTTTTGAAATATTTTGCTCCATGAGTGTAAGCGCTTGACAGCATCACAGAAATGCTGGGTTTGGGATAGTTTCTTTGTAGCATTTGCCTAATCCAAATCTGTTCACTAGTAAACAGTCCGCTCTGAAGGAGTGTGATGAGTGATTTGAGGTGATTTTCAAGTAAGAATGTAGAGCTCTGTTTGCTGCTCTCTATATGTATTTACGTTAAAAAGAATATTAGGTAACAACCAAAATTGTCTCAATTTTAAGGGAAAGTAGCCACCACTGTGCTGTAAAGAACTTAGAGAATGGCTGGTCTCAAATGTTGCTGTTCAGTAAGTGTAGTAAACTTCTGATGCAGGTCACATCACTTTGGCTTTGGGATGGGTTCTCTCAGATCCAGCTGCTTACCAGCTTGGTAGAGGAGAATGCAGGTAGGTCTCACCTAATCTAGCTGCTTCAGGGATTAATTGCCTCTCAAATTAGGCACCAAGATTCTTTTGGAGTCTAGGTGAATAGCCATGTCCCCACTTGCTAAAAGGGTTTAGGAAACAGGAAAGCAATTACGTTGTTGCAGCTGGTTTTCTTGGTAGTCCTTTGTGTCAAAGGTGCAAAGTTTATTCTTTTTGTTCTGTTAAAATAGGAAACCTGGGAGAGAAAAAAAAAAAACAAACAACTCTGATCGTGGTTGTGGACCCCTTCTTCTGAATATAATGTAAATAAGGCAAAATACTGTTCTGTGCCTCAGGACAGGTAGAGCTTAGGCTACCAGAAGGCTTTCTCTTTGTTCAGTGAGGACCTTAAATGTTAATAAAATGTTTACCATTTCATTTGTTCATGTATGTACCTAGTGACTTATAATACACAGCAAACAAATAGCTTTTTTGTAAGAGGATAGAAGCTGCTGTTTTGTATGAGAACAGCACCTAGAATACACAGGATGCAATTACAGTAGTCCTCACAATTAGCATTATAGGCTCATCATTAGCTGAGTGAAGGGGGAAATGTTTTCCTGGTGGCATATTGATGCTCAGTGAACACCAGAGGAAGCAGGTTGCTTTGCTCTTAGGTCTGTGGGAAGGATGATACAAAAGTGATGTAAGCCCCACAGTGTACCTGGCATAGCTACTGAGGCCAGGCAGTGACGGATGATTGCTTGGATTCAGGACAGTCATTTGCAGTTATGCCCATTGTGTGATGGACTTGTCAAAAGGACTTATTTCTCTCAAAATGATACTCTGCTGGATACAGCTTTGCAGTCTCATTTTTTAGCACTCCTGGATCTGAACTGAGATTTGTTGTGGTCCAGTCTTGTCTTGGACAATGAATAATAAGGGTTGCTAGATGTTTGGGAAGGGACTTTAATATAAAAGTACTTGAGTGGGTGTCTACTCATACGCATAGCCTATGATCAAATCATTTGTTTATGCTTTCTCTCACAGTAACAAGCTCACCTTCATGACATGCAGACGTGATGCATAGAAAACAAGTGCCATCCACAGATTGTTTATTTCTCTGCCTAGCCCTTAAAGCAGTAATTGGAGGCTCTGGTTTGGGCATCTGTGGGAGAAACCAGCTTCAGAGCAAAGAACCAATTTATTTTTAGATCACACCGTTGTCATTTTGCTGTGATCACACCGTCGAGCATGTGCTTCCTTTGAGAGCTCTCCAGGCACTGCAGTGTGATCGCACCCTCCTAAGATCATTTTTTATGAAGTTAATTTTTAGTGACAGATGAAAGATGCTAGGGCCAGTATTCTTAGAGACAGCAGCCCCAATTCCACTAGCACATATTCTCCTTCCTAAGTTTGTTAGTCTAAAGTTCTGGTTTAGGTTGTGATTTTGTTCCACTTGTGGTTTTTTTAGTTCACCTCATGTTACTCGTCTTTCCCTTGCACAGTAACGTAAGTAAGCCCACAGACTTCTCTGGAGGAATTTCTGCCTCATACCACTGAAGGTGTGCCTGCATCACAGTCAATAGGGGTGATTCCTTAGGGAAGAGATGTACCCGTACAAGCATGGTGTGTTTGACATGTTTACGTATGTATATATATATATATAAGACAGAGTTAAATTTAAATGAAAAAACTATCTTAGGTTCCAGAAACAATGTAGAGACAGCAGCAATCAAAACCCACATGAGGTTCGGGGTAAATAGTCTCATGTTTTCCTGTCTATTATTAGTCCCCAAGCAAATTTATTTAAAGGTTTTACAGGTGTTCCCTGTGCATATATACTACAAGCAGACGGTTGAATGTAGTGCTAACATCCTCTCAGTGAACACAGATTTAAATCTTGCA
This sequence comes from Pachycephala philippinensis, assembly GCA_013397055.1. Lineage (NCBI taxonomy): Eukaryota > Metazoa > Chordata > Aves > Passeriformes > Pachycephala > Pachycephala philippinensis. Next base: position 83,703 of record VWZT01016790.1, read on the forward strand.
AAGAGAGGCAGAGAAAAATTTACATTGTTTTAAAGTCTCCTCTTGAGACAACAAATGTTTTTTATTGACAACTTGTTTTTTATTTGAAGATTGAGATGCATCCCACAGCACAGAAATTGATGTGTTTATATTTAGGATGGAATGAAGTTAAATAAATTTGAAGCCATCTTCTAGCATGAAAATCCTTTATTTTCCTAAAGAATTCTCAAAAATTTGAATTGTAAGGGATTAGTCTCAGCTGGGTAACATGCTTTGGTGGGGGTTGGAAAGTGAAGTCCCTCCCACTCTAAGTGAAGAGCAGGTTTGAGACCACCTGTGGAAACTGAATAGGCACAAGTCTGTGGGGCCTGATGAGATGCATCCCAAGGTCTTGAGGGAACTGACTGATGTGGTTGCCAAGCCACTCTCTGTGATATTTGAAAAGTCATGGCAGTCAGGCAAACTCCCCAATGACTGGAAAAAGGGAAATGTTTTTCCTATTTTTAAAAAGAGGAGAAAGGAAGACCCAGGGAACTAAAGACTTGTGAGCCTCCCCTCTGTGCGTGGGAAGATTGTGGAGCATATCCTCCTGGAAGCAATGTTAAGATGCATGCAAGATGAGGAGGTGATCCAAGACAGGCCAGCATGGCTTCACTAAGAGCAAATCCTGCCTGCCCAGCCTGGTGCCCTTCTGTGGTGGAGTGACTGCAGGGGTTGACAAGGGAAGACTGAGTGGTGTCATCTACCTAGAATTCTGTAAGGCTTCTGACATGGTCCCATATGAAGGACTTGGCGGTTCTTGTGGATGAAAGGCTCACATGAGCTGTCAGTATGTGCTCACAGCCCAGAAAACCAACCACATCCTCTGCTGCATCCAAAGCAGTGTGGCCAGCAGGGCAAGAGAGGGGATTCTCCTCTTCTGCCCTTGTGAAACCCCATCTGGAATACTGCGTCCAGGTCTGGTGTCCAGACAAGTCTGGCAAGGTGTCTGGCAAGTCCAGAGGAGGCCACTAGATGCTCAGAGGGCTGGAGAACCTCTTCTGTGGAGAAAGGCTGAGAGAGGTGGGGTTGCTCAGCCTGGAGAAGAGAAGGCTCCAGAGACACCTTATTGCTGCCTTTTGGTATTTAAAAGGGACTTAAAAAAAGATGGTGAGTGACTTTTTACATCAGCAGATAGCGATAGCACAAGGGGTAATGGTTCTAAACTAAAAGAGGGGAGATTTAGATTAGATATTAGGAGGAAATTCTTTACTCAGAAAGTAAGGCACTGAACAGGCTGCCCAGAGAAGCTGTGGATGCCCCATCCCTGGAAGTTCTCAAGGCCAGGTCAGATGGGGCTTTGAACAACCTAGTCTAGTGAAAGGTGTCCCTGCCCATGGCAGGGGGGTTGAACTAAATGATCTTTAATGTCCCTTCCAACCCAATCCATTCTATTATTTATAAACAGCAGCAGTGCTCAGTGTCAGGTGATATTTCAGGTCAGGCTAAATAACTCATAGAAATGAAGCTTAAGCTGTGACAGGGCAGTAGTAAATATAAAAGACTGTTAGCCATTCTTCTTCAGTTATGCTAGTGTTTGAGGTATTATATCCTTGTCATGTATTTTCCATAGGCAGCGTGTGGCTTCTTTTGGCAGTGTCTAAATCAGTCTGTGTGCTTGTCGTTATCCCTACATGCTCCCAGATTTAATTAACAGCTAAGCACAGTGAGACTACCAAAATAGAAGGCAGAATCCTATCTTTACTCCTTATAATAAATCTCTTGCTGCAAATCTAATAGTGGGAGGCTAGTTGCATAAAATTGAATCTGAGCTGATATTAATAGGTAGACAGAAAATTGCCCTCATGAAACACTGTATTAGCTCCTGCAAAGGGCTGGCATAGTGATTAGATTTGCTTGGAAGACGCAGCTTCACTGACCTAAGCCTGAGGTACATCACTGTGGATTTTGGAGAGCAAGAACGAGGCAGGTCTGCATCTTCCCCACCCACTGATAGGGTATGGTGTGAGGCCTTATTACAATCTCTGTGTTGATCTTGCTCTTGAGCCTGATGATTTTTGAGCTACTGGTTTGTGTGATTTCAGTATTCAGAGGATGCTGTGGCTTCCCCAGGTGTTGCTGAATCTTGCTTTGCTGTAGAAATCCTCTGTAGAAAACACTGTCAGTCTGTCAGCCACATGAAGTGATGGCCCAGAGCAGATTCATGTGCCTGTTAGGAATCAGGCTGAAGGCTGAGTTGAAAACCATTGATAGAGCAGGCTGGAAGATGCTTCTGTGTTACCACTACTCAGTTCTCCAGCCAGCTAGTGCTCTGCTGCTGTGCTTGTTAGTAAGTTTTTCTAACTTCTTTTTTTTCATTTAACAAGGTGAATTTTAAAGTTATTCTAGCTGAAAGTTTGTCTTTCATAATATGCATAACATGGCTGAAAGTATATCTCAGGGGGATTACTTTCTTGATGAGGATGCTTCAACTTCTAACATGTATTTTGAATGAATTAGTAAGTCTGGATACCAATGGTAAAGACACCTCCGTAAAACTTCTGCTCAGACAACGTGTGTTTTCTTTATTTTCTTTCCTTTCCCATTAAGCCCTTTCAGCCAGTCTTGTGCTTAAACTCATTTATAAACATTTACCCCTTGCTTTGTATACAAACAGCTCTTTATGAATGTGGTTCATTGCATGGTCAAGACAAAGGGAATTCAGCATTCTTCTGTTTTAATGGGCACATAGACATTTTTTAGCTTATCTGCCCCAATCCAAAGGACATAAGGCCCAGGATCTTCTTTGAAAAATTGTCCAGAAAAGGATGATTTACTGTGGTTGGGGAAGAAAACAGGCATGTTAAGAAGTATCTTGAATGTGATATCATCTGCCTAAGGTGGTGATTTGTTTCCTGGTTCCTCTAGGCTGTATGATGTGGTCCTTCTGCTCTCCCCGCTCAGCTCACATCCTAAGCAAAGGGAGGTTTTTCCCTATCCTTGATCCCTGCTCCATGGAGCCCCTTTCTGTCCCCATCTTCATCTTAGTTTCTTTCTGTGCATGTATGGTTTCCCTTTTTAATTCTTCCAGCAAAAACTTAAAAGGTGCTTCTCAGTTGTCAAGGCAAACAAAAGCAAGCTGGAACAAAGATATGCTGGATGGTTTTTAAAGCAAAGAAAAAAATCATAATGTCTTTAGAAAATGCCGTGAATCTAAAAGCTCAAAGACTTTGCTCTGAGTCAATGACTCAAAAAAATTTATGTCAGTGAATAACCGGGCAACATATCATCATCCTTTCTGGCTTCCCACCTCCTTCAACCAAACTTCTAAAAATATAACATCAAAGTGAGATCTGATCTGTTAAAGGGGAGTGGAGGAAAGGGAAGGAATTTCTGAAAAGGTGTGTGTAGTAGGATCCCTGTGGCAACGTTTGCTTTAGTGCTGGATGTGCTAAACTTCACAATAAGCCATTTCTGTTGATACTGCAACAGGTAAATATTTATTGCTGGGGTGGCCAACCTGTATCTCACAAGCTGTGCATGCAAAGGCAGCTTCTGTGTCAGAGTTACTTCAAAGTAATGATAGATCCATACTGGGTAATTGAAGTTCCCATCAGGGAGATGAAATTACTTCTAAGGACCTGCCAAAGTCAGTAATGCTGGGTGGCTTTGCCACTTCCCTGCACATCCAGATAAATTTCATCTAGACTAGGCAAGTGGGAACCCTGAAGGAGTCTTCTGCCTATGAACCACTCCTCGAACAGTCCCTGACCCACACCTGTGGTATGTGTCTTCGGCCAAAGATGATTTAGAAATGTGGTTCACGGGCAAAAGAAGGCTGGTCTGCCTTATGTGCTAAACACAGAAGAACCACATAACACTGTCTGCCCAATTATTTTCAAAAAGAATAGAGAAAACCTGATAAATGTGTGAGCAATGGACCTCATGAAACTTGTTTTATTCTGACTTTGTGATCTGATTCTGTAGTGCCTAAACAGCTTAAGTTCTTACTTACACAAGGCTGAGTTATTCATAACATTACTTTTAAGTTTGGATTTCCTTCCTGTTGAAAAGAAAAAGTCATCATCTAAATGGATTAGAAGTTCAACACATCTCTTCATCCTGGTCCAGTATCTCTTCCTTCAAAATGTAACTTTATTGCTTTTGAGACCCTGAAATTAGACAACTGATTCAAGGTTGTTTTTTCATATATATATATATACAGGCAACGTAGGTCTTGTTTCCCCAGGGACATGGATGTTAAGAGGTTGTTTGGAAAAGTGGCCAAGTTTAAGTAAGCAATCTTATTTGTGCATTGGAAGGTAGTATTTACACACGTGAAGTAAACATAGGAGTCATTAAAACTATCCTTGATTCTAAAACATTATCCTGGTCTTCATGAAGATTTGACCGATCTTGCTAAGTCTGCCTGGCCCTGGATAAGAGTTTCTAACTAAACAAAATATTTTTACAGCAGCTCACTGCTGGCTCCACTATAGAGAAATCTCCAAGTCTGCCCATCTGTCTTTTCTAGAACTTCTGTTTATAAAGGCAGAAGCTTCTTTCCCAAGTGGGTTCAGTGTTAAGCCCTGAAATAAGGGTGCTTATCCCAGTTTCCAGTGGTAGTGGAGTTCTTGTGCTCTGTTCAGTTAGGAAATTCCAGCTATCTCCTCTGTGGTCCTCTCACCCTCCTGTTTTGGAATAGAAGGTTCCTGAGCTGCTAAAGTTAGATTCCAGTTTTAACTTCTCCAGTGTTTGGAGAAGCTTGGGTCAGCATCTTTTACAGAAAACAGTCCAGAGCTGAACTCTAAAGCCGATTCTTTTTGACCAAGCTCGCAGATGGCTGGAACCACTCCCCACTTCAAGCTTTTTATTCATCTCACACAAGCAGTTAATGCCAGATGTGACTGTCTAGACAATTTGAATCTCTTCTGGTGTATGGGCAGAGGCTTCAGCTGGGCATACCTCTATTTCTGGTTAAAGATTCTGGTTGCTCCTTACTTGTTGTGAACTCATAAACCCTCTCCCTGAGATAACTTCATATTTTAGCACTATGGCAGGAATTCCTCCTTGTGAGCTTTCCAGCAGCTGTTCCATAGCTTGAGCATAAAGTCACCATTTCCCCTCAGGGCCTGCTGCTGTTTCTGGGTGGAGGAGGGGTGGAGATGCTGTTCTAGCACACAGTGGGAAAAGGGAGCTGGGGAGGGTTGAAGAAAACTGGAGAAGGGCAGGAGGCTCAGGGAGCAGCAGCTGCTGTTGTTACAAGTGAAAGCACTGTAAAACACTGTCCTTTTCATTCCTTCCCCCGCATACCCAGCCTGCAGTGAGAAGAATGGCAAACAAGCAGAATAAACATGTGCTGCCGTACCCCAGGTCCTACAAGGAGTGAAAAGGCCATTAAACCCAGAAACAGAACTTGACCCTTCTTTTAAGGTTTCGGACAGATTATTCAGTCCCATCTGTTGTTGTTGAAACTAAGGGGAAAGGAATCACTGCTGAATTCTACATCTGAGGAGGATTTTAAAATAACAAGTTTGTTGATGCTCAGATAATCAAATACAAGATTTGTTTTCCAGTGGGGAATTTCATAGGATACAGACAGCCCTGTTCTTCCTTCTGATGATGCTTCCTGGAATCTCTTGACTAGTTTAATAGGGCTGGATGGTCTAAACATTTTCATGCTAAATTTGGGACATATGATAGCAATTTCCATGCAAGTGCAATGGCACAAAAGTACAAGCAGGCACCAGAGCTGTAACCTCTTGTTGTTTTGATGCATGGGGTTGCCCCATATATTGGGTTCTGACTATAGTTGTCTCCTCAGAGAATCTTTTTGTCCTATCTGGCTAAAAACGTCCAGGATACTAACTACCTGGGGAATGGGAGCACTGCTAGCCCTGGTGACCTGCTCCTCTAGCCTCTTCTCCAGAAGCCTTGTGTGGTTTGGTCCCAGCTCCCTGCCTCTCTCTTGGCTCAGAAAGAGTTGGCAGACAGCTCATTAGCAGCAGAACATGGTTTAAATTTTCAAGGCCATATCCGTGGACCTGAGAGGTGCCTGGAAATGGAATATGTGAGAGGGGAGTGCTGGGGAAGAGATTTTTTTTTTTTCCTCTGGGTGGTAGGAATAGGAGCTGATCTCAAATATTTACCTCTGATACCAACACCATTCAAGGAAGATGCTGCTTTCACAGTGCCCTTTCCTAGTGCTGTGGGCACATTATAAGGTCACTCAGGAGAACTTGGCTGTTTGTATATGTGGATCTTGTAGCAAAAGGGTCTCTTCTTGCCTGTGCTTCCCCTGAGAATGGATATGACACTTAGTAGCGTTGTGACACAGATCCAGCCTGATTTGGTCATTGGCCTCAACAAGCACAGAGAGCATTCTTTACCTCTTCTGGAGGGCATCCCCGGGTTGTTTCTTCCTTGATTTGAATAGGAAGAGTAGTAGTAGCACATGTGGGTGATAGAGGGTACATGGTCTTCCCTCTATCCCTCTTTCCCTAAAAATTACTAAACCAAAATTAATGAAAGTCTTTTCATATAAAAAGCTCCTGTATCTTCATTTTCTTATGACTCTCATGATTGGCATTCAGTATTTAGGGAGAGAAGTTTATCAATGCTTGTTTTCCCAATTCTATTTCCCCTGTTCATTGCTAATTTGCACACAGAATTTGATGCAACTGAATTTTTTTAGTAGCTTTTACATCTGAAAGTATTTAGGAACAAGATTTTTATTCTCAGCGTGGTGAATGTTGGGAGTGTTAAAATCCATGGTATATATGGACTTGGAGAGTTGTAATAAGATCTGTGCATTGAGGCCTAGGACTATAAGAAAAATGGCTGCCCATCATAAAGGAACCTGAAATACTCAAGTAACAGATCAAGTAAGTTTCATTTTGGTTATTTCTTGGTTCTGATGTCCTATCCTCATGCAAAAATTATTTTATATCAATGTTATCATTGTTAATAGTGATACACATTCTGTATTTTATCTGGATTTAATAGGCCAGGCTAAAGGAGCTATGTATGAAGTTTTAATATTAAAACAGATGTTGTTACAAGGACTGATGAAAGAAACATTTCTTCCTTGATGCTTTTGTGTACTGTGAAAGGAAAATTTCTCCTTTTACCTTTCCTTTCCCAAGTTAGAAAGAATTTCACACTAGATAAAACTGTGCTAGGGATATCTAGTCCATCTCTTTTTTTTTCCCCTGGGCTTAACTGGTCACAAGGTCATGAGAAATGGTAATGAGAAAGAGTCAGTCTGTAGTGGCTGAAGTGTCCCTGGTCACAGCTGTAAACGCTGGTGAGTGGTGGTTGGTGTGGGCTGCAACTTGAAAGAGGAAGGATTAAGTAGAAACAGGGAATGTACCAACAAAGTATTGTAAAGTATTGTGGTCCCGTATGTGCATAATGCCCCAAATTTAGGAACAGTTGTATGCTGCATTACCAGCCTACATGACCTGATCTCCTCTCCAGCTCTGCAGAGAGGATATAACTACTCATGGTGGAATCTAGCTATGGCTGTCCATGATGAATTGTTGGATTTTAAACAAGCACAACCACACAAGATGAATGTAGGGTACAGAAATGTTAATTGTGGAATTTTTTACGCAGGGTTGGTTGAAGTCATTGCAATCTTCAAGTGTTTTATCAGGTGTACACGTAAAGGGGTGGGAGGGCAGACATGCAACAGCATGCACCTTCCACTCTGCCTGGGGATGGTGTTCTCATAATACCAGAGTAAAGTTCAGGGAAATATTTTCTCTCAGTAATTATACCCTGGCTTTCTGTGCAGGGTAATTCCAGTCTTTGCAGATGCCTTCATCTATGCAGGGAGTGTAGTGATAAAACTGCTTTTCTTCTCTCCCCTTGATTTTTCTTCCACCTCCATTTTTACTGCATGGTATGGTAGCTTTCCCACTAGCAGCAAAGAAGCAAGCAATCTTGATAAGTAATTTTTCTGTTCCCACAGGCAGAGATGAAGAACTTGTTCCTTCTGCTCATGCTAACAACGATGTCACCTTCTGCATTTTCAGTAAGTAAATGCTCTTCTGAACACTGTTACAAGAAATGAAAGATACTTCTGTTAAGAACTGTCAACATCTGTAACTCAAGTGCTTTGTAGAAAGTATTTCTGAAAGAGCTAATAGGTTCAAGTCATCAGGCCTATTGTGGTACGTCTTATGAAAAGTCTAACATGGCAATTAAATAATAGAATTCTGGTAGTGCCTTTGGTTCCAGGGATGTTATCTGCAAAGCAGTAATTGCTGTCTCCTGCTTCAAAGCTAGAGAGAGTTATCACTTGAAATAAAGAGAATGGATTTTTGGTTAGCTCGTTTTTCTCTTTTCTTTGGTCTTAGAAGTATTAGCCATGTGGTTTAGCTTTACTGGGAGAGGTTACTTTATGTTAAGCCAATTTGATATTATCAGAAAAAGAATGCAGCTATTAAGAACTGGGATTCCTCTTCCTTTCTGAGTGAGAAGCAGGATCTTTCTGAAGCAAATGCAGCTTGAGAACAGTTTCCCTGACTTGAAGTTAAACTTTATTAGTGAGTTGGACATCTAAGGTAAAAGATAACCTGCAGAGTAGAGTGGAAGTGTTAGCAAAGGAAGATATTACATGTTTGTTAGGTGTAAAGGAACAGAGAGTGGGGGAAAAAAGAGGCAATTATCACTTGGAGTAAGTGTTTTGCTTTCTAGGCCACCTTTGAAGATCAGGGATGAGAGACCAGAAATCAAGCAGAGTTTGTTAGTTGCCATATTTTCTCTTCCAGATGGAAATATGCTTAAATGAGTGTTTGCTATCTCACATCTAATAAAAAATCATACTGTATGTTAAAAGAAACAGAAATGGAATATATTACATTCAGTTCATCTGTTCACTTGCCTATCTCCAATTTGGAGATTTTGGTGATTTTTTTGGAAGGGATATGACTGAAATAGCCTGAGACTATGAAGGCTGACATTTCTCTGTAGCATTAGACTCTACGCCCTGCGAGCAATCAATAGCTCCTCTTGAAGCCATGCTGAATGAAAGGAGAAGCTTTTGCTTGGCCACCACTTAAGTTCCGTTTCCCTGACATGCTGGATCTGTCCAAATCATGAGGAAGCAGGAAGATCCAGCAGTACTGAGGCAGTCTGCTGTAGTAATTCTCCATTTTGTTTCTAGCAGGGAAGTGAGAAGTGGTGTTTGTTTCATGTGGACCATTCCTTACCAGATGCTAATGCAATCAGGCTGAACCATAGCAAGAGATGGCCCACTTGTAAGAGCTGGAGCTGTCAGGACTGACTGTAGTGATGGAACTCAGCTCTGTGCTAGATCAAGCTGAGCTCCAAAAGAATAGTGGGGCTGCCTGAACTGCCACAGATGGGACAGCTCTGAAAAAGCAGTGCCTGTTTCACCTTTTATAATCTTTAGGCATTAGCTGTTAGATCATGTGCAATACTTACATTTGCTCCTAGATAGTAGTGCCAGTGTGCTAAAGTGAAGGCTGGCTTGAGGCTTGGCTGAAATTCATATTCAAATACATTTCCTCTGAACACCGTTTCTTTCTATGGATCTGCATTTCTAGGTTGAAATGCTGGATTTCAATTTATTCTAAATAAATCAACATTGTTATTGTTTAAGGTGTTAATCTATTGAATAAACTTTTAGATGCCTTAACCAGGTTTGACAAAAAGGGCAGAAGGTGTACGAGGACATCAAAGTTAGGCATACAGAAACAGCAAAAATTACTGTGAGGACAGAGAAAGATGAGATTTTACTAATATTCCTATGGAGGGAAAGGTAGAAAACAGGCACAAGACTAATTGTACTGGGCAGAACCACTTTGTTTTGCCCTGTATCCTGTCTCCAGTTATGTCACAAAATGTGTCTAGAAAAAAACATTAAAAGATAGGCAAGTACAATTTCCCCCAATGCACTTCCAGTTTGAGCTTGAGATGTCTCTGTTTCTCTTCCCTGAATTTGGTCAACGCCTCCTTGAAGCCATAACACCAAGATTCTACTCTTGAGAGCTAAATATCAACTCTCATGTAATGATTTATTAACATTAATTAATAATTTATAAATAATAGCAGTTTGGAATAGGATTTTTTTCTCCTATGCATCACTTAAGTTGCCTACATGAAATCTCCACTGTCATTTTAGTCATAAATCACTTACACTATAATGTTTTTCCATAGTTCTTTGTGGTATGTCTCTGGGTTTCTGTTGTCCTTTATTACCCTGTATTACTCTTATCATCTGCTTTCATTACTTCAGTGGTTTTGGCATAACTAATAGATGTGGTGAGCCATTCAGGTTCCTTATGGAATTCTGTTGCTACTGTCAGTTCTTGCGGCGGATGGAGATTTTACTCCTGCTTTTGTCTTTGGGCCACCTACTCATCATTCATTGAAGAACTGTCCTGACTGCTTAACTTCCTTCAAAGCTTTAGGTGAAGGATTGTTTTGAAAGTTTTTTGGAAATCTGAGTGTAACAAGGTTACCCTTGTTGACATGTTTGTGAATTGAAGAACTGCAATATGCTTAGAAGGATTTGCCTTTAAAAGCCCTATTGACTTTTTCCCAAACATCCTGTATTTATGCAGGTGCCTGCTAGTTCTGTTCTTTGTTATAACTTCTATTAATTTATCAGTTGACGTCAGTTTTACGCTCTGTGAATGTACAGTTCCATGGGTTCCCCTGGGATCATTTTGTAAACTGGTGTCAGATTTTCCACTTTCCAATAATCACATGTTGAAGTGGATTTAGCTGAGAGGGTTGTCTGCTAGTATGTAACAGTTTATCCATTTCAACCTTGAGTTCCTGTTAGGCCCCTTGGATAAACAACTTCTGGTGACTTCATACTGTGTGTTTTGTCCACTTTTCCAAATAAGTTTGGGGTCATAAAGTTTGCTCACAATCATCCTCTTTGTAGAGTTTTCTGAATGCACTCCATTTCTTCCACAAGGATTCCAATAATTAATTTGACTTCTCTGCAATGGCTATATCTTTTCAGAGTTCTTTAAATTCTCTCGTCGTCTCCAGGCCACCCAGAGTTTCTGGAAGTCTTTCCCCTTCTGAAAAGTCACAGGTACCTGCCCTGCCCGCTGCCCAGCAAGCCAGCACAGTCCCGTGGGGCAGCAGGTCCCAGGTTGTGCAGTGCACCAGGCATGGACCATATCCTGCCCAGCTGACAGGAAATCAGTGGGTGTGGAAGGAGCCAGCTGTAGGGTGGGACAGCCCAGAGAGTGGTAGCGCAGTGAGGAGTGTTGAAGAGTTGAACAGGGAACATGGAAAAGAGCTGGGAACCATGAGGGAGCACGTTCAATGGCATAGGGAGAATCTGAAGTGTTTTGAGAAAATGAAGGTGTTGGGGAACTGCTGGATTTTACTGGATTTGTTAGAGGGGATATGCTAATGAGCCATGGCTAGGGTGAGAGGGGGATGAAAGGAAATGTACACAGTGAGTGTAAACCACAAGCCATTAAAGCTAACGAAGCCTGGATTTTTTTCCTTCTCTTCGTAAAGCAGCTTGCCTTAATAAGATACTCACTTCTTCTGCACCACTTTGTATTTCACTTCCTGCTGTCACCATCTTGTTCACTTTCATTCTTGTTTTTCTAGTTTTACTCAAATACAATTCTTTGATTGCTTATTCATTATTCATAAAAATGGTACTTGGCATTATTCACCTTCAAAGCTCTTGCAAGCCTGCTGTGTCTGAGCCAAGATCAATGGTTAAGACAGAATTATAAAAAAATGCTTTGCGGTCTGGTTTGGATTAATTAGCTTATTTTTGGTAGCATTTTTGGCTAATATCCTAGCCGGTTGCAGGTGGAGTCATCTTGAAAATGCATATTGGCATAGCAGCAGATATCTGAATTATAAACATGTAAGATACACTGAATGTTGCAGCTCCCTTTCAATTAAGTTTGAGGATTAGATACCACATGTCATGCAGAGTTTAACTATGTGGAAATATATTATTGGTGGTCATCACTGTAGTACTGGGTAGTTCTTCTGGATATAGAAAGGAGAAGGGAATTGTTCATATCCCAAAGAGCACATGGTCTAAGGATACACTCCATGTGGGTTGTTTTTGTTAGGGCCCTGAGGACACTAGTAGGCTTTACTGGCCCTGACCGGACTCTCCACACCCAGCCCACTGCCCAGGACCCCCTCGTAGCCTCCTGGGGCTGCTGGCTCCTGCCCCAGTGATGCTGCAGTGAGGATCTGCACAACTCTTCCTGGTCCACCCATGGACCCTGATGAGCCAGGCCCACCTGCATTCCCATCTCCCAGCCTAGTTTCAGGTGGAGGTGCCCAATTCCTAGGCCTGGGGCTGTGCCCTGGCTTGTACTCTTCCCTGGCTTGCAGTGCTGTCCTGGGAGAGCATCCCTCTACTGGCCCCTAGCCCAAAGGAAGCAGCCAACCTTTGGGGCACCTTGACAATTTTCTTTTTTCCCTTTCCGTTATTAACTTTTTTCTCAGCAATTAACTTTTCCCTAAGCACTTATTATTCAAAGTTAACAAAGCTGCGTTTTTTCACTGGAGACTTCTTACTTGCCAAGACTTTGGCAATGAAACATTTACAGAAATGATAGTGGTGATAGTTTTCCTTTGTATTGTTTGGTTTTCGCCCTTCTTTGCTACGTGTTTCCTAAATGAGGCTACGGTTCAGGGCATGTCAAAATAAATATTAACCGTATTTCAGAAATTATAAACACCAGAAAGTAGATGTTTATCAAATAAAATGATGCAGTGTTATTTCAAAAATACTAAGAAAGGTTAAAGAGAGAGAGCCTGGTTTTGACTGTGGTTTTAAGCCATGGAAGCACTACATAACATAACCGTAACAGCACATAACTTATTTTATCATTGTGAGCAGTATCTGTTTTCAGTGGGTAACAGCCGTACAGGACCTTGTTAACAGCCTCTATTTCCTGCCACATTCTCCCTGTCAGCACTGAGATTTGTGTCTGACCCCAGTGGAACCTGGCAAGCATGTGAAGCTGCCCCAGAAGTCATAGTAATGATGTTTCTGTGTCCAAAATGATGCTTTAGTTGCATCTCAGTGGGCCAAAGCTGTGCAGCCTGCTGGGCTAAAAGTTGCAGTGGCCTTGTCTGAAACCTCTCGGGCATAGCATGGTTATCAGTAACCAAGTGCTTTGAGCAGCAACTGTTGGAGTGGTGTAACAGGATGTTTTGTTGCTGCTTGTCAGTCTGGAAAAGCAGCACCAAAAAAAAAAATCACAAAATAATTCAGGTTGACTACCTCCGAGTCCTGGAAGGTGCCCAAGGAGCAAGGGTAAGAACTTGCCTGCGATGTAGGTTGTTTGGACGTGTGATTGCAGAACCTCACTGCTCACTTGGGACTGTATAGTAAATTGATATTTGCTTTGATAGCTTGCTAGTATTTGAGTTGCAACAAGGCACTAGGAAATTATTCCCACTGAATCACTTGTCCACGGTTGGTGATATGAACTTTGTGGATCACTGCATGCCTGCAATGCATTTGTCTGGGAAGCACAGTCCTCTTCCCATGCATAGTTTCCTATCCATCTCATCAAACTGACTGGAAAGTTTTTCAAGGGCCTCTTTTAAAGTGTTCCTACATAGTGCCAGCATTTTCTGTCTTTCTGAGTCAAGTCCCATTCATAGCTTCTCTTCCAGTGCATGTTTCATACACAAAAATAAACATTACATGGTATATAATAAGCTGTCTAGGACACTTTTCCAGAATTCTTTTGTTTGCATGTGATGCATACTGGGATTGTCTTTGCAGAGGAGGTCTGGAGGTCTAATGACTCAGAGGCATAGCTTTTTACTTGCTGATGATATCAGATACAGTTGGCCTGGTAACAGCAGATGCTGCAACTACATCAGCAGTTCGTCTGTCTAGGAACTGATGAAAGCAATGCAGTGTTCATAAAAATGAAATCCCTGGCCTTCTAAACTTCTATACCACAGCAGCCTGTATGCAAATGAGCCCTGAGAGCAAGCGGTGCCAGGGTCATGGGCAATATCAATATTCCCAGAAAGGACGCATTGCTGGTGTCTTAACTGGCCATAAAACTGGACAGAGCAGTTGGGCATTAACTGACTGCTCTTTTGGGAGTTTTTAGAATTCAGGGAAGATGGTTGTATGCATTTTCTCACTTCTCTTGAAAACATTAAAATATATACTTTATGCAGATAAAGAAACTACATTCTTGTACGCATGTTAGGCTGAAGCAAGGGAAGAACGGAACTAAATGAATTTGCAACAGTGATGAAGATTGCAGATTTTTCATTCTGAAATCCATGAGGGAATGGAATTTAGTTGTCCTGGCTGACATGAGATAAAAGCATTCCAGAGCCCGAAGAAAGCAGAAAGAGGCTTTTGGAACAGAAACTGGCTGACAGCATCTAAAAATGTCCTGTTATCAGGTTATGTAATAATATATTTATTATTTATTATAAATATGCAGCTTTATATTTGCCTGTACACACGTGTGCAGTTACTGAAGTAATAAGAACCGTACACAGATTTCCAAATAGGGAGCTGGGCCCCTATTAAAATATTTCTCTGGCACTGTACAGCTTTGGGAGGATTCTTTTATCTGTGTTCCTTTCGGGGTGTACATAAATGGAGTGATTCTGAGGAAAATGATTGTTCCTGCACTCTGTGGATGCATAAGCCTTACAACAAAGAGTCCCTGCAGATTTTACTCTCTATAGAAGGAATAAATAATGCTAGTTCTGTAGGAGAGATATTGGAATATTTATCAGGGTGGTGTGTGTGTCAAGGAAGGGTTTTCTATCCTAATTGCCTTCCAGTAATCTGAATTTCAAATGCTCTTCCTTTGGATTTTTATCTACATGTTTCCTTCTCCCTTATGCTGACTGAAATGTCCCTTGTTTCCAGGGTGAGCTAATACTGCTCTTAAATCAGTCAGTTGATACAGAGGAATAAGACTGCAGAGAAATAGTGGTAGCATATTTTATTCTTTTGAGGGTAAGGGAGGAGGGATTACACGGGGAGGAATTAGGTGTCTGAAAGAAAAACTTGGGAAAATAAGATTGCTGAAAAAACCTTGCTGAAAGCTAAAACTCTATTGTTGGGATTATGCCCAGAAAGGCAAATGAGAATGCAGGAGACAAACAGTGAGCTCAATATCTGGAATGAAAGAATGGGAGAAGGGTTTGGCACAGGGTCAGGGAGATGTTGACTTGGCCAAGAGGAGGTATGTAGAAGTGGCTGTAACCTGGGTAGTGCCATTGAACGAACAGGGCAAAGGCAAACAGAGTTAGTCTGAACCAGAGGTATTAGAAAAAATTGCACAGAACTTGTGTGAAGGAAAGTAAGTAGCTGGGCTAGGAAGAAAGTGTTTCACGTTAGAGGAATATAGGTAATAATTTTGGGTGACTCTGCAGCTAGATAGTTGTGGGTAATTTGGTAGTAAATGCATAGATATGATTGGCTAGTATTTCTGACTGTTGCTCTGCCACCAGCAGGGAACTGTTCCTTAAAAGAGCGTGAAGTAAAGAAACAAGAGTGTGACTTGGACATACAGTAAGGCAGGGAGTGTGTGTGGAAAATTGTAAAACCTGACCAAATGGCAAGGGAGGATTAACCCATGCATCTTGCCTGAGTTGGACTCACTGGATGATTTATTAGACTAGCTCTTACTTCTAGCACAGGCTTAGATGTTTGTGTGTGGAGGTGAATTAGATCACATCACAATAATTTTTTACCTTTTTTTCTCTGCCTGCCCACTCTTCACTACCGCAAATGTCTCAGTGCCCAAAAGGCATGCACTCAGTTGTACAATTGTATATATAAACTGCCCTACAGGTGCAGCTGCACAGCAAACCCTGTTTTTAGAGTTTCCCTCACCATGTAACCCTGCACTTACCTTCTTTTTTCAAGCAGAATTAATCCTGCTGCATCTTGCAAATATTCATTTTTTTCCTTAGGGTATTACCATTCTTCCCACTAACCACACGTCCTGCTGTATGTGGATCCCATCAGCTGCAGTAGGCCTTTTTTCCCTGAAAATGTGATATTTCATGTATTTCCCAGACAATGTATTTTGGTTGGTTCCATCACACTTGTAAATTTTTGTCTATATTATCATGGTTATTTCTCTTAATGTCAGTATCTGACTTTCTAAATACAAAATTAATTAAGGCTGTAGCTAATGATGGCCCAGACCTTGACATTGTCATTGGACGCAGTTGGGTAAGGGGAAGAAAGGTCCATATATGGAATTCTGTTGCAGTAAAAAGTGTGTTCCGGCGCTTTTCTTTCTGCTTCCTTTACTTCTCTTAAGTACTGGACTTAGAGCCAAGGATTTGGGTTTAAGTGGCTCTATTGATCTGGTGTGGAGTGACAGTGCTCATAGTCCCTGAAGTAATGATTTGCCTTTGCTGCCTTGCTGAGAGGAAGATGTTATCCTCTTAGATCATTATTCAAAAGTGCTGAGATTCTATGAATAGACAAACAGTAGCAGTTAAGGGAGATTATGAAGCTGGATGTGCTATATGGCTTCAGGAAGCTAATACTCCTAGATATTAGAGGCCTGATCTTTCTGATGTATTACTCTGTGCCACTTTTCATGTTAGGAATACAGCACAGCAAGAGAGCTTTTTGTGCAAGAGAACACATAGGATCTCTGCTTCATTTTCTTTTTTTTTCTTTTTTCCTGTGTTACCATGTCTTTTCGCTGTGTCTGTGGGGTTTTTTATTTACAGGGCCACCGGATGAAACGGCAGGTTGATGTCTGGGGGAGCTGGGGTGAATGGGGCAAGTGCAGTCGGAGCTGTGGCGGTGGAGTCAGCTTTCGGCAACGGCGCTGCTATTCCCAAAGGTGAGGGCTAACCTCCTTTTTTCTTTTCTTTTTTGTCTTTCCTTTAAATGTGTTGTACTGTTACTGAGCTCCTGCAGTTATGTTCCAATATACATCCAGAAAAAAAATTACTTAGTGTTTGATCCCAGGGGAATGAGTCCACTTTGAGATGAACCTCAGTTTCAGTCTTGTCACTTCTGTTTTAAGTAGTGCCCTCTTCAACACACGCTTGCTTTCGCTCCTTTGATAGAGTGCAGCAGTTTCTGTGTGAGATTTGAGGCTGTGCAATCAGGGGATTGGCATGGTAGCAGCTGTTCAATCAGGTCTAGTGTGGCAAGCCCTGAGGGAGATGGGGAACAGGCCAGAGCACTTGGTTTCTCTCCCGAGAGACTGCTGAGGTTTCCTCAGGTTTATGATTCCCAGGACGGTAAATTGCCCCAGAAGAAACGGAAGAGTGAATTTGGCTCAAGCAGCGTTAGCACTGTGCCACCTCATTTGCAGCTGGGTTAGCTGCATCCTAATGAGGATGACGACTGGTACTGCACCTGTTGGGAATGATGGACCTTAGCAAGCCTGTTGTGGATGAAAACAAAGCAAAGGAGGAAAAAAAAAGCCAGACTCGCAATAATACCCTGAAAAAGGAGCCTCTCTCTGTTTAGAGAGATGAGAGAAGATTTTGTAATAGAAGAAGCCAGAGTTATGAAGCACTACTGCTTCCCACACAGAATAATGAAAGGTGTCTTTTGAAGGCTGCCCGTTATGGTTTATACCTGCCAGAATCCCTGGAGGCCTATCTCTCCATTTTAGGAACACTGAGGTGTTAGGCACTGATTGGCTTTTTAGATCAATTTCCTCCATAATTGTTACTCTCCGTAATTCTCATCTGGGGTCATTTGACTGGAATAAGGGTGTTGCACACTTTCCGTAGGCATGTTTAGCTCTTCCTAGTAAGGGGCCTATTGTGCACAAAAAAATCAAGATAGATGATGCACAAATATGTTCTGAACTGGCCACTTTCCTCCTTCTGCTCATAACATGTTTCTCTTTCTCGTATGGACACCGGACTAAAATCTCAGCTTCCATTATTTAGTTGAAACATGGCCCTGAAGAGCTGTACTGCAGTTGTTCATGGTGCGTCTCATTTATGCCAGAACACAAACCACGGCATAAAATACCACTAGAAAATGCCGGTTGCTTTAGTGGTGAAGAAGTCCATTTTAGTTATTTTGCTATTTCAGGGAACTCTGTGAGGGTGATATGCTCGGTGTGAGGGTGATATGTAATGTCTGCCATGAGATGACTTTTTGCTTGTGTATTCTTCAGAGAGCTCCATGTATTTTCTCTGTCTTCCAGGACAGAAGGTCCTTCCAGTTGTGTTGGACCAACACGAAGCTATCGGTCATGTAATGTTCAGGTATAGTGCTCTGGTTTTGGGTTTTCTTGCCTGCTGCTTCTTTTCCCCACATAAACATCATTCTTATTTCTGATGTTTCCCCACACAAACATCAGAAAGAAGACGTGGTTATTAGTTTCTGTTTCTCTGATGTCGCTGGTGGATGCAGTTCATTAACAGTACCCCTTCAAAAGCATATTGAAATTATGCCCCAATTTAAATGGGAGGAATAAGAATAAACCCCAGATTTTTATTGTACACTTTATTTTCCTCCTTTTTTAGAATAGTCCAGTGCAAACATTTTCTCTTCCAAACAGAACTGCCCAGAAGGCTCCCGGGATTTCCGGGCAGAGCAGTGTGCAGAGTTTGATGGGACAGAATTCCAAGGCAAGAAATATAAGTGGCTTCCATACTATGGAGGTAATGATAAACATGTGGGGTTACAGTTCGTCACTACCTATCAACAGTATGTTTTGAAGTGACTGTAATGTTTTTTACTGTAGTATCCTTGCAGGGTACTTCCTTAGTTGGAGTGGGGGGCAGGAGTTGGCATGGAAAAAAATCCTTTTGCCAGCAGAAAAGCATTGCTGTCTTGAAGACACTGGATGCATGGGCCAAGAGACAGCATTGCAGAAATGCTTACTTGTCTCTTGTAACAGCCATTCCTTCAGAAACATCGCTCAAGGAAATCTGGAACTGCTTGCAGCTAGGTTCTGAAGTATTAGAGGAGCAGAAGTTCTGCTGTATTTTCCAATATTGGCAAAAGAATATTAGCAGGGCACAGGAGAATCAAATGTATATAATTAATGTGTGCTTCAGAAAGTATGACATCTCTTCAATCGGCCCATGCTTTCTTGAGGAACCAGCTCAGAAGGCAGGTGTGGGAGCCAGGGGTCCTTGCTCTGAGCTTTGATATAGTATCATTCACAGTTGGTTAACAAATTATGAGGGATTTTAAGATGGATTTAAAGGGGTTTTTGTTGATTGTTAAAATAACAGTTCTGGATCAACACTTGTTCTCGTTCTAGAAAGCCCTGTACTCCAAGGGAGTAGAAGAGCAATCCTACTAAGGAATAACCAAATGTCCACTTAGACCAATGTCCCCTGAGGAAATATATGCATACAGTGAGACTTTACCAGGGTATTTTTCAAGGCTCCAGCAATTTGTGACCCAGAAATTCGTTCAGTATCTGCCACTTAATAACTGTCCACCCCTCTGTCTCTGCTCCTGTGATCTAGAACTAGGCTTCTGGTGCAGTATCAAGCTATTATATAATGTTTCTTTTTTCTCTCCTGCCAGCACCTAATAAGTGTGAGTTAAACTGTATTCCCAAGGGAGAAAACTTCTACTACAGGCACAAGGAAGCAGTGGTAGATGGGACTACCTGTGAACCTGGCAAGCGGGATATCTGTGTAGAGGGAGTTTGTCAGGTTAGTCATCTTGTTACTTCCTTCATTCATCACTGGGTCTGTCAATCTTTCCGTTGTCTCCCTTTGTTCTACTTGACCTTTCATAATAGCATCAGAAAAGGTGAATCATTCAGTTTCCAGGTGCTGAGGAGCATGTGGACAGCATTTATCTGGCTCTGGATGTGAAATAGTAGATTTCAGCTTTATCGTTTCTCTGTCAACTCCTTCTCTGCCCTATCCTGGCTTTCCAGGCTCGCTAGATTCAGGCTTTCTCAATAGATCTGTCCAGCATTTGGCCTTTTTTTTTTTCCCTCTGTCATTACAGTTTATTCCTATTAATGCTCCTGTGCTCTGACAGGCCGTTGGCTGTGATAATATGCTGGAATCTGCCAAGAAGGAGGACAAGTGCCTGCAGTGTGGAGGAGATGGTAGCACCTGCTATGGTGTGAAGGGCACTTTTGATGTGGCCAGTCTCCCCAAAGGTACAGATGATCCTAGGTAGTTTGGGCAGGTGAGGAGGAGAGAGTTAAACCAAAAATCAGCTGCTACAAGGGCTGATGGGGACACCTGCTCACGTGATTGTTATAGGCATGCTTGGATGTTCACTTGAAATATCTGTACGGTGTGTGGCCTTAGCATCAGAAAAGGTACTGTTGGCCTTATCCTGGGAATCACTTCCTTAATCTCTGTCCATATTGAAGTACTTGCCCTGATGCTGATGTCTTTCCCTGCTCCCTCTCCAGCAGGTGCTATAAATGCACCATAATAACATCACCACACACCACCTTCGTGAGGCTGTCCAGTGTCTTGATAGCCCCACCAGGACACGTGCAGGGCTGGAAATGGGACTGTATCATCTGCATTTGGCCGATTTTGAAAAATTTCAAGATGTCAACTGCTCTTGTGGTCACATCTCTCTATGCTGAACTCCAATATGATTCTTGCTGAAATTCCAAAGATTTCAAAATGTAGAAAATGGAATTTTCTGAGGTGTCATTGGAATTTCTGACACATGGACTGATCTGTGGATAATGTAGGGTGAGGCTATTCGGCATGCAGTTAAAGTGACAATGGAAATGCTTTGTGTCACCAACAAAAAGCTCATCTAGTTGTTCAGGCACCAATGAAACCATGAGCATCTTTGGCACAGAAGAGTGCTGTGTGGCATCCACAGTCAGATATGGAATAATCCCCCTTTATTTTTTCAGGTTACAATCAAATCTTTATTATCCCTATGGGAGCCACGAGCATCCAAATTAAGGAGGTTATGCCCAGCAGGAACTTCCTAGGTATGATTGATGTCAGAATCTGTGTGTCAATCCATTTGGATTCCAGCCATTATGCTAAAATCTGGTTTTCAGGTATGGGGTTTGGGATGTTTACCTTGAGGGCTTGATATGGCAGAGGGAAAAACTGAGTATCAGGATCTGAATATTAAGTATCCTTGAAATGTGAGTGATGCACAACTCTGGGCTTCACATCTACCTAATTTTTTCTCCTGTGGAGGTCTTGCTGTTGGGTGGGGAATAAAAATACCCAAACCACACTGAGACTTCCTGCCTGTAACTTTACAAGGAGTCTAGTTGATACAGCAAAATTTGGCTATGATTCCTGTTGTTTGGTAAATGCAAACCCTACCTACTCCTGCCATCTAGAAGTTTGGGGTGGTCTTCTTTTCCCCATAGATTTCTTCTGGGTATTTTTACAGCCTCAAACTCTGGTCATTCTGCAGAGGGAGAAAAGGCCTTGCCTAGCTTTCTGGGCAGGGCTGAGCAAATTCCAGTGGAGAAAGCAAATACTCTCCTGCTTTCTGAGTGTTCCATCACTCAGTGCTTAGGACAAACCAGTCCGGTGATGTTTTCCTTTGTAGAAAACTGGATTCAGCACACATCTTGGTTTCTGAATAGAGTATCTGATGAACCAGATGGTGGTGTAAAGGTAGTGGAGTGTGAATCCCACATCTTAGTGGCAAGCAGGACAAAGGCTGACATCAGCTGTGCCCCAGCAACTAACAGTGGGGAATGCAGAGGCAGGGCAGGAATATGCTGGAGGCATTTGGCAGTGCAGCAAAAAAGTGCTTGATCTGCAGCAAAACTGGCAAGAACCACTGTTTGAATGTGGAGCAGCTTCTGCTAAAAAAGCCATACAGGAAGGGAAGGACAGCATTGAATGAGGATGATGGTCACCTTCATTTGCTTGTGACACAGTACTGAGTGGAAACAGGAGCAACCCTGTGGAGTTCTTATGATCCTCTTTCTCTGGCGTGTGGGTTTGTCCAGCTGTCAAGAATGTGCGAGGGGAGTATTACCTGAACGGGCACTGGACAATCGACTTCAGCCGGGCGCTGCAGGTGGCCAGCACGGTGCTGCACTATGACCGTGGCTCGGAGGGTGATGTGGCCCCAGAGCTCCTCCATGCCCGGGGTCCCACCACAGAACCCCTTGTCATTGAGGTGAGCAGCCGTGCCTTCCCCCACTGACACTCTGCGCTCGCTTTGCGTGGTGGGAGTGCGCTGGCGGATACCACTTGGGAAAAACTGGAGATGTGACAGGGCCCCCAGGAATCTTACAAAGGTGGGCCTTCAAGCTAGACCAAGGTGGTCTTCTTGCAGAAATAGCACTTATTGCTGCTCTGGTTCTATTGCCCAGAAATGAGCAGTGCAAGGCTCGATGTTGGTTTCCTGCCTATTCCTTTGGGCTTTGACTTTAAGGGAGGCAAAAGTCAGCACCAAATGGTGTTGGGGCAGGGACAGGCTCCAGGACACTGCTTGTTATACTGTGCTGTAGGGCAGGAAAGGTACTTGCTGTGCCAGGAGCAGCTGGATCTTCTAAAGCCGAGAGGGATGAATGTTCCCTTCTCTGAAAAATAATGCTCTCCAGATTATGATAGAAGGCAAGGAGAAAATACAGTGCAGAGAATTAGTGCTTCTTGAATGGGAGGGGTGCAAGTCAGCTCAAACCCTCAGATATGGTGGGGAAATGCTACGAGAAGTGTAATTTCCCTGACCTCCTCCCATGCTTTTGCAGCTCATCAGCCAGGAGCCAAACACAGGGATACAGTATGAGTATTACCTGCCTCTGCGAGGACAGGGCTCGGGTTACAGCTGGAGCTACAGTTCCTGGAGCGAGTGCAGCTCCGAATGTGGAGGAGGTAAGGGGGGAGGACCTGATCCATGGTGGCTGGTGTGGGGTTTATATCCATACCCTGCAGGCAGTGTGACAGTGTGCAGGCAGTGTGCCCTCTGCAGCAGCTTCCCAGCAGTCTCCTGCTGGAAGGCAGCACAGGTATCTGCAGGGTGTTGCTAAGGTTTTGTCAAGGGAGGGCCATGCATGGAGTCACAACAGGATTGTGCCTCATGCCTTGTTCTGTCTTATTTTCCATTCCCTAGTCCTCTGACTTAGTACTAGGACCTGTTAAGAATCTTTATAGATAGCCTTTGTTTTGTTTTGCTTCAGGTCTTCATAGTCTTTTCAACCACTTGAGAGGTCCTCTCCAAAGAGACCTGGCCTACATGAGTGAATCACATCATTCTCCTCTGCCACAGCCTGGAAGATTCGCTCTCTCCAAGAGAACTGTCAGATCTCTTGGGGTGTCCCATCATATTCAGTTTACAGATTCTTCCATGAGCAAAATTATGGATTTTAAGCTTAAAAGAAAAACAAACCAAAAAACTTCAATCAAACAGACAAAAAACCCCTCTCCAGCTGATTAGTATATAGAGTTCTTATCAGCCTCTTCTGGGCTTCTGTGCTAATGGCCATTTTGGCAGCTTTTGCCATATTGAGATTGTAGGTGCTAAAATTGTCTTTGCCTGGGCACTCAAACCCTGTAGGAAGCATGAAGAGTTGCAAGTTTTACTCCCATATCCAGTCTTCACAAGACTGACCTTTTAAGTCTAACAGGAGACCCCCCAGTTCTGCTGTACGCTGCACACATCTTGCAGGGCTCCTTCATGAGCAGCTTATGGGTAGGGCACTCCCCTTGTGAGTCCAGATCCGTAATACAACAGGAACATTCCCCTCAGCTACACAGAACTATACTGTCTCCCTTGCTTTTCCAGTAGGATCCTATATTGTGGGAAGGCATCATGCGTCCATATAGTGAGAGACAGAGAACTGCACCTGTCTCTTTTCCAGAACGGCTGGGACAGGTGTAGGTTCTACATGACTTTAGAAACTTGTCTTGCCAACACCAGTGCATTGCAAACCTAGTCCTGGGTAGCTTGTGTTGACCAGATACTCTCTTGCTCGTCCTCTAGGTTTCCAGTCCCGCTCGGTGTTTTGTACCATAGACAATGAAATTTATCCGGACTATATGTGCAGGAATAAACCACAACCAGACAATAACCGGACGTGTGGTCATCAGCCTTGTCCCCAGACAAAACGGTACAATTTCTTTCCTTATTCTGGACTCTGATTTCTTCCTGAGGTGCTTTTGGAACCGAGAAAAAGAGTGACCCTCTCACTTCTGCCCTCCAGCTTTAGTCTCTCCAAGGAGGTACTTCACTTCTTAGAGAAAGCCAGAAACAAAAGATGGAGATGATAACACAGTGAGGAGCATTTCTGTATGCACAAGGAAAGGGCTTAATGCATCCTGTGTTTGTTTTATAGACCAATTAAATTTGCCTTCCAAAATAGGATTGTGGAAGACAGTTGTCTAGCCCATGCAGGAGATATGAAACAGATTCTCTGGCTTTTCTTCTCTTGAGCTGGAGCCTACAAAGACAGAGTAGCAGATCTGAGCTGGTGTCATTTTGTGTCATTTCTGCATTCCCAGTGTCCTTTCTGTTAGAAAGGGATGAATCCTGGAGTCTTTTCATTCTCCAGCATTTTCAGACCTTTTCACCCAGCCATTTCCACCTTGTCCCTTACGGCTGGCTTCACTTGGCCCTTAATGCACATCCAGAGCTGTAATGTGTGCATTAGCTGTGTGTCTGTGTATCAGTGGAGGCCTCTGAGAGTGCTGGTGTGCGTGAGAGGGCATCTGGGAGCATTTCTGAATACATGTTAGCCTGTAGCTACTTGTTTTAAGTTCTTTAAAACCTTTGTTCTATATATAAAGGACTTCTTACATCTACCTGCCGCAAGCCTGGAGTCACAGCGGCGCTCGGAGCTCTCAGATGAAGAGGTAACAAGGAGATGGAAGTTACAGAAAGCACAGGAAGGCAGCTGCTCTCTTCTGCTCTCCACCTAGTTGCCCGCTGAAGTCCGTGGGGGCTTTCCTCTTTGGCACTGGTGGCAGAAGTGGGTGTTGCTTTGCTTTTGGTTCTTGCCAGTGAAAACGGTGGTGGAGGGTGCTGGCTGGCAGCTTTGCTCAGGTGGCTGCACGTGCCTCTGGTAACTTGATTCTCAGGGGACTGAGAAAGGGACAATTTCTTCATAGCTTCTGGCTGCTTATTCTCGTGTTTTCTCTGGAATCAGGGTAAAGAAGTTCTGGAAGATTTTTTTAAAATGAATTTACTTATCAAGATAAATAAAAGAACATAAATGAAAACAGGGCATGATTGATTGGGCAATTGTAACATTGGCCAGCATGCCATAGCAAAAGCCTTAGGGTTTCTTAAAAGCTCTTCTTTCTTTGGCATGGGCACTGTAGCAGGCAGAAAAGAGCCTGTAAGGTGTGGTGAGTACAAGGATGT
The DNA here is from genome assembly GCA_013397055.1 of Pachycephala philippinensis. Classification (NCBI taxonomy): domain Eukaryota; kingdom Metazoa; phylum Chordata; class Aves; order Passeriformes; genus Pachycephala; species Pachycephala philippinensis. The sequence goes on from VWZT01016790.1 coordinate 108,922, forward strand.
GGCAGATATAATAATGTACACTGAGATATGAGAAGTTAAAAGTATCAAAAGCAAAACAGTTGTCCCCCAGCAAGCTGCTAATAGCTTAGGACTGGCAATTTTTGCCCTCTGATGAGGGTCCCAGCCTTACGGTTGACCTTGTCTTACAAAGCAAATGAAACAAGTGTCAGAGAGGTCTTGACTCGCAACTGAAGGAAGCTGTAGGTGATCCCATCTGGTTGACACAGCCTTTCAAAAACTGTACATTTTCTTTACAGGAGGCAGAATACAGTTGTTGGGGGGAGTTATTCCCATTGGAGCTTTTGGAAAAATTTGATCAATTAATTTGTTAAAAGCCCTGCAACCACATCATTGTAAATGGCTTCTACTGAGTGTATTTGTTCCCTTTCCAAAGGGAACATTTTATAGTGAAGGCCATTCAGTTTTGGGTTGACATTTGCATCTTTAGCGATAAAGAAGGGTGTGTTTAGGAGCTGACCATGGCAGAGTCTACTGTGGAATTCCTGTTAGAATGTGAATATGAATTGGCTGGCTGAAACTTGGTTAAGGCGTGGCAAGAGCAAGATCAGAGACCTAGCTGGAATGCTGGGGGAGAAAACTGAGTGAACTGCCTTCACTCCCTGGCTGGGCCTTACCTGGCTGCAAGGGGTTATGGCAGCTGGCATGCAGATCGCCATAATGCTTCCCCTTCACAACCAGTGCCTTTGGACTGTACTGCATGCTGGATTTAGGGATGAAATATCATATTCTCCCTGAAGCCAGGCCATGAAAGGTGTGCTTCCAGCTACCTGGCTGGCTCTGAGAAGCTGGAGTGGTCATGGGCAGAGATTTTAGCATCTAAACAGATTGTTTTGCGGACATTCCTCTTGTTAGCAAGCGTGTATCATTTCTGCAGCAGCTTCAGCAACCAAAGACAGGACAAAGTCTATTTACATTCTTGTGGGCTTTTTGTATGTGTGCTGCAGTTAGAGAATTTGACTGATGGGAGGAATAAACCAGCTTTCTACTGGCTATCAGTGAAAAGTTAAGCACTTCTGAGAGTGTGGGGCATGGTTTGCGGGCAGAGTGAGGACTTGCCTTGGTTTTACTGTTTCTGATGTCTGGACTGTATAGTGGGGGTTTTTAGGCTGTTGTGGTAGCTTTTCTTTCAGCTGATCTGGATTGTTTTACTTTGAGCTTATTCTTTCTTTTTCTTTGATATTCTGTTCCAGGCATAGCATTTTTGCAGACATCAGGAGACCAAAACCCATGGAGAGAGATCTTCCCCTTCTGGGAGAGCTCTGCATTTCCAGAGAAACAAGTGTTTTGTAGCTGGAGATATGTCTCTGGAGTGGGACTAATGCTCTGCATTGCCAACTAAGCTGGGCACGCTTGGTCAAATGGGAACTTGCCTCTGATTCTCTTCTGCAAAGGGACATCATCCCTGTTTGATTTCTACAGGGATGTGGCATTGACTCCTCTGTGCCTCCGGGCAGTTTGGCCGGGCTTACGGGTTTTTTTGGTTGATTCTGTGACCTGCAGGTGGAAAACAGGAGAGTGGGGATCCTGCTCAGCTACCTGCGGCGGGGGCACCCAGACTCGCTCCGTGTACTGCGTGGCCTTTGACGGGCAGAGCTCGCAGGGGGTGGTGGATGACGCCGAGTGCATGGCCTTCGCCCAGCAGCCGCGCCGCAGCCAGCCCTGCAACGTCAGGCAGTGTGCCAGCTGGAGCACGGGGCCCTGGTCCGAGGTCAGTGCCCCTGGGCAGGTAACAGCGTCTCGGCACCTACTGCAGGAGGATCTGCCAAAGCCTGGGGAGAGAGAGCCAGGCTCCTCTTCTGGGACTACAAAAAGCAGGTGTCCCTGGATGGGTGGTGTGCAGAGGTATAGAACTTGTCCCTGCAGCCCTCTGATAACTTCCTATGAACACATCCCTGTTCCTCAAAACTGTGTGTGCCCCTGCACCTCTGCTCTTCTCGTTGCCTGTTCTCTCTTCCCTGCTCTGCCAATCCTTTCCCCACTGCTGTGTTTTTATCAGACCCCCACACGCAGCACTGGCTTGGTTTCTGATCCAGGCCGGTTGAAGGCAGAAGGTGGGCAGGAGAGCTGCTGTCCATCAACTGAGGATGTGCAGTAGCGCTCCCTCCTCTGTGAAACAGGAGCTCATGGGTTCTGCCTGTGCTGGTTATTTCCATGCATTTTGCTGCCTCGGCATCACCAGCCCAGGACAGCAATACCACCATCACAACCACAAGATACTCTCAAAACACTGGTGACCTGCTGTTTGCTCTGTGTCTGCACAGGGCCTCTCCAAACACAGCCACGTGGTGCATTTTTGATGCTTGTGTGCATTTTTATCAGGAGTGGAAGTGCAAGAGTGGAAACAGCTCAAACCATGTGTGCTCAGTGCAGCCAGACAGGTTTTTAGAAGGCATCTTACATTCCAAGGGCTTAGAAAGTAAAGGGAATGTCTACTCAGTCCCTAAAGTACAAGTGAATTTTCCTCTTTTAGAAGTACATGCATGCTTGCAACACTTGACGTGCAATCTTGTGGTTGTACTTAGACTGTCTGAGTTGCACAACAGCACAAAATGCAACTTCGAGGCACAATCACCTAGACTGGAAAGTCCTTCCGCCCCCTCTTTCCCCCCGCCTTGTGAGATGTGAGGTGTGACTTCGTGGTTGTGGAGTAAGAGCGCTGTTTGGGGAAGACACCAAGGGTCGTGTTCTTACAAACTGATTCCTGAGTGATTCATTCTGGGGTTCTCAGAAGCAACTGTGTTTCAGGTACTCTCAGAGTTAAAAGGTTACTGTGGTAATTGACTGGTTGAAACTCAGCTGGGAAGCTCATCTGAAGTGATTCAGACTGTTCCCAAGTTAATGCTCTCTGTAAGACACTTTGGTAATTCATGTAGGAGTAGGTTGGATTCCAGGAAACACCACTGTGAATTTAAGAGGGCATTGAAAATGTCACAAACCAGTTACTAGTATAGAAGTTGTCGCAGCTCCATGCTGTAAAAATAGAGCACGAGGTCTTCAGGCAAAAGACATAGGCAATGTAAGAACCTAACCTTTTACCTTCCCTAAAATTCATTACCTTGCATTGATTTTAGTCAAATGTAAATAACATGAGTTTCCAGATATTTTCAACCATTTTTTGTTCTCAATGTATTCTGCAGTGTTGATATTTTTCTAAATTCATCTTCCACATCTCCTTTGAGGAGAGATCAGGAGTAATTATATGACCAGGCCAAAATCATCCAGTGAGCTCCAGATCTCCCAAACCCTATCCCATTATTATTATTATCCATTATTGCCTCCTCTACAGCATAAACACCTACTCTGCTAACTCCCACCCCAGAAAATTATTTTAATGACAGCTGGTTGTTTCAGGCAGTCTCAAAATGGTGCTCTGCTCTAATGACAGGGAGCCCAGCTTGGAATTGCAAGAGGAAACCAGGTGCTTCTTTGTAATTGTTGGGCCCCTTTCTGCAGTGCTCAGCCAGCTGTGGGGAAGGAGTCCAGACCCGGACTGTCACCTGCAGGACACAGCAGGGCTCTCAGGCTCAGGACTTCGCTTGTCTAATGGAGCCAAAGCCATCGGCCACCCAGCCCTGCCTTAAGGAGAACTGCATCCAGGAAATCGGCTGGCACGTTGGAGACTGGGGTCTGGTGAGCACCTCACTGTCATGGCTCAGAAATTACTGATTGTATTGCTGTGCTCCTCACAAACAAGCTTTGATCCGTGCAGCCTGCACACTGGCTGAGGCTGGGAGCAAGTACTGCTTCATTACCAGCCCCTTGGCTCACAGTTGTGTTGTAACTGGCACTAGTAATGCTCCAGTTAATCTGGTGCCTGCTTTGTATGCAGCTGCCGCAAAAATAAATCCTTCTGAGGGGAGATTATCGTTTCAGTGACAGTGGCAAAATGCAGCCAATAAGCTCAAACAATCCACTCTTGCTGCTTATTCCCAATTCTTTGCTCCATTGCTGTGATCAGCAGAACAGCTCTCTGGCCAAGTGCGGCTTAGAGCTCTAGGCTTCAGGACTGGTCATTGCACTTGGTGATATGCTTTAAAGTACATTTTTGTAATTATTCAGATAAACTGTGCTTCAGATGGATTAATCTTGTCTTTGTGGTGGAAGCCAGACTCTGTTCAACCTGGGAAAAGTGTTGGGGGCTAGAGATATGGGTAGATCCAATGCATCAGGTGACTTCCAAACACACTTTTTCACTTCTGTGCTAGCCAGACCAGTTTGTTCTGAGCTAAAACATGTTACATCTGCTTCTTCATTAGATGTGGGCCAAGTTTTAGTTACAGCTAGAGAAGTTTCATATCTTAATCTGATCTTTCTCCTGACTTTCTGATATCAGAAGAGCTCCTATCTGCCTCTCTGAATTAGAGAGAAATACTCTCCCAATGTTTATAGAGCTTGCCATGAGCCATGTGGGTTACACAGACACCTCATGCTATCCCCTCCTCTGAGCCACTGCTCTTTGCTCCCTCTCACCCACAGCTTCCAGTGAGACAAACACCATTTAGCTTCTTACAAGAAGGCCACTCATTTGCTTTCCAGTTGTAAGTTGTTGTTCTTGAATGCAAACTGACCAATTCATAGCTGGTGGATCCCCAGAGAGCTGAGGTGCCTTTAGGCCTTCAGGCTGAAATTATCCTCTCCAGCTCCCTGGCACACCACTGTGGGTAACAGCAGCTCATCTGGATGTTACAGGCTGAGTGTGGCACAGAGCCTAATGCTTCAGGGCTGGGTGGAACATCTGGTAAAATGGTTTAAAATATGGTTTTCTAATTGTTCAGATGATTCCAGCTGAAATATTGTTTGCTTTGTCTTGGTGGAGGAAGCTGTGCTCAGCCTGCAGCTAATCATGCAGCTGTTCCCCACTTCTGGTCTGTGGGGTTTCTACATTCAGCCTTTGCTGCCTGCTCACTGCCTTGTCTCTGTGCCCAAGTGTTCCAAGAGCTGCGATTCGGGCATCCGGACACGCCAGGTCATCTGTGCTGACGGTGACTCCAAATTCTACAGTCCTGAGACATGCAAAGCCATCCAGCCACAGAAACCAGCCACCCTGGGTAGCTGCAACACACAGCCCTGCTACCTGCCACAGCGTGAGTGGTATTGCTGCACATCCTCTTTTCCCAACATGCTTTTGCTTAGGAGTAGAAATTCCCAGCTCTGTAGCAGCTTATGTTCTTGGCTTTTTGCCTGCCTGTCTCCATCCTGTGAGTTTGCCATGGTTATGTGCACAAAACACCTTCAGAGTCCCAGTACCTGTGCTGTTTGAAATGTATGCAACAGGCTTGGGAACAATATTAGTGTGTGTCCATTTTGAATCCAGTATTCTATGATGGCTCATCCAGTGTGTGCTGCAGACTGATCCTAGGACTCCCAGTCCAGAAGGAAGGTAACTTGGGCAGGCTCAGTAGCTAAAAACTATAGCCAACTCTCATCCCTCTATGGACTGGCTCTAAAGGAGTCACAACTCTTCAGAACATTTTGCTTCTTGTCTGTGTCTATTCTTCATGTCAGAGCTGCAGTGCTGATTTTTGTCTGCCTGCCCGCTGTAGGTCACTTGTCCTGACAATCCAATTGAATCCAATTGCTGCTTAGCAGCTGTTCCACAAGAGGAACATTTTCATCAGCTTTTGTCTCCTGCTGACTCCTGGATGTATTTGCAGTTATTAGAGCACAGGGCTGGACTAATTGCACTCACGTTGTGTATGTCTCTCTTTGCAGAGGTCCCCAGTATGCAGGACACTATGGGATACGATGTCACTCGCCAGTCCTTGCTGATGCGTTACAACCCAAACAACCCTGCCCCAGGTTTGGAAGAATTTTTTTAATCTGGGGATTTGATCATGGGGTACTTGGAATAGGGTGTGGTAGGGAGAGGGATCGTTTTTTTCTTAATTTCTCTCTATTTTTTTTTCATGGGCTCCTGGAAATTCAAGGAGCCAGGGACAAAATTCTTTGTCAAAATTCTTTCTAGATTCTTTTACATCAATACTGACCAGTATTTGAATCTATCCATGCAGAAGACTCTGTACAGTATATGGATCCCAGGTTCTGTCAGCATGACTTAAGTGCTGGCTGGAAGAATTGCTGTCCAAAGCAGATCATAGGAATAAAAAAGAATGATGTGAAGGGACCACAGCAGTGTGACAGGTGGTTTCTCATGGGACAGCAGAAAGAATGGTTAGGGCAAAGTACCTCAGCCAGATCAGGAAGGGTGGGCCAGAAGACACCCTTAGAGGTGATGCAGAAAATCCTGCCAGGTAGCCTTGGGCAGGTGAAAGAGAGCAGAGAGGAGGAAAGCTGACCAGATTTTGATGCTCACCTGCATACTTTAAGGAGTTCTCTCCCCAGATTCTGATGATGGAAGGATGCTCTCTGGGAACACCATGATCCATAGTACCTCGGGGAATCAGCACATTCCATCCACCAAAGACCACAGTATCAACCTGTTTCCTGTCCGCTGGGAGGCCCAGTCACGCTCGCCAGGTTCCCATCGGCTCGGCTTCTCTCAGGACCCCCCTGCAGGGGCTGGCTCCCAGGACTGCCACCGGAGCCCACACGGCTGCTGTCCAGATGGGCACACTCCGGCGTCAGGCCCTCTGGGGAGAGGTTGCCCTTTCAGCACCTGCCACCAAAACAGGTAGCTGGAAGTAGATAGGCCTGAGCAGGGAGGCATTGCCTTTCCTGGGTGCTTCCTGAAACTTGTAGCCGGTGCCTATTGACCGGGCAGGTCAGGTATTACTGCAGCGCTTCTGTCTGTAGGTACGGCTGCTGCCCTGACGGACTATCGGCTGCCCAGGGTCCAAACAACATGGGATGCCCACAATATTACCGTGACATTCAAACGAGACAAAATCATCCCACTGCGACCACTCCAGCAGTAAGTACAAAAGCTCTTTGCATTTTAGGAGTTAACAGATATGAAGATTCAGATTTGACCCTGCTGACTCACATTGTGGATTCTGTTGGGCTTCACCTCTGCCAGTAATGCTGAGGAACCAATACTCCAGGCATGGCATCAAGCCCTTTGGCCCACCTTGCTTCTGTTCAGTCTGGAGCATCCACCTGCAATCCTCTATAAGCAGGGTACAGAGGAGGTGGTGGGGAGATGTCTGAGAAGTAGACGGCCATCCTATGTAGAGCTGATTGAATAATCCTGAGTAATCAAATTTCTGTTGGTCAGAAAATTGCTATCCAATTTCTAGGGAAAAAAAAAGGGAAAAACATGGCTTCTATTAATTGCTTTTGTTTGTCAACTCTGCAGATTAATTCAAGGCGGGGAGGTGATCCCTCCCATAGCTTGGGGTGCTTGTTGATGCTAGCAATAAGAACTGGCCTCCTGCTGGGCTGCTTAGGTGTGCCTTGCAGAGAAGTGCAGCCCCAGCTCCGTGGCTGACAGCCGAGTTTCCCACCTCTTCCCAGCACAAAGCCTCTAGGAGGCAACAAGCAAACAGTGGTGCCTCTAGCAGCTGGCTGTGTGCAGCTCACAGCTTGCACACGGTGCCTTGCCTGTGCTGCAGTCCTCATGTGTGAGGATAACCCTTGGCTTTCCATTCCTGTCTCCAAGGCAAGCCAAGCCTTGTCCCAGCAGCACCCCTTGGGCGAGTGCCGCGGCTCCGTGTACGGCTGCTGTTTTGACAACGTCGCCTCAGCCTCAGGTCCTCGAGGGGAAGGATGTCTCAATAGGCCCAACTACCGTAAGTGATGCTTTGGCTTCTTGGTTCTGAAACACAGAAAGAGTCCAGTAGCATATAGAAGCTTCCTGTGTAGAGGTTCTGCTCTCTGTGAAATGTAAATTATCTCTCTGAAGGGAATTCCTACCTGGTGGTTGGGGCAGCAGAAGCTTGGCAGGAGTGTAGAAAATCAACCTGAGGATTCAGCTCTGTCAGCTGATGCAGAAATTCTTATTGTCCTCCTCTGATAATTGGACAGAAGTGTGTTTGTGTGATCTCTGTCAGTCTGTAGGACTACTCGGGAGCTGTTAGTCCCTGAGAAGACACTCTGATGCATCCTGGAGTGCTCCAAATTCATTACCCAGGTTTAGGAGGAGTAGGGATCCCCTGAGGAATCAGGGCAGTGCTCAGCCTTCAGACAGCCTGTGGACAGGGAAGGAATGAGAACTACATGGGGAAGGAGGGATTGCTCAGGGCTGCTTGGATGCCCTCAGCCTGCAAAGTTTAATCCAGTGCCTGCTGTGCTATGAGGACACGAGAGCTGCTGGGCAAAAGCGTCTCTGCTCCTTTAGTGCCCAGCTGTACCCTCTGCAGGCACATTGCTGCTGCAGTGCCTTGCCCTCCTGCTGCAGCACAGAGATTGTTCAGTGACCATCCCTGTGATGCAGCCTTGAGGAAGGGGAAGGCTCTCTGGATCCTCTCTGCTGAGCCACAGCTTGACAAAGCACCTTGCAGCCAGAGCCCTGCATCCAGTGTTTGTCAGCATGTGGCTGTGATACCTGTGGCTCTGGGTTTGTAAACACCTTGGGCCATGCTCCTCTTTACATCAGTGTGTAGGGGTATTCTGTAATGCACAAGTCTTCTCCACAGCAGGGTCTAAGCCACTTGCTTTGTGGGCTGGGAATGTGCAAATGGCAGCCATGTGTCCCTTGCAGGAGAGGAAGCCCCAGAACCTGCCTTGCAGTTGCACAGTTCTCCAAGCAAGGCTGTAAAGCACCTGTCTAGTATCTAGATTCAGAAATGTCTCAAGGATGGTTCTTCCATCAGAGGCAAAACTGAGGCAAAAAGAAACATATGAGGAGTTTCTCAGTTTCAAAGCACAGTGGGGTAGGAGACCCAGGTGTCCTATTTTCCCACCTGCCCTCTGCCCACAGGGCCATCAGATAGATCATCTAGATAGGTGGCTTGAAGCACCTGGACCTTTGTGCTTTATGACCCTCACATCTCCCTCTGTTCCACTCTTTTTGGTAGCGTACCCTGTCATGTGCCTGCTGCCCAGTGCCCATGGCCCCTGCACCAACTGGACCACTCGCTGGTACTTTGTGGGAGTTGTTGGCAGGTGCAACCGGTTTTGGTATGGCGGCTGTCAGGGCAATAAAAACAGCTTTGCTTCCGAGGAGGAGTGCATGAGAGTGTGCCACAGCTCTGTGGGGGTCAGTCAACTGGAGCACCACCCCTCTCCTGGCACAGGAGCCCTGCAACACCAGCAGACTGGCTCCAATTCTCATACAGGACGTGCTCAGGGTCAGCAGCAATCACCCAGAAGAGAGACTGCAAGTCACAGCCAAGAGGGAAGAACCTATGGGGCTTCACACCCCACGCAATACAGCCACAGACAGGACAGCTGGAGAAGGGACGTGCTGGCAGAGTCCTTGCCAAGGACTGGTGTGCTGGAGAGCCAGCGCTGGGACACCCAGCGAAGCAGATGGGACAGCCTGGGCCAGCTGCGCTCCTGGGAAACAGCAGTGCCTGGGCCCTCAGACAGGCAGAGCAGCAGTGGCCAGCAGGTGCTGCCCCGGGAAGGCAAGCGGTGGCATGAAGCTTTCGGAGCAGATGTTTCCATGACAGAGGGATTTGGGCACCAGGAGTCTGCAGACTTGTTCCCACCACAGGCTCTGCACAGGTGATGATTTCCATCCACTCACCCCCCTGTTCTGCCAGCTCATTGTGAAGCATCAGTGCAGCTTTCTCTGGAGGGAAAATGTTGCCCCAGCTGGGACCAGCTAACTGGGAATACCATGTGATGGATTAGGTACACATGTGGCCCCTTGGTAAATCAAGTCATTGTTATTCAGGCCCTGGTGTTACCCTGCCATCTCTTTGCTTGCACACTCCCTGGTCTCTGACAGCACTGAAGTATGATGTGTGAAAGGACTGCAGAATCCTGGGGTCTCTGTCTGGGAGGCCTTCATACACTGTAAATGAGAATCCATAGGTGTTTTTCTTGTTCTGACCAACAAATTTAGCTGACTCTCTGACTTCAGAGCCTTTATCTCAGCACTGCATGGAGCAGCAATGGGTTGTTCTAGGGAAGACTTTTAAGATGCAGAGTTTGGGTCAAGATCCAGACAGTGTTACCCTGAAAATCAGGAGTGTGTAGAGCTAGACCTAAACATGTCTGCACTGGATCTGTGTCTATCTGCTGAGCTGAACCTCGGTCCTTCAGAAGAGAGGGGTTACAGGTCTTTCTTCCAGGAGATATTGTAGCATTCAGTCTGTCCAGAGCAGTCTTTGCCAAACAGGAGAGGGCTCCCCATGTTGCTCGGTGCATCTTTTCAGAGCTGAATGGGCAGCTGGTCCTGCTTTGCCTTGTGGTTGTAGAGTCCCATGAGAGGACACAGAGGTGAGGAGGGCAGCAGAAGTGCCAATGGAATCACTTTCTCTTTCAGAACAATCCTGGAGGAAGCCAAACCCTCTCTTGTGACAGCAGTTGTGGGACAAAACATCCAGCTGGTCTGCAAGACAGGCGTGTCCCCGCTCTCCAGAGTGGAGTGGATGAAGAACAGCCAACCGGTCTCCTCTGACAGGTGAGCTCAGCTCCCTTCATTGTAGAGCAGATGGGCTCTTTGCTGGGCAGAGTGCCAAATACACAGTCCAAAAAGGACTGTCATGCTTTCACCCCAGCTGGCAACTCAGCCCCACAGAGCTGCTCACTCACCCCTGTTGGGATGAGAGAGAGAATCAGAAGGGTAAAACTGAGAAAACCCATGGACTGAGATAAAGACAGTTTAAAAGATACAACAAAAGCCATGGGCGGAAGCAAAGCAAAGCAAGGAATTCATTCACCACTTCCCACGGGCAGGCAGGTGTTCAGCCAACCCCAGAAGAGCAGGGCCCCATCACACATAACAGTGACTGGCGAAGACAAACACCATCACTCTGAACTCCCACCTGCTCCTCCTCCTTTCCCCAGCTGTACATGCTGAGTGTGATGCCATATGGTACGGAATATCCATGTGGTCTGCCAGGGTCAGCTGTCCCAGCTGTGTCCCCTCCCAGCTCCTTGTGCACCCACAGCGGCTGGGGTGAGAAGCAGAAAAAGGCCTTGACTTGGTGTAAACACTTCTCAGCAGTAGTGAAAACATCAACACTGTTTTCAGCACAAATCCAAAACACAGCCACATACCAGCTACCGTGAAGAAAATTAACACTAGACCAGCCATAACCAGCATACTTTTTTTTTTTTTTAAAGAAATAAGCCCACATATTCATCTAAGGGCATGAACTGTCCACCTGCTCTGTGCATAGCAGAAACAGAAACAGTCTGCACCAGTAATGAGGTGTTGGCTAGAGTTATGGGGCAGAACAAGTGCTGTCCCATAACACCGGTGGAAGGCACTGATGGAAGCTGATGTGGGTAGTGACGCAGAAATATGTTGCTTCTCTTGGGTTCTTCTTGCGGCAGCACTAAGCCAGTAGTTGAGGGTGAAACTTGCAGCCTGATAACCCAGAGTTCCTCTGGCTAGAAATCTCAGGCATAATTTTTTTTTAAACTACTTTTAAACCAGTTTTTCCTGGGAAGTCTGTTTCCAGCAAGAGCCTGGAGCCAGTCAGTCCCTTTGTGTTATGAAAATCACAGTTAAGAAAAGCCCAGTTATGCTTTTGTGTTTGCAGTTGACTGCTGGGACTCAAGCTCCTCCCTAGAAGGGCAGTTTGCCTCCTCGTGGGAGAGGGTTGCTGAAAGCAGTTCCCTGTTTTCAATCTCAGTTTTTCCTCTCTGTTCCTGACCTCCTTTCTGCTGCAGTTATTTCCCCGGCCTGTGACTGCTGTCTGTGGTCAGCAGCGTTCTGTTGTTATCCAGGCCAGGGAGGGCACTACATGGGGATGGTTTGCGTAACATCAGCCGCAGGGCTGCCGTGCCCTGCCCGGTTGCTGTGGGTGACCAGGCAGCGACAGCGCTCCCCGCACGTGTTGCAGGCACACCTACCAGTCCGACAGCTCCCTGGTGATCAGCCACGTCGAGCCCGAGGACGCTGGGACCTACACGTGCCTCACTTCTGACGGGAGGACGGAGAGCCGACAGATTCAGCTACAGATCACAGGTGAATTATCTTCTGCTCAGGAGCAGAGAGATAGTTCAGGGTAATTAGTGGTTATTGACCACAGGCTCAGTAAAGCCAGCTGCAGGAGCAAACTTCCTCTGCTGCCAAGAGGGAGTGTGGAGGCAACAGGGCTTCTTTTGGTGTTCCCTCATGATAAAGCCTTAGCCCTAAAATACTTCCTCCCTTGCAGGGCCACCCCATAACTGGAGTTGTGGCTTGCCTGTAACCGTCCTGTTTTTAGCACAGCGAGTATGTCTTCCTCGCTGAGAGCCATCAGCTGCCTCCTGATCCAAAACATAACTGCTGGTGCATTTATGTTTTGTGTTTTGCCCAAACAGGTCCTGCTGGGTAACAAATGGTTCTCTGTTCTGAAAAATGTGCCTTATTTCAGAAACAAAACCAAAAAAATATGAAAGACTAGTCTCGAAAGTTGGGCCAGAAAGGCACCGTGTAGCCTTCAATCTCTGAAGTGTGCTTTGTCACAGCAATGGCACATGGGGCAGAAGGCACTGTGGCCTAAGGGATGTTGCAACGTGTTCACAGACAGAGGAGAAAAAGGAGTCTAAAATTGCTGGCCTGCAGGTCTGTGACTCTTATTAGTAGACAGCGCAGGTTTACTGCACTATTCAGCCAGAAAGCAGATGGCTGAAGGGCTCTTTGGCTCCAGTTCAGCAAGCTCTCCCAAGCTCACAGAAACCCTATGCAAGAGGTCACATTTTATTCACATATGGCATTTTGTTTTGAATAGAGCACCAGAGCACAGTTCTGGCAGAGGGTGAGAGAGGTCGGGTCCTTCACAAGGCGGATCAGCAGCACCGAGGGTTATCCAGAGGCAGGCAGGCTGTGCAGGCAGCCGGCTCCTCTGTGCATCAGCAGCTCACATACAGGTAAGTTCACATACAGCAACAGTTTGTCCGCCGTGCCCAGCTGATGAACCATATGGCATCTCTTCATGTAGAAAAGCTGAAGATTGGAAAGGTCCTGGGTCAGCTGTTCCAGGGCACGGTTGGGAAGCAAGCAGTACTGAACTGCTGACAACAGGAACGGGAGAAGATTCCAGTCACAAGCTGTCTTCTGCCCTCCCCGAGGGTCTCTTGAAAGAAGCATACTCTCAGCAAAGATGCACAGGGAGCTGGCAGCAAAGGAGCTGGGTTCAAACAAAAGAAGTATCGGGGCAGCATCCTGAGCTGTTCATGTTAGTGTAGGCAGAAAGAGAAACCTGTTGTGAAAAAACCAAAGCAAATAGCTTTGGAGCTGCTTAACTAGCACACCTTAGATATATGTATATTGAAAAAAACTTCAGTTACTTCAGCCTCCACTAATTAATTTTAAATATTTTGTGAACAAACCGGTTTGACCCAAAACTGTCTCCTCGTGTACTGGCAGATTTTGTAGCTTCTTGTGTGGTTTTTTAATTGCTTCTAGACTCCACAGAAACAAAAGGGGACAAATTAATTTTGCCTTAAATGCAGCACGTTGGGATTCCAGATTAAATAGGGCCATGATCTGATCCCTCCCTTTTTTTGAGTTTACAACCTAAAAGCCAGCCAATTTGCTGAACTCTGCAGAAATCTCCTTAGCTGCTTCTGCCTAAAAGCAGTAATAAGTGATTCATTGAATTAAGAACATTGAATTAAGGCTCTTTGGTTTTGTATTTTGAAATCAAGAATTCAGGTCATAGAATGGGGGTAGGGGAGATGATGTTTTATTTAACTGTGGGAATATCATGGTTTAGTTCCCTTCTAAGACATTGTTTAGCTGGAGTTATGAGACAGCAGAGAACTTGAGGAGTGTTGTGAGAACCTGACCTCAACCTTTCTGCTGCATGAAGTGGATGACCAGCTCCTGGACCTTGTGTGCAGTCAGGTGCTCTTCACACCCTAAAAAGGCTCATTTTTGTGTGTCAGATATGCACCTAGGGGGAAGCTTGCTCAGTGCCCTGTTCAGGACTTTGTACTGTTTGCCATGTGCTCACATTGTTAGTGCTTCCTCAGCTGTTATCCAGAGGGTTGCTGTAAGAACCAGGGTTGCTGTCTGTAATGGGTTAAGCTGGCTGACAGGAGTGCAGCACCAAGCTGTGCTGAACTGGAGCAGGATTTCATAGAGGCTGCTCTTTTTCTGAATGTTGGGAGTGAATGCTGATAATGGCAAACATCAGAGCTCTGATGGGAGTGCAGAGACCTCCCTTTGCCATTGGAGGCAAAAAATAAGGCTTGTGATTATAAAAGCCTTGTGCTGAAGGTCAAATGCTGAGCAAGGAAGTTTCTACATCTTTTGCTGTGCTTGTGAATTTTGCAGGTTGAAAATGGATAAGAGTGAGCCCACAGTAGTGGAGGCCAATGTTGGGGAGAGAGTCAGACTGCCCTGCACAGTGGAAGCATCGCCAGCTCTCACCATCGAGTGGCAGAAAGATGGGCAGCCCCTCTCCTCTCCCAGGTGAGCTCCCAGGCGGCTCCAGCCGTTCCTGAGAAGAGCCTCCTCCTTGCTTTTCCTTCCCTGTCTCCTCCCTGAGAGAACAGAGCTGTTGGCCGTGCAGCAAGGGCCTATCTGGCTTCATGCTGTCCAGCTTCTTCCATCGGGGCCAGGCTGTACTGCTGGCCTGCCCTGTCCTCCCTCACAAATGGAAGTTTGAATGTTGACCCCTTGAGGGAACAGCTGTGACACAGGGTCTACAAGTGAGCCAGGGCTCAAATTTATTCAGCCACAAGGTTAGCAGAAAAAGAACACATGGCAAGCAAATTTGCTAAAAAACAGCTGGTCAGGGAGCAAGGGCAGAGGTTCACAGCAGAGGAAGATCAGGGCATCTGCAGCGAACTTCCACAGCTACTGATGCTGCTCTCCCCTCACTCTGCTCCCAGAAATCTGCTCCAGCAGCAAGTTTTTCCAGAGTGTAAGCATCAGTGCTGGGATTTGAGGACTAAGGGTTGCATTACAACCCCTGCAGCCTTTGAGCTGCTAACCCTTTGCTCAGTGGTACTACAAAGTAGTGCACGAGGCTTAGCTTCATCTCTGCTGGCTGGAGTCCCATCCTGCCCCAAGCCCAGGCTGAGGGGCACTCTGGGTTTGTTCCCCAGGCACAGGCAGCAGTCGGACGGGGCCCTGGTGATCAGCCGGGTCAGCTCTGAAGACATCGGCTTCTTCACCTGCATCGCCTCCAACGGGCGTGACCGGGACCAGCGCCAGGTCCTGCTCCGACCTCTAGGTACTGGATGGGTGGAAGCACACACAGCACGTGGGCACAGCAGTGGGAAACAGGGAAGGCTGTGCAGGGACAGCGTGGGTTCCTTCTCTGGCCGTGCCTCTTCGCTTCACAACTAATGTTTAACATCTCCAGGGCAAGGGAAGAGTGAGTTGTTTTACCCAATGGTCATCTGCATGTGTCCAGTATATCATGGTCCTCCAGGCAGCTGGGAAAAGGGATTGATGGCACAGTGACTCTTGGGACCTTGTTTCTGGGACATTGCTGTGGAATGAATATAAGAGGAAGAGAAACTAAGGAGATGGTTCTTCTGTGGATGTGACATGCATGTGTCCAGCTGGAGGAAAAACCTCTTTGAGGCCTCTGCTACTTGTCCTTTCTTGGGCCAAAGTCCTAGGAAATCCACATTCCCGAAAGCAGCAACAACACAGCCTCAAACACGCTGTTTCAAGGTCTGGGGGCTTGTAGCTCATAATGGGATGTGTTGGACTTTTCCCATGAGGGAATGCTCCTACTTCCAGGAGCATTGTCTTCCTGCTAGTGATGATTTCCCTTCTGGTCTAGGAGAGCTGAGGATCACTGGTCTTCTGCCAAGCATCACGGTTCCTGAGGGAGGGACTGCTCACCTTCATTGTACAGTGACTGGCAATAATGTGAATATAAGGTGGTCAAGGTGAGCAAAAATGAGACGGAACTTCCCTTTCCTTCTCTTCCCAAACCTCATCATTTACCCTCCAAATATTAATGAAGGGTGCCTGCCAGGTATGGCAGAGACCACAGTTATCAGCCCCAACTAGTATCACCTACCATTTCTTAAAACAACTTGGATGTTACCCAAAAATCCTGGGCAAGATCCCTGTGGGGTGTGGGGGTCATCAGTTTCATGTTCCAGCCAAATAAGGAGGGAAACAGATATTAAACTAAGATTTCATGGAGTTCAGAAGGGCTCTGTGCTGGAAAACTAGTGACATGAAATTAACAAGAACTAAAATGAATAATCAAAGGAAAATCTTTAGTTGCTTTTAAAAAATCCCTCTTTGCCTAATCCTGACAGACATTATAGGCCCTCTTCTCCCAGCTTCCTGTTACAACAGTTCTCTCCATTTACTGTCAAGTGGGAGCAAAGGAGATTTAGAAACATATTAAAGTGAAAAGCTGTGTTCTCTTACCTTGATAGTTTACTGGGAAACTGAATTTGTGCAAGTGTTTGGTGAGGGTTGTTTTTTCTGTTTGAAAATAATCAGTTCTGCTTTGGAGCCTTCTTACAAATTATCCAGAGAGATGGACTGGTAAGTGTTGAAATTCCAAGGGTTAGGACTGAAGCGGGCCATCTCACACAGAGAGCTTTTCTTCCATACTTAAGTTTGGTATTTGAGCTAACAAAATGATGCATGTTTCAGGGCTGGAATTAAACCCTTTTCAGTGAAATACATTTCATTTCGTTGGTAACTAGGAGTTCATATTCAGGCAGTTTTCCTGCTGGGCACAGATTATTCCAGGAAGAACTGAACAGACACAATCTTGCTGGTTTTTTTAAACAAACTTTTAAAGGGAGAGGAGAGAGGGCGCATTGTTCACTACCCCATATGCTCATGAAGCAATATGTGCTGCTATCAATGCCAGCTAAACAAGTACTGCCAGACCACAACCTGGAGAGAGGGAAAGGCACATTGGATTTTCTCTTAGCTCCTCAGACCTCAAGAATGTGTGCTAGCGGAAGGGGCAATGTCTTTGCACAGAGCACACAGACACAGCTACCTCCCACGCAGACACTGGGCAACGGATGCAGACTCTCTCAGGCTCGTGTTACCGCCCAATTGTAGGGCCAGGCTGTGCAAAAGTTTTCTTCCTTCCTGCTGAACTTGTAAAAGTTCACCCATTTCACAGAACATCATTTTCCAAAGGGCACAGGAAGCTCCTTTAGCCGCCATGGGTGGCAATAGTGAAACATTTTGTTTTTCACCTCAGGAACGGAGTTCCCACGCGGGAGGATGGCCACCATATCCACCTGTCCCAGGATGGAAGCCTGACTATAAGCAACGTCCAGGAGGCTGATGAGGGATCCTACACGTGCAGCGCCTACAGCAGCAGCAGCTCTGTCAGTGCCAGCACGGAGGTGAAGGTGCTGAGGAGCAGGCCTAGCAGTGAGTACAGCCCGGCCGTCCTGCTTCTCCCGGCACAGTGCCCGGCCTTCAGCCGCTATCGCACCCACTGCGTGCACCAGGCCAGCACCAGCCTCGGGCTTTGGGGAGCAGCAGCAGCCTCTGGGTCGTGCTACCTCAGGAGCTCTGCTTTCCATGGACAGAAAAACAGGATGCTGGAAACACCCCCTAACCAGGGCACTGGGAGCCTAATTAACTTCCTGAGGCCAAAACGCCATAGCTGGTTGACGAAATAGTTGGTTGCATGATTTGTAGTTGGACTTCCGACACCATCCAGCTGTCTTTACTTAGAGGGTAGGTAGAGTAGTCTCTCCTCTCCCTGGAAACTGCATTCTCCTCCTCTGTCTCACCAGAGGTGTCTGTTTCATCTTGAAACTCATCATGTCCTTCTTGATGTTGGACTAAATTTAGAACTGGTGGGGTGGAGGAAGCAGGAACGTGCTGTGTCTTTTGGTAGGGAATAGCAATCTGAGGATAGATTTACAGCTGGTTCACCTTTTGCTTGGCTGCAGCTATTGTGAGTCACGTTGTGGACCCGAGCAGAGATTGCGTGGACCAGCCCCACCTTGCCAACTGTGACCTGATCCTGCAGGCCCAGCTCTGTGGTAACGAGTACTATTCCAGCTTCTGCTGCGCCAGCTGTGCTCGCCAGCGCCCGCAGGGCAGCCCCCCACACCCCCGCGGGTGACAGCCACCGCCACGGTGACACATGGCAAGACTGGAGGTCTCAACTGTGTTCTTTTACTGCATGGGACTGTTCTAGGAACTCTGCCCTGCTGGAAAGCTCAAGAGGGTGAATTGAACAGCATGTAATGGGTGTAAGTGCTCAGAGGTGGGAGACCCACCACCCTCAGGTTTATTGTTAACTCCTTTTCCCCCCTGTATGCCTTGCTGTACCTAATCCATCTCTTAGGGGTAGTTGCTGTCATTCACAGAACCAGATAATGCAAGGATGATGTGACTAGAGAAGGCAGATGACCAGCATGAAAGAGGGAGAGACCAATTCTTCATACAGGCAAAAGAGAGAAGTGCTCTTAAAAACATAATCTCTGAAGTGTTTGAAGATGGGCCTGAACCATTCCAACCGAAGCCCTAATGAGCAATGAACGTTTGTTCCTCCAATGAGCATTGCTGAACAAGTGCTCCTGGGGAGCACTTTCCATCTAAATGCAAAGGACTCTGGCCATGAGAAACAGCTTGATGCATATAAAATTAGTGTTCAGGTACAAGGAGATGACTGGCTCTAGGGATGCAGCTGTAATGTCCTGTTACCACAGCTGTTTTATTCCAGCAGACCTTACACAAATTTCTAGTAGGGTCAGTTTGGTTTCTACTTGACTGCAATCAGCTTTGGAGTGAAATGCAGAAGCAATGCTTCACAGAAAGCTTAAGACAAAATAGAAAACTACTTTTAGCCCTTCCTGAATGCTAGGGTAATTTAGATGAGTATACCAACATGCTACCTGTTCTGAGATGCTGCAGTTTATATAGCACTCATTCTAGGAAGGCTCAGCAGGTAATTTTTTTTCCCCTGAGCCAGAACTGTGCTGTTCTGATGTTGTGCTGAGTTTGGGCAGGGGCTAATAATACACATAAAGAAATACGTGTGTAGGGGCATTTCACTTGCCATAATAAACCTCCCAAGGATCTGCTCTAGTCTGTTAAATCCAGGAAAGCCTGGCTCTACATGTGGCCTGGGCTGATGCCTGCTGCTATGGGCTAACAAGTTAGGACTTCCAGATGCAGAGCAGCTGTAGCTGAAAAGCATCCTTCATTTCCAGACCAGCACGGAGTGGCAGATTATATCATGTTAAACCAAGAAAGGCCCTTGGGTATCTTCAGTATCTCAAAATGGAATTACTTCTGAGCAAAAGGATTCTTTCACAGCCTCTACACTGTTGTTGTACCCTAGCATCAGCCCCGACAGTCCCCTTCTCCCTCATTCTAGACTTGGATGGGTTGATCATAATTATTAGCACCATTACCCATGTATTATTTGCATAGATGTAGCTATAAACTGGTGTGTAGATGTTGATATTTTGGTTGGGGGGATGGAGGATTGGTTTTCCTTTGTCTTCTACTTGTGTTCCTTTAAGGCTTCTAAGAAATGCAGCTAATTCAGGACTGTGCTCACACCACTGTCCTCTCCTTCAGTCCTGACAGGTGTCAATCGCCAGGGTTGGCAGCCTAGAGCTGGTTTGTGCTCTAAACCCAGTAAGTCAGTTCAGAGAGACCTAAAAATAAGCATCACTGACCCAATGACTGCACTGTCATCAGCACAGGTGTGGTTCAGGACTGGACACGCTGCTTTAGGATGCGAACAAACTGAGTAGTTCTAGAAGCAATCCAGTACAGAGAGAGGTGACAGTCACAGGTATTTGGGGCTGGGTCCTTCTGTGGTCTGATAGATTCTGTTTGCTAGGAAAGACAAAAATACTTATTTTGCATTTAAGACCCTTTAATCTGATTAGGGAAAATTTCCTCTGCTGAAATGCAGGGCAGGCATTACAGTATAAGGTTTGAAGTGGAAATCATTGGATATTTAAGAACAATGAGCTGGTCCTGAAAACTTTCACTTGCGTTTGTATGTATTTTTGAATTTAACAGACCAGCAGCTTTTTCTCTGTGTGTGTGTATAGGATATTTTGCCATTTTAGTATATAGTACAATTTTTGCCTTTTGAGACCAGGGACTAATCAGAGACTCTGTAAATTCCAGCCAAATTGAAGCTGTCTCTGTCCAATGTGCCATTGAGGGGCAGTCAGGGTCTGCCGCCCTGCTCAGGAGCATGGTTAGAAGTGGATTGAATGTATCAGACCATTTTTCCCAAAGAAAGTAGCCAGTTCTATAAAATCCCTTTCTACTATGTCAGAGGCTCTATTTTTAGAGTATTTAAATATTCTGTGTAGTCAGCTGTCATTTAAACTCTATGGTTATATAAGATGGGGCCAGGAAGTGCTTTCTCCAGACTCCTGAGGGCTGTAACAGCCCCCTGGCTCCCGGTGGGCAGGACTTTAACACTGAAGTGCTTTGGCTAGTGGAGAGTTGATTCTGACCTCATTTCATCTGCTCAACTGTGGCCGTAAGGGTGGGACTGACAGGCATGCAGCTCCCTGCTGCAAATCCATGCCATCAAGGTAACTAAAGGATCTTTACATTTCTTCTGACAAGATCAGCTTCTCCCTCTCTGTAGTACCACTGAATCACCTCCCCAAGGTTTGCTTCTTTTATGTGAGACTCAAGATATTCGTTTTCTTCCCTGAACAATGGGTTGTAGGAAGTGCTTATCTCCAGGGCAGTAGAAGGGTGTAGCTATACTGGGCTATTTTCAGCTTCATCTTGGGGCCCTTACTGTGAAAGATGGATAACTAACTACTTTCTTTCTTACTATAAATGTCTATAAATACTTGTTTGCTTTTTGAAAGCTGAAAAAAGCACTGACACCAACTCGAATCCCACAGGGAGTGTTTGCATTACTATTCATATCATACTGAACACAGGTAAGAATCTGTGATGTCAAAAGTTGTAGTTCTAGACTGTCACTGAGACTCACTGTACTCGCTTGGAAATGGAAACTGCTGGCAAGCTCAAAGCCTAGGGCCAACAAAGGGAGCGTTTCTCCCCTTCAGGTGAGGGAGTCTGACTTTCCTTGTGTCTAAACTGAGGTGGTGCCTGTAAGAATGCAGTAAGAACCAGTCACACCAACAGGGTAGGTATCAGCTCACTGGAAGAACAGAAAAGAAGTGAAAATACATCATCTCATATGGCTCCTCTTAGCAGGGGAAAGAAAGTTTTCCTTTTTGCCCTTACTGAACATTACTGTCCTCATCATTGTCTCTTTGTAAATATTCCGTGATAGAAAATACAGCCATGCAAAGCCAGAATCTGATGTTTGCAGTAAAAGCCTCAATTTTAGAACTTTTAAGTGTTTATGCGTCACAAGGATATTTTGAAATTCAGTCTTAAAGTTCAAGACAACCTAACAGGTTGTAGAAAATGAGAGGTGTTAAGATATTATTCTTAAGCTGCTAGTTTGGCAAACAGGGCTCACCCACATTCACCTTTACAAGACAGAAGTTACCCAGAAGGGCAAATGCTGAAAACTGAATTGGGGTAGGAAATAAAGCTCTCACAGACAGTGCTTCTACCACCAACATTTATTTCTGTTAAAGCAGATTATAAATCATCAGTACAAATATATATAACTTACATTTGCTTGTAAGGCCAAAGTTTAAAAGTAAAGTTAAAATGAGATGGTTTTCACAAGTCACCAGAGGCAGAACCTGGACCAGCTGCAGCCTTAACCACAAGGTTTCACAAATCAGTGGGAAAAAATAAAACCAAAGTTAAAAACCTCTAAGAACTATTGACAGACAAACATAAAATGGTTTCCCAGGGAGCCCCAGGATGTAGATATGATGACAGTAAGTTGTCACAGTAGTGTTAGAACCAATAGATTAAGACAAAGAAACTGCAGCAATATATGAAAGGAAAAAAATCCATACTATATAGAATATGTAGATTGATTCCAATAAAAAACAGTAAATTCTCCCCATGGTTTTCAAACCATGACAATACTGTTCTTTAATTTTCTTTATTTAAAACTACGATATAATGACTTATTGGTTGTGATTGTTGTTGCAATATGCTACTTACAATGAACAGATACAAGAACAAGCTAGAGCCCCTTTTTCCACCCCCCCAATATTACTTACAATAAGAATCAGCGATAAATCAATCTTATGTACAATTTCTTACATCCAACCCCCTTTTTTTTAACCTTTGGCAAGATTACTTACAACTCATACAGCTTTTAATATCCAACTATTTAAAATATTCTAAATGCATAAAAATAAAGATTTTGGCTTTACTTTATTCTTTACATATAATATTCACTTTGTTACTCAAAATGGAAGCTCAACTTTTTCCACAAACCTAGCTTTTGCTAAGGTGACAACATCCCACCCATATCCACCCCCCACCCTACCCAATTCTTCCCTGAGGGGGAACATCCAGGACTTGCAGGGCATCAGGAGGACACAGGTACAAACATCTGCCTTCCTTTCTGTGAGATGATTGATGTTTCTGCAGAACAGGCTTTGGGACCGGGTGCCTTTCTTTGCTCCATTTGACTTCCAGCTTTCCAAGTGAGAAGGGAATGCAGACTGGGGTGGCTCCAGGATTCCTTTTAAGAACTGCACATTAAATTCTCTGTGTGTTTCCATCCTCCCCATAATTGCTCCCTCTTTCTAACCCATTTTTGTTTGAAGGGACCTTTGGGATTATCAAAGCAAACTGATCGGAAACAGTCCCCTCTGCTCCCTTTATCCCTCTATCCTAATGTACAATTTATCCACCCCCCACAGGACCGCTTAAAGTTCGATCTCGAATGTCTTCTGTAGGTCACTGGAGAAGGGGTTGGTGGGGGAGGGGTTGGTGCGCTGCTTCGCCTTGCCCTCCAGAGCCGCCCACTGCGCCTCGAAGGGGTCGACCTGCGGGGCGGGCGCGGGGGGCTGCGAATGCTTGTCCTCGGCAGCCCATTTGCCCCCCTCCACGCCGTTGAAGGCGGCGGAGCCGTTGTGCTGCGCGGGCGGGTGGAAGAAGGGGCTGGCGGTGGCGCTGCTGCTGCTGTCGTACTGCGGGACCGACTGCTGCTTCACCAGGCTGGGGGACTGATGCGGGTGCGCCGCTGGAGTGTGGCTGGCAGTACCAAAGACGTTGGCTACCATCTGGGAGGGTGTGATTCCAACCACGGGGACGCTTGGGGCTGCATAGGTCATCCCATTTGCTACAGCGTAGGGCTGAGCCGGAATGAATGCCGGCTGCATGGGCGGTACCACGCCCACCGGCACAGGCTGAGGTGCAATGAAGGTGCTGACTGGGAAGGCTGGTGCTGACTGGGAGGCTGGAGCTGCTGGAGGAGGCTGGAGCAGTGGCTGTGGGGCTGGGGCTGAGGTTGGCTGCTGTTGGGCTCTGACAGTCTTTGAGACCTCTTCCAACCAGCGGTCTGCCTCTGAGGGAGTGCGTCTGTGATTTCCTTGGAAGAGACTTGGTGAGGCTGCACCTGAGGAGGTGCTGCTCCATTCGGTGCCTGGGAAGGAAAGCATGGGCAAGTCACTAATATTTCCATCCTCATCCTTTGATTGGTTAGAAAGACTGGAGAGTGTACACAAGAACACACAGGCCTCCTCCCGCCATGACTGAAAGATGCTCCCAACATGGGAAGCATCTTTATGCATCCACTGTACTGTTCTGTTCTAGGAAGACATTCATCAAGATGAGGTAGATAAGAGCTTCTTCACTAAAATGCAGATTTATGGGGGTTTTTCTTCACAGCAGACATCTGAGAGTTTAGGGTACACGGGAAAGCTGCTGCCTGCACTCATAACGTGGTGGCAATGATCTAGTCCATAACCACTAATCCCCCTCACTGGGTAGTATCAGTTTCTGAATGTACAGCTCAGGACCGGGGGACTTAGAACACAAAGGTCTAAGAAACTGTTTTAAAGACAAAGTCTGGTACTCTTACAAGGCCAAGCAGAACCTACTATTCCACTAGCAAAGTTTCTCTCGTGGAGTGGCGCTTACACCATGAAACGAAGCAACTTAGATTGCAGCCTTCTAGCACGTGT
Organism: Pachycephala philippinensis; assembly: GCA_013397055.1. Lineage (NCBI taxonomy): Eukaryota > Metazoa > Chordata > Aves > Passeriformes > Pachycephala > Pachycephala philippinensis. The sequence goes on from VWZT01016790.1 coordinate 132,922, forward strand.
GCCCACACAGGTGACAGCCATTTCACCTTACAGAATGCAGGCAAGGCCTGGAGGGACAGACTACACTTATAAACAGAATAAATGAACCTCTAAAGCCTTTAAGCAACCAACTTAATCCCTCCTTATGTACATTAGTGAAAAGAACACACAAAAATTATTTTGAGTACACACAGATTCTTTCCCTTTTATATGCACAAACTCGCATACAACTTCATTACTTCCTTTTTAAGCACTGATTTTATAAAATGCTGCCAAAATAAGAATCAGTCCAGGTTATAGACCCAGAACCAGCAAGTTCATCGCTTCCCTCCATCCACTCGTGCAAAACGCTACTACTTCCGGCTTTTGTTCCTGTTCCTTCCACTTGCCATTAAGTGGCACTGACAATTGTCTCAGGGGCTCCATTATGCTTTTGATCCAAGTTCTTATAGCAATGCACCGGATCTACTTCCAGTCTTACCAGTGACCACGGCTGCAGCTCCAGTATTAGCAGCAGGAGCATGAGCCCAAGGATTGGTTTCACGAACTGGCATAGCTGTGGACACTACAGCAGCTTGGGATGGTTTAGCAGCAAGCACACAGAAGGCAGAGGCAGTGCCATTAACTAAAATGGGAGCAGACAACATCAGTGCGATTAATTCATGCAAGGCATGCATGTGACTGGAGTATTAGTGGGCCAGGTCACACCTATCAACATACAACAATTTTAGACACTTCCACATGACAGGAGTTTGTGTAATTAGCCAAACTGGACTGACAGTTAATAAAAGTAGTAAATTTCATTTCACCAAGCCAACACTTGTTAAGAGAATCGTGGGATGGTGGATTTTGATGTACTTTAGGAGGCCTTGAGTTCTGATGACTGACTGAAGTTAAATTTGTTGTTTCTATAAGGAAGAAATATGGCTCACCAGTAGTTATTGTACAGTTAATTTTAGATTCAAAAGAAGAACACATTGTAGATACAAAGTAACAATAACTACATTTAACATGGAGAGGTTCTTTTTTCACACAGCTTTTATAAAAGCATAGCAGTGAAATGAATATTAATGCCTGCTATGAGTTCTATAGCTGGCATTTTTCCACAACTTATCTAAGAAATTGTGTAAAAAACAGTAATCGTGGTGGCACAAAATCCCTTCTCTTCTGAGATCTGGTTCCTATGACACACTCCTATGCAGTTCAGGAGGCAGAATGTTAAAACAGCCATTATCTCAAAGCCAGTCCCTTTTATAGGTAACTATCGTGTGGTAGGTGCATGAACTTAGTGTTAAGAACAAAACCACAGAAAAATTAAACAGACAAGATGAATAAAGCAGGATGCATTCACCCAAAATACTGGTAACAGGACTTGCACAAGAAATTAAGACCATGTGTTACTGGAAAGCAACATTATGTGCATTCAAGCCTCATCCAGCACCCAAAGAAATCACAAACCTTGAAAGGCAGGAGACTGTGGTGCAACTACTGTCACTGGTTTTGTCATGGGGGCCGAAGAGAAAGGATCTTCTGATGGTGTGCTGAAAGCACTGGTGATCTGAGAGCACAGGACACTAATGCTGTCTGTTTCCCCTTCTACCTCTGGGACTAAAATGTAAACAGAATTCATTAAATTGAAAGTTTAAAGGATACAGAAACAATTTACAACTACCAATGTGAAATTGAAATATAATTAGTTCCCTTCTGTCCTACATGTTCTTACTACTGATTTGCATGACAGCTTTTTTTTTTACATTAGTGTTGAAGATCTGGCCTGAAATAGAACACCACATTAATGTATTTTGTGATTAAGTCAAGAGGGCAAGGAGATCACTGTTCCAGATTTAAAGGATGCTTGTATCAGAAAATAAAAAGGGTTTTCTACAGCTTAAGTAGAGATGTAAATCTTTCAGGATCAAAGTGCTAAACTTCTCAAGGGTTTGGCTCTAAGATTTGGCATTCTGTGAAATGAAAATACTTATGATAGATTTAAGTGTTCCAACAACATATTTGTACAGTAACTCTATGGACTTTAAATGTACTGACAGCAATGCACAGAGGCAAGTTCAGTCTAGAGTTAGTGTTGATTGTTCCAGTTCAGTGGTAGCTGAAATCCCCAGTTCCTGTGCTAGAATCATAAAAGCAAAAGCTGAATGCTCAGATAAAATGGATGCTCAGTTTTAAATGAAGCATCGGTATCATGTGGATAATGTAACATCTGGAGTAAAGCTGCCAGCTTACCAGATGTTCTCATTATTACTAATGGCAGTGTTTTCCAAAAGTACCGATCATCAGTCCGTCACTGCACAGAACTGACATGAGCAGGCATAATCAAGCACAAAATAGTGTAAGAAACATAAAATGTCTGCACACAACATGCACCAGATCTAAAATTCACGGGGAGGCATGCCCAAAAATTGATTCTTTGAGGGATATTCCAATACAGTGCATGCAGTGGGACAGTAAGCAGCACTGGCAGTGGCATATATGGGAACATGCATCAGAAATGTTCTGAATCATGAAAAATTGAGATCGTGGTGTGCTCAGTGACTATCACTGAGCAGCGAGCTATTACTGTAAAACTGATTGGCTCAGTGCTGGTCTTAAAGCACAGGTCACTAACCAAGGATTATGAAAGAAGTCAGACTAAGTATTTTTGTTGGGTTTGCCTTTGCCACAGTAATTTTTACTTCAAAGCTTAGAACCCCAAAACCAGCTGTGTTGCCAAGTGAGAGTACAGCTGGCCTGAAGGATAACACCTAGCTAAGGGAACTCTAGGACATTATGCAAGGTAATGAGCACCCCAGGAGTTTATGCTGGGATGACTCCGCTAGCATCATGTGAAAACTGTACCACGTAATACTGATACAGCCAGCTGTACCACCTAAACAGGTAGGTTCTCTTAATGCAATGTGAAAAGCAACTTCATTGCTCTCAAAAAGAATTCAGACAGGCAGAAGGACAGACTGCAAAAGAGTATCCCAAGACAAGTGGTTAAGGCCTTGAAGGGATTTGTGTCTCAGGATGCCCTGACAGTAAGTGGAAGAACTGGTTCAGTGACTCAGAGGGAAGAGCCAACTTAATTCACCAACACTCATTCCTGGAACACATCAAGCTGTGCTCCAGTACTTCAGATAGCGATTACAACTGTCTTCTGCATGTGAACCCTGCATTTGAAATTCTTGCCTATTCCCAAAGCAGAAATTTTCTGACATTGTGATGTTTGTTCATGATAAATGATCAACATGAGGCAGGAAGAAGGACTGACTAGAAAATAAGGAGTTACTTGAAGCCACAAAGAAAGGAGGAAGAGACAATTTAAGGCAATGTTTCACTGGAACCATTTGGTTTTACCTGAGTTTTTCATGGGGAAATCGGTCTTCCTTTGCACTGTTGAAGGCAGCTCATTTATTCGCAAAGACAACTGGCGTTTAAAAGGAGACATCTTTTGGCTAAGGGCGGGGAAGCCCCTGAAAGAGCCTTGCCTGGCAAGCTGTTCTATAGGGGCGTGCCGCCGTGGGATAGCGTGGGGGTTGCTCATTTCTTTATCCAGAGAGGCAGCAACTTCAGCAGTAGGAGAGGTTGGTGAGCCAGAGGAGGGGGCAGTATTGTTTGGTGCAGCACCTGGTGCTACTGTTTTCACTTCTGTTTCAACTGCTGGAGGAAACAGGGTGAGGTTAGAAAAGTAAAGCCAAATACTGTTCAACTGCCTACCTGCACTCCCATTTGTTTTGAAAAGAGAAATTGCAGGAATTTGCATAACTAATACTCTTGAAAATGAGTTTCTAATAGCACAGCAGAAACACAATTTCTGTATACCTTCATTGTCTTCACCCTGTCACCTGCACACAACGTGCACATAGACCCAAGCCTCACAGCTTTCTAAGGCAAGCCACTTCCTAGAAATGACAGCGTTACATATGTATTCTTTCTAGCTATTCCCGAGATCCCAGCTCTAGAAATACTTGCAATTCAATTATGGTCAAGACTGAAAAATATCTTGTATATTTGAGACCTTTACTTTGCCTCACACACAACCATGGACAAAATATTACTGCCAACTGTATTAAGTGACTTAGGGTGGCACAGCTCAGCAGTGGTAGGGAACAGAACGCAGCTCCCTCTTTTAAAAGCCACCCTCCCAGCCCTGCAGAACCAGCAGCAGCAGCCAAACACACTGCACAAGCTTTAGCAGGCCAAAGGTAGCAGCAGCAGGTTGGGCTGCAGCTCCCAGCTCCTCCAGGAAATACATTACAGGTAGAGGGAAATGTGCTGCAAGGTAGATCCAGCCTCCGAGCTCACAGGCCTTGCTGACACCAGACACATTCACAAGGAGTTCCTGTGTCACTGCTGTACTGAATTTAGCTGCAATGTTACCACCCAATCATGGGTTATTTGCACTGGAAGCTCCTCCAACTTAAAGTCAGCTGCTTCATTTTGCATGGCTTTGCGCAGCACCACAATGCTCCTGTCAGACAGGCCTAATGGTAGAAATGTAGGATTAAACTTTGTTTAAATCATTAATCTTATAATTAGAATAGCAATGGGGATTTTTCCCCTCTAGGAAAACTCTTTCTCACTAATAAATGAATTGGCTTTGGGGGCAATAAACACAGCTCATCAACAGAGCAGGACAAAAGGAAATCTCACTATCCTGGTATGAACTCTCATTTTACCTATACTGTTTTCCAAACGTTTTAGAAAAAGCAATTACTTTTTTTTGATACATCAGCAGAATAACTAGAAGTCTGGTAAAGAGAGGAGTCAGACTAGAGATTTCTGAGGAGCTGGAATGGTAGGAGGAACTAATTATGTTGTCTTGCAAGCTTCAGTACCCATGAGTTGCAGCTGCTCATTCAAGTGAAACTTTTCTAATCAGTCTTTCTTGGAAAGGATTTCACACACCTTCATTGAGTCAAGACTTTGACTCATGCCCTCAAGTAACAAAGGCCTTGTGTTTAAGCTTCATTTAGCACATTCTAAAACTAACGTATGGAAACAAGCAGATGGATGATGAAAACGAAGATTAAAGTTTTGCAATCAAGGGGCAGCATAAAACTTGCTGTGGAATCCTCTGAAACAAAAGTCTGACTTCACTGTGGAGCAGGTTATGAACAGTATTTATAATACTTACTTTTTGTTAGCTGTAGAACTCCAGGCTTTGTAACAAAACTTGAGTAAGAAGTTCTACTTTCACATAATTTCAGAACACTTTATCTCCTCTCACATCAGTTAGTTACTAATTTCGAATGTAATTTATAGTCAAACAGCTGTGTGTTTTATGGGGAGGGAGTGGTTATTCTGGAATTTTTTTGGAAAGCATTCAGTGATTGATCTGTCCTTCCCTCATGCAGTGTAACTATACATACACTCTGTAACTTGCCTTAAAAAGCAAAATAAAAATACATTCTTTTCTAAGAAAAATGCATATAATTTTCTGTTCATTTACCAGAAGCATTAGACCACATAAATGATTACTTTGTGTCTGGCAAGCTTGTTGTTTCTTTTTAACTATTTTCTAATAAGGCCTTTTATTACAGTACCTACGGTGTTCTCTACCAGAAAGCAGGCTGACAAAACAAAGCAGAAGCAGCTTTCACATATGAAGCCACTTGCACCTTTTCTAGAAGACGTGGGAAAATGCTGAGTGAATTTGGGAGCATTTTTCATCTTGTGAACTGACAAGGGTCTGGGAATATGATTTGAACGTAATAAGGTTCAAGAGAGGGAATGCTGTAAGGACATTAAGCTTCCATCCTTGCAGAGGCCTCAGCGCTGGTTCTGCTCGCTACAGATGATTGTTTAAATTGCATCCCGTACCTTTAGCATCCGGCATCTGTCTCATAATTTCCTCTCTCTCTGCTTGTTCAGTAGCTGTAGTGACCCTGAATGACCCCTCTCTAGTGAATGTGGTTCTGCTGGCATCAAAGGTGGCAGTCACTCCACACTCCTTCTCTCGCTTCTGCTTCCGCTCCAGGCATGCCGCAAATGCACAGCCCACGGCGTGACTCAACCTTTCCCCCTGCACAAGACAACATTGCATCACACAGTGACTGGAACAGAAACATGCGTGTGCTTCAAGCATCACAAACTGATAACCTGCCTTTACAAGACGAATCTAATCAAGGCATTAAAGAAAACTATTTTAATTGTGTTTTAGCCTTAGACCTGGTACATAAATACTCCCAACTACTGATGCACAAGCCATGTTCAAGAAAGCCACCCAGGAATGAATGAGATTGTTTGATATCTGTTTAGTTCAACTGCTGCTAAGATGCCAGTGTGATAACGATAACGTGCCTGCGCCGATCCCTCGCCTCTAGATACATCTGTGCACAAAGAAACTCCCATGAAGCCGTCTTAAGGTGCAAGTCCTGAAGGACAGGTAAGTGCTATCCTTGGAGAAAGTTTACAGAGGGCTCAGGGAGACACTACCCTTGTGTGCATCTGTGAAAGTTAAAGTACAGTGGTGACTACTCACACCTTTTAATGGTCCTGACCAAATGCACAAGTTAGAGTTAGGAGTGCCTAATGAAAAGCACTTCCATTATTCACCAGGTCAAAAGAATCCACTATCCAGTAACTGTAAAAAGGAAATTCAAGTCGGAGGAAGTCCAGCAACCCAGCTGATACAGCTGCTACAGTTGAATCAGAGGCACTATTGCTACCAGTAGCTCAACTCATCTATCATAATCAGTATGTGAATTGACCTGTTATTCACAGATGAAAACAGAAATGTTCCAGCTCTAATGTAAGTTTTACTGGGAATTTCTGACTTCATTGTTTAAAGAAAAATGATAAATTATCAAGCACCATTGCTTGGAACATGCAGCTCTGGGGAGTTCACACAGTGAATTTGCATGAGGTTTCAAGCACTTTGTATAATAGAGGCAGGATTCAACAAATAGCAGAGAAGAAAAGGCCAGATCAGGGAGTTAAATAACTTACCTAAATCTACACAGCAAGAAACTGATTTTAAACCTACTCAAAATATTTTTGTCACTCAGAAGCAAATAGAATGCTAATTTAATTCAGTTTAGCTCCATCTCTTAACATTCAGATGACTTTTCATTGAAGATAACATTCACATACAAGTTGCTGCATTCGTAACCAGTCTGTATTTACTCACTATGATTTTATCCTGGAAAAACTGTCATTGCTGTTTCAGTTTTTGGCTGTAAACATTTTCAGATGAGAAAATTTTCTGTCTATTCTTAGAAGAGTAGTTCCCTTCTGCTGGAGATTATCTGAGGCTGACTGCACTTCTTTTACACACAGGCTGAGCAGCATTTCTCTCCATAAGACAGCACCACAGAGGGACGGAAAATAATTCAGATACAGGGAATTAGAATTAAAATAATTTTCAAGGACTAAGTAATAGCTGGAGTCAAAACATACTGCAGTATTCCAGGTACTCAATTTTTGTTCCCTTTACTTCTAGCTAAGAGCTGGGAGAGCTGGACACACCATATGAAACTTACCGTGTCCTTCACAGCCATAAAGCAGTGGCAGATCCAGCGCCTCGTTGTGCCATCTCGGCAGATGTATGAGAATGCCCGGTCAAAGTTCCTGTCTGGTGCGCAGAAAGAAACCTTCTCTATTGTCTGATCAACTATAAGATCCTAGAGGGAAAAAATCCCCCCCACAATAAAAGAATATGAGGAAATATGGCCAAACACTTGAACAAGTCATTGTCAGTAGTAATTGCACAAAAATGAGTTACACTAAAAAGGGGATAACCTGATGTGGCTGTAATTATCTGCCATCAGTCACCATTCAGAGTCTGTTCCCAGTATGAAACAAAAAGAGGAGACAACATTCTCCACCAGCCATCTTTGGCAGAGGTGTGCCAAGGCACCACTGAAGAATTTAGGGACCCAATGAATTCCTGTGATCTCTCCTCTACACTATGGAGGCACACGGTATTTTATTTTTACAGCAGCTCTGTAGTCTTGCAACCAGAAAGTCTTCACTGTGGTTAAAACACAACGCTGACACTTAGGGGAGAGGTCTGCAAGTGTGAAAAGGTCTAGCAGCTGCTACATAAAGAGCAGAAACTCATCTCCCAGTCAGCTAAGCAGGGATGCAAGAGAAAAGCACCAGCAGCACTGGTAGTACTAAACACTCCCTATTTAATCCCATAGATGGGAGAAGTGTTTCTAAAAAGGAGATAGTACAGTTTAAGATTATGCCACCCTCATTAAAAATTAGTTTTTCAATATTTTTTCCAAATTACTTCATTTGGTTGGTGGCTAGTACTTGGCACCTCTGCTGATGTATTCAACCACCAGGAGGCAATAGTTTATTTTCTTTTTAAATCCTATACTTTTAATTACCTCCAAAGTCTGCACAACTTATTAAAATTCAATTTGAAAATACTGCGTAAGTGCAGCAACATTTCTAAAAATAATACATGTATTATTACTTTTAAATGAGGCAATCAGTAGACTGAATTCATTCACACCAGTATGTTTGTATTAGAAACTGAATTCTTGAGAGATAGCAACTTTAGCTCTGATGAACCACACCACTACAGCAGCCCTGGAGAAGTCTAACCACAGGCAGATATTTGAGAGGCAGTTGCACTGCAGAGGGATATGAATTACCTCTGCCTGTCACTGTTGGCTTGGAGAAATCATCTTTTAGGTCAAAAAAAGTAAGTGTTAATTGATATGTATATAAACCAAACTATTTCAGACTGACAAGAATTAAAACTGTTCTCACAGCCATGCCATCATTTAAAATACTAGTGCACTTGTAGTGGTAAGCCTAAAGCTCTTATTTCTAATTGCCTACATCTACATAAAACCAACAACCATTTGCTCTTACTTGGACACAGGTGCCTTGGTGGTACACAATGTGCTAATTCATAATAAAAAATTGTGATTTCACAATTTAAAAAACCTGTAAAACAATCTAGACTCATGCCACAAATATATCAGTTTTCCAATTCAGACCAACATCTTAGATATTAAGGATTATTCAATTTGATATATGCCGTTACTATTTAGTTTGAGTCTGAAGGTACAATCTCCCTATTTAATTTACTCTCTTCATTGCATTTTTGGAAGCTCTTGTTGATTCAGACCCATTCTAGGATTTGGATGCACTGAAAATTATATTTATTAATATATATATTATACTGATTAACGTGCATTTGCCTATGCATTACTATTGCAACCTTTTGCAGTGGTGCAGAGCAAAGTCCAGGGACTCTTCAAGTTCATTATCAACAGAAGTTATCAGGAAAGCAAATGCTTGTTCAAGTAAATGCAACAAAAAATATTCCAAGCTTGTGCTACACCTGCCACGTTTTATAAAATGTGTCTTGAGAGTAGTGTGGAATTAACTGGGAAAAAAATCAGCAGGTGTACATATGTTTACAAAACAAGAAATTATGAAACTAAACTACACACTTCAGTCTTCCTTTCTAATACCAACATTCGCAGTAACATAAAGATTGGTGTCCATTTAAAGATATAGCACATACATTATTAAAGAGAGATTTAAAACTTTTGCCCAGGGAAATCTAACCTTTGTTTTCTCATCTACAACTCTGAGTCCATCCGCCGAAACCCACAGGACTGCTTTGACGGCTTTCTTCCCAGACTTTCAAGAAAAGAAAAAAAAAGGAAAGAAAAAAACAAAACAAAACAGTTTTATGCCAACAGCCGATTGCCTCCCGCTTCCCCTCTCCAAGAACTATAACATCAAGTGTAGATGAAGTCCATGGTCAGTAGGGTGCCCAAAGCTCAATCCAAGTTGCAAAACATTAAGAGAACCAAGCCAAAGCCAGTATTTCAGAAACAGCACGTCGTGGGGATGGGGAGAGGGCACAGGACAGGTGAGGCAGAAATAAGGTGTACATCCACTGACAGTAAAGAATTCAAGACTGACCAAGTGGGTGAAGAATTCCACTAGAGTCAGAAGACACTCATTCATAAGGAGTTACACCACAGGTAGCTTCTTCAGCACAAGTTTAAACATAGGAAAATTCTTACCTGATATTTCCACCAGCCCTACCCCTCTGCCCCAATAGTCACATGGCAGAATCATGGCATCACCTTAAACCAGTGTTAAAAGCACTCCAAAATCATCAGTTACTGTGTAGTTTATTAGACTCATAAGCTTAATGCTAAGATCAATCACCCAAACTCATTAATTTATTAAGAGCTAAATGTCTAATCTTGGGAGAGACGTACAAAAATAGGATTTCTTAACCCTTTGGTGTGTATCTTGAAAAAGCAGTGGTGTGTGGCAGGCGGATGCAGCAGAGAGAGGTCTGGCTTTTAGCCAAAACCTGACTGTGGGAACTTTCAGCTGCCGCAAGCTGAGGCTAAGTAAAAGTGGGAAATACAGGAAGGCTTCAAGGAGACATTTAAACTACAGATTCTGCTTACTTTTCAAGGGAAAGTTACAGAAAACAGTATAAACACAATATTCTTCTGAAGCTAATTCACTGAAAACAGGTCAATGTAATTTTACTGGTTGTTACAGAGAACTACTACTAGTAAAATAACACCTTTTTTCTAGCATATCACTTTAATTCACAATCCCCCTACTTCAGCCAGTTATTAAAATATTCTCTCCATGTGTTTTGAAGAACTAGGTTTACATAGTTTTGTGGCTGCTAATGGCACCCACCAGAAACCACTGCAGGGAGTGAAGAAAGCAACGGGGGGGGGGGGGAGGGGGGAGATGAAGGGGGTTCAGCTAGTGGCTTCAAGCTAGAATTGCAACTATTTTATAATTTTTTAATAGTTCATTGCAGATGTATATACTTCATATTCTTACAGCAAGTAACGGAACAAGAATACATTCTGGCATAAGCTACTGCATGTTCCAAGTCTGCAACACAAATTTTAACACTGTAAGAATGAAATACCTTGGAGTGAAAAGTCTCCAATTATATCACATTGGTTTCACTCTCCAGAGAAAGCAGCAAAGTGTGAAGAAAAAGGCACTGGCAGAACTTCTGTTTGTTTTTTGGGGAGGAACTATCTGCCCCGATTTCGGAAGCAGCAATGACATCCTGAGCATTTTCAAAAAGCTTGGTGAGAACAGAGAATGGCACTGACTTGCACAGAAGAGCATTTAAAGAAAAAAAGAGAGAAAATAAGCACAGCATGAAAGCAAGCTACAGAGAAGTGCTTGCAGAAGCAAGTTTCTAAATGAACATCCAGCCTGTTGGATACCCCAGAGAATGTTTAATTTAGATTCTGGAATGCCTAACAGAAAGAGTGCAATTCACAACAGAAGATATACTTAAATTTACCATCATATGTGTAAGAAAATACTGCACTATATAAAAGTCTAATATTTTGTTTTAAAAGGCAGTAAGTATCAATACCCACAAAATATAGTCTGTATTTTCAATACTCAGCTAGCTTCCACAGCCTGAAAGTCCCTATTAATTCCGAAACAAATGGTTTGTAGAGGTCTGTCTCCTTGAACTGTTTTAAAAAGAGTATCAGTTTTTTATAAGCCGTAAGTCTTAAAAATCTTTATTTCACGCAAATACAAACAATCAAGTGAAGATAATGCCTGTGGGTAACTGTTTGGTCTAGATTGCCATCATTAGATTAAGAGATACACATCTTTCCCCAGCAAACAATAAAAACCTTGCCCCTACAGAAACTGTGAACAGTTCCTGAAGTTTGTGTTAAAGCCAAGTTTAACTGAGCTGGGTACTTCACAAAGCAATGCTGATTGTCAGCAGCATACTCCTCACCCGCTATTTTACCAAATGAGGATTTAGAAATAGCTAACACATGGAACTCCATGTTTCTCAGAATAAAATGAAAAGGCTGAAGAGCTTTCTAAGCCCTCTTTTCCCACTGAAACATTAGGTTCCGCATACAAGATAACCAAAGATGGGTTTGCTACACTAAGACAAAAAGAAAACTCCCTTTTGTCTCCCAATTCCTTCTTCTGGATTTATGGTGGATGCAGAGCTTTGAAAGGGCTTGTCCTTACAGTCTATACCCCAAACCCACTGCTACTGCTGCTGGACAATGAATTATTTTTACGTTTACTGAATTCTCAGCTTATCTGTGCCTACGAGTGATGTATAAAGGAACACACTCCTCCAAATGAGTTTCTATTGGATATACAAATCAAAGTACTACTCCCTTATGGGCGGGATATTGCCAAGTAAACTGTGATTACAGAGTAGATAGGAGCATTTGCACTATTGGCACATACTGGACAAAGATCAGACCAGCTGCAAGATACTGTACGGGAAGTGAACTCCAACGCAGGATCCAGCTTGTGTAACAAATGCTGGGAGGTACAGCCAACTCCAAACAGAACAATTGAAAGCAAGTGGCTACTATATCGCCTGGAACAGGATGGTCTGAAATGTTGCTACCAAGGGACTCATCTAGACATCCAGATCAGTAGCTTGTCCTCATATTCTAGAGCTTTTAGATGACAGCACTGCCTGAGGAGAGCCACGTGTGGCATCGACTCCCGGGAGCCTGATCTGTCAGTGCTGAGTCAGCACCGATAGAAACCTCACTGCTCAGCACTGCTGGGGAGGTCAGTTATCTGCTCCAGCACGAGATTCATTATCTGGACTCATTTCAGAGTCCTCAGACATCTCCAGGAGGGCAGGTGGGAACTCATCCTAACACACAGCGAGGCCAGAGGACAAAGCAGGTCCATGGCAGGTTGGGCATGATGGAAACCTCGCTGACAAACTGGCAGTGCCCCAGAGATGGGCATCCACCAAACAAAAAGAAGCTGCTTTGATACCTTACTACATTGTAAGGTGGAAAACAAAGTATTAAGGATGCCAGAACAGAAGTTGCCCAAAATGCATTTTTAAAATACTTTTACTTTGTTTCTAGTATTTCTGCCTATTATATTTTATTCTATCCTGGGACTTAGACATGGCTCTAAGATGTACCTGGAGTCTGAGGTATATATAAAGAAATTTTTTCATTTCAGACTCTGTATAGAACATTGTGTGATGAGAAATACAAACACTCCGTGGAGGCAAAACATGAGAAAGATCACCAAATCTGTCCTACTACTCATTACAACAGAAAAGCTTTAGTTTTAAAAGGAGCTGCCTAAAAAGGCAGCTTATTTGATAACTGCAAAAGCCTAACCTGGAGCTATCAACAGACATCTCATTTTTATTCAAAGCTGTAAAAAAGTGTTTTCAATACTAACCACTTGAACATTTCCAGACACAAATCCATCATATTTACCTTTTACAAGGAGAAAAATATGGACAGAGAAAGCAGCAAACATGTCTAGACTGACTTTTTGAAAGCTGCTAGCGTGTTTTAAATAGCTCTGCAGTTTGGAATATTATATTAATCCCAATGCAAGGCATTTGGGCAGAAATGATAGATGAGACAGCCAAAAGATATTAGAGTTATTAATAATTGAGAAATACTAATAAGAGAACAGCTGTCCCATTTTCTGCAGATTTCCCTAGATGTGAGCTCCTGTTGTAGGCCAAAGCTATAATAAAGGTACTGCCATACTGGAGCTGTGGGGATATCTAAACACTATGGATTTAAGTGGTTTCAGTGCTAATTAATGAAATTCACAGGCTGAAGTAGAAGTAGGTCCTTCTTTCTCAAAATATTATAATACAAGAGAAAGGAAATCTAAAATGCTGTGGTGAAGTACTAGACTTCATTAAATATCAAACAAGATGTAATAGGGAAGATGGCATATTTAATAATTTAAAGAGTCAAAGAAAGATTTTTACCTAAGTGCTATGCAAATACCTTTCCTTTTACATCTTTGCTTTCATACGTATCCTAACATAAGTTAGTACCAACAAGCAGAGAGAAAACTAACATATCTAATCAGGTTGAGGTGGGGAGCTGTTTGTTTTCAACTCAGCACTTTGGGTCCGGTCTTTCTAGATTCCAGCTCTAAGATTTGATTTGCGCACAGGACAGTTCTCATTAATCTGACAGATCTGCCATCTACTGTATTTTAGCCCCTCACCATCACTACACTTTGGATGTGTGCTTTCCCAGATCATAGGAAGAAACCAGGATTGGAGAAACAGACGTCCCTGTGTGACGTGCATCACTATCTGAGTGAATGGTGAAAAAGGATCAGCTGAAAAAACATTACTTACTCTCCAAGGAGAGCCAAAACCAACCCATGACCAGAGAATAATCTGCTTCAAAAGACTTCAGCTTGTATGAAAATCACAAACCTCTTAGTTTCTATTTAAACAAAGTTTCATTTTATAACAAGATACTTCAGAAGCCATTATCTTAGATTAACTCCATATGAAAGCTGGATTAAAAGGTTTTACAGGAATTTTAAACACAGAGGTAGGAAACAGATGAGAGGTAAAAGAGAGAGAGGTCTTTCTGCCTTGCAGAAAGGTAGACAGCAGGAACAAAACCACCCAGTCACCAGTACAGCACATTCTTAAGAAGGACAAAGAGTTGCTTCCCTTCTTATCTGAGACATTGTCCTTGTGAAAACAAGAGCAACGATAGAAACTGTAGACTGAGCTGAAATTAGGAAAACACAGTAGGTAAATGCCTGGTCTCATTTCCATATACCTTTGAAACAGGACGGTGCTCAAAAAAGGAAGGTTTAAGAGATGGCACACTGCTTTCTCCCAGTGCTAACATTTGGGGACCAATTCATGTTGCCAGGCAGCTGAGCATGAAGCACTTACAAGGCACAGACCTCAACTGTTCTGTAGGTATTTGCCCAGGTGATGTAGGTTGGCATAAGCTTAAGGGTTAAAAAAGAAAATTTTTCTTTTTTTCAGGAACACCAAATCACTTCAGAACACTGGATTTCTGATACAATCCACAGATATTTAAGTTTCTGTTTCAAGTTACTTTTGAAACCACATTCTTTGTTTGATCAAAATATTTCCAAGTCTGTTTTAGAAGCAAATATTCTGAAATGGATTAAGGAACTCTCAAGACCCTGATTTTATGGCATTGCTATACCAGGGATGTAACTCCTTATAGTGCAAGCACAAACAAGGCATTAAACTTACTTTTCCAAAGAAGCCTTTGAAGAACTTCCTTTCCTGGAGGAACAGGGGGGACAAGTCGAGCGCTATTACTGTAGGTAGCTAAAATGTCCCAGGGTTTTCAAACCAACAAGCACACACAAGAATAGGGTTTGGAGGGAAAGGAAGGGGGTTTTAGAGTTATCCATGAGAAGGTGCGACAGGCAAATGTGAAAATAATCCCATGAAAATGCAGATCAAAGGGCACACACACAATTCTAATGAGCTACTGCCCTGAAATTGGTGGAAAGAAGAAAACCTCAGCCCCAATTTCATGCAAAGTGGTTACTTTATTTTCACTCTCCCTTGTTTAGTCCCTTTTGGTTAGGTTATAAACCAAACTTGGCAGCAGACATGGTAGTTAAACAAGTAAAATACTGTACAGGCTCTTGTGAAAAGCAAAGTTCTAACTCCAGAATTGCAGTCAGGTTTGCTCTGTATTGATCACTCTTCCCCAAAGCAAATGTTCTGTATGTTGGCGAAGCATGTGTGGCTGATACAAAGCAGGGGTAAGTGCTGCATTTTATTCCATTTGTTTATTGCTCTGGTTTACATCCTACTCTTATGCTTCAGATCTTACACAGTCTTCTCTGAAGAGCAAGGAATTTCATCTGGACCTTGTGGCAAAACTAAAATACAACAAAAAACTAAAATACCCCTTTCTCTAAAGCCTTCCAAGGCTTTATGCAATATTTATCCAAGTACTAGTTATTCATCCTACAACTCTGAACTGATTGGTTGAACAGCCTTTAAAATCAGCTCAGGCAGGCAGAGACAGTTAGGCAAGTGCAAAGATACCAAAAGCTGAACTACAAATTCTTAAATTTCTTCAGGAAAGCGATTATACCGACTGCCCAATCCACATTAAGAAAAAGCCAGCACACAATTTTAAGCATATTTGCATGCAGTTTAGTTTACTAGCTTTATTCTGTTACCAGACTATGGAAAGTAAACTACATGGGAGAACAATTCAGCAGGCCTGGTGCTCTGCGAGCACAGCCACATGCTGCTCTGCATTTGAGGGAAGCCAATGTGAAGCATAGAGCTGTTCCTGCTATCTTCCCAAATTGCTTCACTTGTAAGAAAGCTCTGGTAGAGCAGTAATGAGGAGGAGGTGGAGAATTGCAGAAGAGACAGGGAGTGTCTCTGTGACAGCCCCTGACCCCACATTTACACTGCGCAATTCCAACCTGTTCATCACTGATACTACTATATTAAAAGTATTGCCACAAATATCCTGAGGCAGTGTCTGGAGAACTGATTGATAAACAAGGCTATATTTAAATCAAAACTATGGTTCTGACGCAGGCCAACAAAAGCCAGGAAACACCAAGTTAAGGAGGGAGTGTCAATCTCAACTTCGCATTTCCTGGCCCTGCTGGTGTGTTCCTCTCTGCCCAACGTCCTTCCACAGAACGTTTTACCAAGTACCTGTAACATATTTATGTCAACTCAGACACTGCATAAAGAACATCTCCAAGCTCAGTCAGCTGAAAAGCTTAAGAATTTTTGGAGGCAGGAACAGTTATGTATTTGGACAGGATATGCTGAACACTAGGAGGGGAACTACTGAATTAATCACAATGTAGTGTACATAATGAGAAGGGGTTGGATGCTGCTGCCAAGTTGAGCAATGACTATTGCATTACACTAAATAACAGCTTTGTAAGACAGCAAAAGCTCAAGAGATTCACCAGAAGCTACCTCATTTTTAGGTGATGGTTAATTTTGCTCTCAGAAAAATGCTTGTTAAACAAGATTATTTTTTAAAATAAACTAGATAAGGTTAATGGAAAAGGCATCATGCAAAATGGGTTTTAAACAACACTAAGTTAATGTCGTTTAGAGATAACTAGTGCATTTTTTAAAATATTAAATTATGTCTCTTTACCTGCTAAAACAAGAACATATATTAAAACAAATGCATAATTTAAAACAAAAAGTGGCAAGTTAGAAACCAATACTACAAGCTAAAGCTGATTTAAAATCAAAATATGACATGAGAGAGTACACTTTTGTTTTCATACGATGTTCCCACACCTGAGTCAAATGCACTTAAGGCCCTTAAAGTTACTTTCCAGTTGGCACTAAATATTTTCAATTCGGTGAAACAGTTCTGAAGAAACCATTTAGACTTCATGTCCATCTACAAGAATCTTATCAGATATTAAATGTATATACAAAGCTAGCAATACACCTCTGCTAAGGCAATAATGTAAGTTACATTGGTAATATTCTTTTAAGGAAAAATGCAAGTTCTGTTGATAATATAAACCCATGTTAATAACAGACTAATAGCCAAATACATGGGTTTCTGATCTGTTAATGACACTGTGATGCCATTTCACCAGACAGAAAATTACAGTGTTGCTGGCGTGCAGTTTCAGAGATAGGAAACTGTAACAACAGAGTACAGTGTGGATGAGGGATTCTTGAGCTAAATGTGGCTTCTTGTACTCAGTTGTCAATTAAGCAATGTCTGAATAAAATGCTCACCATCAATTGTTTGCAAGTTCTGCAAGATGCAGTGCTCAGAAACAATTACACCACATTAAAGGAGCAGGTAATAAAAAAATCCCTGAAAGGTTATTTCCCACAATAAAGAGACAGAGATAGTTGTTTGCATCTTTTCTTTCAAAAGGCAAAGCAGTAATTAAACTATTCCTAAAGTCAAGATTAACACTGTTCTATATTCTTCTTAGCAAATCCCATAAAATGTTTTAAAATCCAGTAATTGTTCCTATAAAAGAACAGTCTTCAGTTCCCCAAATGAATTGCCAACTGCTGTACAGCAAGAATTAAGAGGCAAAAATGTATCTATTAAAATAAGACAGACAGAACTTAATTTTTAGAAGCTACAGGATACAAGTATTTCAACAATTCTAATTTTTATTGACTGGATTTATAAAACCTACACCTTACCTGCAGAGAATAAAGTTTAAAATAGACCACATACACTTCAATGTCATTTAACCACATTAAAAGTAAAGTCCAATTTCCCTCAAGCTAGTCCTTCAGTTTGAGCACTGCAGCTCAAACTTGTAATTCTTTCAAAACCAAGAGAAAGCCCATTAAAATAACTACATACTGTGAAAGCAAGAGGCTACCTGAAGAACAAACTCTTTTCTTATCACATTCCTCACATGCTGAAATACACCTAGTGTTTGGCTTCTGCTACATTAAGAGAGTGTCTTGTACAGAAAAGAGCTTTCAGGAATGGTGATGTCCTAAAGAAATGCCCCTGGTTTAAAACCAACATGCTGGGGGTGAGGGGCAGGGCTTGAATTGCAGAGAGCAGCTCCAAATGAACCTTGGATCTGATAGAGTCTAGCAACTAAAGCACACAAAGCAGTTTCAGTAATCCGAATGTTCCTCTTGGGGCCCAAAGAGAATTTCACCTCTATGTCTCAACTTCCAACAGTGACAAAGGAGACAAATAGCAATTGTAAGAAATGCACACTTGTATCTGGTGTACATATAGACATCAAACAGCAGAAGAAATCAAAATCATCTGAAGAAAAACGTTAATTTAAGAGAATGGGTAAATTCACGCCATCCACAATTTGGAATAATGACATAACATGGAATAGGGAAACTTAACTATTTACTTTCAGAAAATGCTGACTAACTGTAAAAGTTAGATATCCAAGTCTGACGTTTGAATCAATAATTCAGGTGATCAGGAATCACAGTCCTGGAAATCCAGATTCCAGAAGAAACTGGGTGCTGTGCTTTTACTATGTCTCATTAATTACAGGCTTAGCTACACTTAGCTGGCTTGTGGACTTTTAAGATTTTTATAGAGAACAGCTACTTCACAGCATAGCTCCACAGGGAAGAGAATGAGAAAAAGTTCCATAAAGTAGATACTGCAGTGCTATTTGGTGTGCTAACAGAAAGTATTCTGAGAGAATAAAAATCAGAGAGAGACAAAAACGGATGCAATTGATTATGCGGTCAGTACTTGCACTTTTAGGTACGTAAATTAAGTCCACAGAAGAAAGAAACTCATTTTTATTTTGTGTGGCCCTTTTAAATAAAAATCAATCACTAATCACTGTGGACTGAATGGGAACAGATGGGATGCGGCTTTAACAGGTTACTATACATTAGCTGAGAAAGAAAAGAATGAAAAGACTCTATTTTAATCAGAGCACTAAACCAATTCACAAACTTTACAGCACAACAGAAGGCAGAAAAGATAACCTGTAATCCTCTGCTGTGTGCTAGGAAGAAGGGAAAAACAGGTTTAGATGGGAGCCATTTGAGCTCTCAAACTTGGTGAGGAAAGAAAAGGGATGTCCAGTGGCACATATTTTAAGTCAGTGAAAGTGCAGTAGAAGGGTTTGATGGATTTGTAGTAATCTTGTTGAGCTGCAAGGATACAAGGGTTTCTTCCACTGAATGCATACTGAACAACGTAGATAGATAAATCATGTAAGAGAAGTGATGACAAGGCTTGCAGTTCTCTATCTCTATTCAAAATTCAAATTTCTCATGTCCTTTCTCCTGTTCTTTTCAATGATGTTAAAGCCTCAGTTCCTTGACAGACTGATCACTGCCTTTCTGGAGTCTGCTATTTCCGCAGGATTTTGTGGTATTATTACTGCAGGAAAGAGATGACAAGACCTCTTCAAATGAGCCACAGAAATACAAAGAGCTTTGAACGAGTGCCATTTACAGGAGCAAACGTTCACAGAAGCCAAACTAAGAGCAGCCCATTTCATGACATATCAGAATTAGGCAGCCTTCAGGCCACTTTGAGCAGATGCAAGCCAGATTATTTCATGCATGACTACAATGTTGCAGTGCATTAGAAAAAAAAGCATCCTAAAACAAGTAATATTTTGTATAATAATGGTGAATTAAGTCACTATTAAAGTGGCAGGCAACAGAGGGAAAGAGAGAGAGGGGGAGAAGAAAAGAGAGAGAGGGAGAAGCTGTTAAAAAACAATGGTTGAAGTCCCATGTGGGTACCAACTTAGCCTGAAAGGTCACAGAGAAGTTTTACACATTTGTTTTGCAAATAGTTTCTGCAAGTAGAAAGAACAGTTGTAACTCTCCCTCTCATCATCAGATTAGCACGTCCCCCCAAGAGCAGCAGTGCTCTCAAACCGGCCAACTGTTCTCCTAACATGGGTCAAAAGTTCAGCCTTTAGCTGGAGCACTGCTGCTGAACGGACCTTTTCCAGTAACACAGCCCCAACACCAACTTTTGCGTTAAACAAATATACATACAGATTTCAGCCTCTTCACAGCATCTTCACAGATATGCATTCCTCTGGATTCATCCACTTCCACGTGTCCCAAGTACTGCAGGAAAGAGTATGGGGAGAAAAGCTTAACAGCAGCTCCTTAAACTCCCTGAGTTTTGATGAAGCCAAGCTCTGAATTCATCTCAGGACAGCTGATGTAATGGACATTACCAGCACTTTGCCAGCCTTCTTTTGAACCAGCATCTGAAGGTCTGACTGTGTATATATATACATATATATATATATATATATATATATATGGGGGCACCAGCATCAGGAGAACAGCATAATACAACTAGAAATTTTGAGGGAAAGATAGACTTTCCTTACTCGGGGAAAAATCTGTAATTGAAAAGTATTGAAAACTNAATAAATTATTTTTTAATAATGATAAATATATTTAGTATTGAAAACTGAATTACACTACACAGTAAGATGACCAAATATTTCTGAATGTTAATGTCCAAATATGAGAAATTTGCCCACCACCCCCTTTTTTTAAACTGTAAACCAAAATTGTTTATCTTCATTACAACAACAGGCTGTTAACGTGGACACTGAGACATTCATCATTCTTACAAAGAGGGGTTTAAAAAAACCAACAAAACAACAAAACCAAACCTGTTTTCCACATATTCATCTTACCAAGCACTACTTAACCACCCCCCAGCCACACATCAGTGAATAGAAGCTTCAAGCTTCAAAGCTTTTAAATTTACAGCCCAGAGTATTAGTCTATAGAGAAAGCAACTACAGGAAATACATCAGAGTGTAGTGCTCATGGTACGATGGACAGTTTAATTTTACACTCTACCTTTTAGCTTTAATTTTTCCAATTTCCCTGCCTTTTCCAATCATAGTTCTTTTTGATAGTAAAAGGAAGTGTTCTCTCAGAAAAATTAATATCCTTATTCAAAGTACTCAACTCTTGAAGAAAACCAGAGAAATTATCAAAACCTTTCTGAAGTTTTGTAAAAAGAGCTATAGGTGAAAGAAATTTTCCCCAATTTACTTGCCATTGTAAGAGTTGTATGCAATTTAGCATTTAGATTCTAGGCTAGCCAGAGAGTGAATAAGTGGTTTTAAAATATCAGAATCAATGCTTGTGTCACTTAATGCAGTAGTAAACCCAAGTTTAATAACCTATTAAGAAGTTGCACTCTATAACAGACTGTTCTGTCATGAGTCATTTCAAATCTCTTAAGATTTTCTTTCATTAATTAGGATACTAGACTTAGCTAGATAGACAAAAAAAAAAATTTCACTCACAGCACCATATTGAAGTACCCTTAGATTAACAGATTCAACTATATGGAGAAAATCAAGACTGTTTCAAGGATTTCATAGAAATTGGAAAGTTGAGGTTTTTTTTCACGCAAGGCAAGATGCTCTAGAAGAGGAGGCTCTAGATATGATTAAACTGCTGAAAGATTTAAAATATCTTAAGTGACAGAGAGCTTTAGCATTAAATCTCACTATGTGGCATTTTTTAAAACACAGTTAAATGTGGATGGAACAATCCTGGAAGAACTTCATTTAAATCAGCCCTCACAGCTGGAGAACAGCTTGAAAAATAAATTGCACTGAAACTAGAAGGTAAATAAAATAGATCTGACTCTTTAGAGCTTTTTCAAAATAAGCTCTGTGAGGCTGAAGCCTTATAACTGAATGCTGGAGCTGCCAAAACAGCAACTGTACTCCCTCAGCTGAGCTTGCTGAACACTTGCGCAAGATATTCATTTCTCCAGAACACAAAGTGGAACATTTTAATCCTAAAAATACACAAACAGTAACAACTAAAGATGCAATTACTATGTGTCTGGAAGTACATATGTACATCAACGACTACTCGGTTGTGCCATGACTTCTCTGGGAGAAGTTCCAAAGACGCAGAATTTCTGTTGTACATATTTGTCATGAGAAAGTTCTGCGTTCAGTAACTTCTCTTTAAGAAGAGAGTGATATAGACAGGGACAAGACTGAGGTTTATACTGGACAGAAAAAAAAAATATGTGTAAGGAATGAACCATCTAGTTTGCGTGACCATTTGTATCATCCATATGGAGGGCAACTTTCAGATTTCTTGACCTATCTGCACATCTCATTTACTCCAGTGTAGCCAAAATGTTCCCAACTGAAGATTCAAACCATTCAGCCCCTGTACTTGGCAACCTGCCTTTTGCTTGGAAAAGGGAGAAACAGAGCAGGGTAAATATTGCCTCATGTCACACTGCAAAACAGACAACCATTCTCCCCTGTGTTGCCAAACCTCTATTCAAGTCCCATGCTCCAACTTCCAGCAATCAGTCATGCCACTGCTGCTGGAGACAGCAAGTTTAGCTGCAGTTTTCAATACTGCTTCCACTCCCGTGAATGGAGACATTATTACACATATCAAGTGCATCTATCCACACCAAAAGGGTACAATCCACAGACCTCATTGAGCATCAATCAATTCTGAATTATAAAATAAATTACACTGTCACACAATACTTCTTTATGATATAGAGGACAAAAGGTGCTTTGTTTGCATTTACATGTTACACTTTTAGCCCTTCATAAAAAAAGAAAAGAACTTGTTCTTGCCACTGCACCAGTTTTGCAGAAACCAGCTCATCATTATCACTGGTGTTGAATATTTTACAGGCAATTTCGAAATTCTTCTTGCTTTGGTTTTTTCTTTTTCTGGAGTGGAGTGGTGGTGTGTTAATTCCTTATATGTGCCAATATACTTTTCTTTCTTGTAAAAAGAAATTTCAAGTCTATGACCAGAATGCTGTGGTCCTCTTCTTTTTATAGCTACACATCCCTTAGGCAGCAGGTCCCCTTCCAAGCTTTCAAGCTTCTTTCTAAAAACTTTTCCCCCATCAGTCTGAGAGTAGATATACATGGCTTCTGTATTTAACCAGTGCTACAATATTTATCTGGCTTTTAATGGATTGTAATCAAAGAAAAAATATTTCCTCAAGAAAATTGGCAAAAAACTCTGTCAAAGACTGAGACCTCTTCTAGTGTTTATATTTTAAACAAAAGTGTTAAATTGTAAATGTATCTCAACTTAGCCTTAAATTTGAAATATTGGCTCAACTTAGTGCAGTAGAATTTTATGAGTTTTCCTTTATTTCAAAATTTAATAAAGGAAATGCAGCTACTATTTAGAGCCTGAAACAAAAGTTAAACACTAGAATTCAGGACTTAAGAAAAATAAACTGTTGTTAAACTCTGTCATTACATTGCCAGAAAGAGATTACATGGAAACCACTTTAAAAAGCAGATACACAAATCCCACACTTCTATACACAACCTTCCAAGATCTTTGAAAGGAACTTCCCTTTCAAACTAAAGGAGAAGAAACATACCGTTGAAGTGCCTGGGCAGCAACTGTCCTATGTAAGTAAAATCTCATGTAAATCCATGACAGGACATTACCGCAAACACACCCAAAGACTGGGACACGTGTACACAGAAATCCATGTGAGCTGCCTAAGCCATGCTGTGCTGGATGATGACTTTGAGCACAGTACGGAAAGGAGTACCCATGACATATTTGCAAAGAGCATTTCTTGTCATAGGGATTGTTGCAGCTAGCATTCCTGGAGAAAGGGAGTACCTTTCCATCAGGAAAATGCACATAGCAGGAATGCAGTATTAATATTGAATGCACTCCTACTTAATTTCCATAGCAACCAGTGAATGATAGTCATGACATCAGCAATTCTCGGACATAAGATGTTCTGTGAGAGATTTAATCGTTGTACCAGAAATTAACCACCAGTGCTTTTACAGAAAGCTAAAATCCATGTGGGCAGAGTCCACATACAGAGTAGCATAACATAAAAGCTCTAATCCAAATAAAATACTTTCAGGGGCTGTTGGAGAAAAGACCTTAATGCAAACATCATTAAATAGAAGCACTGCTTATATTAGCGTTTTTAGCAAAAAGAAGATGAGACTATGGTACAGCAAATTAAACAAAAAACAACAAACTTTCTCTCTTCATCACTGATTTTTACATGCTCTTTCACTGATGGTGGTGTTTGGTATCAATCTCAAGCCAAACATAAAGCAGTCAACACAGGAACAAGTTAAACTGTAACACAGCAAAGCATCCTTAGAATTTGAAAAGTGCTTGAGAAACTTTATTCTTTTTCAACAATTTAAACTTTTTCTAACTTCATCTAAAAACCAACAACTCAAGTTACCATATCAAGTGTTTCTGGTGAAGTTTTCCTACTGTCTTCTGCCAAATACATGCTATTGAAATTGCTCCTACTAAAACATCAAGGGCTGATATATCAGGTCAGAAATAAAAGAACACCATCTGTGTCCTAACACAAGCAGTACTGCCCTGATCTTCTTTGTTTTCATTTCTCTCACAAATACTTGGCTGACTCAGTTTTCAAAATTTCAAAGTTCAACAATAACAGCTGGCAAAAAGAAGATCCTTCACCAGAGCTCCTTCAACCTGGACAACTCACTCAAGCTAGCTCTGTTTGTTCATGTCTGGTAATATGCTTTTACAGTCTCTCTTTGAAACAGACTCAGCTACACAAATAATTGAATATCGGCAGATGTTCACATGCACTGTTTTATTTGCAGTCACAGATTAGGTTCTTTGGATTACATTTGAAACTAGACGGACACAGGAAATGAGCTTACTTGAAGTCTTGGCCAAGGTGTCCTGTGCTGGGAAACAAGCTGCCATGAAGAGAAGCATACCAGCATTTCTTGGTATTTTTCCTAGAGGCAACAACATTCCTCTTTCTTCCTCTGTGTAAGTTCTGGGGTATTATTTGCAACAGTAAGACTGCCTACTTGACATCTGCATGTGCAGATATGCTTCTAGAATTGGCATTGCTCAAGAATTAAACCCTGAGCTCCGAAGTTTCAGAGTGAAATGCTCTCTTGCAAGTAGACATAAGCTTAAATCCAGAAATCCTGGATACGTCTTAAAGCTGAGCTACTTTTCCACTGACTTTTAAGATTTACATTCCAATGTTCAATACTTGATTTCTCTCCTCTCACACTCATGGCTCCTGCTTTCTAAATTTACCGGTTTGAAACAGATGTTTGCTCAGAGAAAGCTGTAGAAGTACAGACAACAGAAATTCTACAATTAAGCATCAACAAAGTTTAATTTTGCTTAGTCAAAGCTATAGGTTAGTTAGGATGCTACATCTGTCACCAGAAATCAAAATGTCTCATCAACCTGTTGAATCCCCCACAACAGGAACCGTACAGGATCAAAAGAATCTAAAGTATCTATACCAGTAGATCTCCATATTTTTTACATCACACCCCACTAAGAGCCACACTGTGCATTTCATGTACTGGTTCTCACATGGCCTTTACCATTGTCAACAGAAACAACACTGTGAGGGAATAACAAACATTTCCAGTTAGGAATATTGAAGATGAAGTAGAGAAGCTCAATACAGGATACACAAATGCTATATTCTTAATTTTCTTACAAAACCCTAAAATGAGGCAGAAAGGGAACTCAGAAGGTTATGTAGGACAGCACTTGCTTCAGGGCAGGATCTACTTCCACATCTACATCAGAGAAATCAGCCTTGAAGTATTATGACATTTCTGTAACTGGAGATCAATAGGCTAGACCTTCTACCCCGTAGTTTACATGTCTCACTGTAGAAAGGGATGTTATTTTGCTGAGTTGTTATTGCTAATGCATATCCTAAATTTCCCTTGATGAGGCTTAAACACACTATTTCTCCTAGTCCCCTCACAGTTTCACACATGTACTGTCAGACTTTGGTTTTCAACTGTATGCTCTGATGTGCAATTCCTATTTTTCCAGGAATTCAGCATTATTTAATAAATTTAAAACTTTCTTTAAAAAATATAAAATAAAAAATAAAGGAAAATCAAGTGTTGATAGCACAAAGTTTTATACATACGCTGCACAGGTGCACACTCTACCTTTTCAACTCCTGCAAAAAACCCAGTTTCCAAGTATGACACTGGATATCTCCTAATTTTAAAAAACAGAATTAAGAACTATAACCCAGTGAGAACTTTTTGATTTGCAACACCAAAATTACATTTAAAACAAATATTTCTGCAAGGCCGTCCAAACCATTTTAATTGTCATATCTTTAAAACAACGTGAAGTTTATGAAACTGTTTAAAGAATTTCACCTTTGCCAAAGACAGAAGGTTTTTAAAAATCAGCAAGAAGCTTCATTTAAAACTTCTTGTTTGCAAGGCTATTCAAACAAAACTTAGGGTTGGACACAAAGGTGAAAAGTTTAAAGATTAGGGATTGCCTTACATTCCTTCTAGACATGACAAAAATGGATAGGAATATGTTGGAGGTAAGCTTCACACCTTTCATTAAAATCACCATCTTTTATAATTAGCTGTCTTCCAGCCTTTTTCCTGTGATGTTAAATGCTGCAGGATTTTTAAAATGTACCATAGCTTGCTGAGGGTTAGCATTCAATAGGAATAGTTACTGTTCATTGGTAACATCAGTTCACGCCTTCAGAGGTAGAGATTTCTAGTGTTTAATGCGTAAGGCTGTGCAACATTTCAGAAATCAGCAGATTTGTCACATTAACTTCTTAAAAATACTTAACATAGTTTCCAAAGACCATTCAAGTGCCTCAAGCTTTCACAGTGAAAAATATCACATGCTTAACTTAAAGGCACTTCAGCATCACGCTGGTAAATTCTTTCACAGCTATTATTTCAAACTAGAAGTGCATTTGAGACATAAAATAAAAGCCACAGTTACCTGTGCTGGTACCAGTCTTTCTGACCTGGAGAAACAGAATGGCGTGCAAGCTGTATTTATGAACTTATTAAAAATAAGAAGTTATTTTTAATATGCGATTTTTAAGTTTGACACTAAGCAATAAAGTTCAATATGCAAATTCCAAAACTAAGGAGGACAACTGGGCAGCCATGAGTGGTGTGAGAGCACAAAGCAAAGTGACCGGAACGGCCTCTCTCCTACTGATGGCGATTTCAGCAGTGCCACGTAGGGCTCAACAACCTAACCACAGGGGCCCCAGGGATGAGCACTGACATTCACAGGTCCCAGCGAGGATATTCTACAGAGCTTGTGCCAGTTGTTCCCTGTCCTTCTGTCTCTTCTTGAATACAAAGCAATACAGTGTCTTCCAAACACCTCCCATCAAAGCAAGGGTTAGATAGGAAACAGTTCAAGAGACTTGTTCTGAAAAGTCAGTTCTTCTATGTACGAAAGTACAACTGTAGCCATACAATTGTTATTTGTCAGCACTAACACAGAAATCAAATTCAGTGAAAGGCTAACTCCAACGACACCAGGTACTCAGCAGCAAACCTGGACGCCAGAGATAGAAATGTGGTTTGTTACTCTTCCACACCAGCTTTTTCACTGACATCTTTAGTCTTTCAGGTGGAATAAAAAAATGCAAGTGAATTTGCAGGTGATATGCAACAGTAGCCTTAGATGCCTTAAGGTCAAAAGAGACTGACCATCAAAAACATGGAAGTGACAGAACAAAACTAATTAAATTATCCAAGATACACACAACTGTTGCATCTTCTAGAACAACAGGTAGCAACCAGCTGTTAATATTCTGTTTAACACATCCTTTTGGTCACAACCACCAAGATTTGGAAATGTTTGGTTTGTTTAGTTCGCTAAGGTAGAAGGAAATGACCTAATTTTTCTGATATAAATTTCACAGGCCAGTTACTCCAAAGTGCATTTGTATGAATGAAAACCACTTACCCAGAGGGACACTCGAAAAGGCTTTTCAGACAAAAGAAGCCCTAGTGTCAAATATTTTAGTCATTATACCACAGAACAGCTGCATGTTTTTGGTGAGGTAGTGTCTGAGCAAGAAAGCAAGATTGAAAATGTGTACGTCAATGAACTTCATTTGTTGCAATTATAATGTATAAAATTGTGTATAAATAAATTACAGCACTGATAAGCACAGCTGTAATGGCTGTTGGAATATTCAACTTCTGAATAGTTTTAAATACAATCTCTTCATCTCAGGGCCCCAGGTATTGCATGTATCTGGCACAGTTTTTCTCTCAGAGGAAGGATGCACTACTGAAACACAGTATTTACTTTTCAGTTTGTTAGGACAGAGGAAGAGAATTTGTCCCTGAAAATAGACTTCTGCACAGACTTTCCAGCAGATGCAGCAGTGCCACATTTAATAATGGGGCAACTCTTGTTGAACATCTGTATATAAAAGCTGCAGGGTATTATGCCTCCACATCACCAAAGTTAGGAGAGCAACATCATTTAAATACCCAGTGGAACAGCAAAAGTCTGCAAGTTGCTTTTCTAAACACAAGTTTAACATCCTTTTCATACCTTTTCTGACAGACAGGACCTGTCTCTCCTTGGCTCTTCTTTCAATCTAACTTTAGTGGATTCAAAGCAGTTTACACAGAAGAGCACTACAGGAAAGTCAGTAGCCATTGCATGGCCCTATCTTTGAGTGTCAGGTTACCACCTCAAGTGTGGTTAGATTTCAAACACAGAGAAGAACTATCTGTAATTACATCTACACACACTAAGATGACTGAGAAAATACAATCAATAGCTGGCTACATGCAACACAGCCTCACCGGGCAGCTGAAAAACACACTGTTAAACAAAACAAAAAAGAGTGCTACTGACTAAAAGGAACATTATGCATCCATGATTATTACCACCTCCAAATTTATGAGCACAGGACTGGAGAGAACCAACTGCAGATTGAATCCACTGAATTTTAAAGCAACATAAAGGCACATAACAGGAATTTTGCCCTACTTTCCACAGAGCATCTTCTCTCCCAAAGGGAAGATGATCCATAGATGTATCAGATTTGCTCAAAATCCAACAGAACACTTAAAGACTTTAAAAATAAGGATCAGCTGTGGATATATCACAGGAAGAGCTTCTAGAAACATGCCAACATAGAAAACCTCTCAGTAACATTAAATCTGTTTGCAGTACAGCATCCTCCAAGCACAATGAATGAGCAGCTACTGGAGTCCCTGTCCAACACTAACAGAGTGAACCCCGAAGGCAGGATGAAATCCTATTTGCAACATGACTTTCAAAGTGCTTCCACATGCTCTGTAATGTTTAAAAAAGGATAAATCTGTGATAGCACTCTACAAACACCCAACCTCTGGGCAAAATATAAATGCCCAAAGGCAAGAAGTTAAAAACCAAACCAATTTAAGAGCTCTTTTCTTTACAAGAGAAACCAAGGGCAAACGTTCCCTTACGTGTTTGCACTAGACTTCTCTTGATCTCAAAGAAAAAAAGATTAGAGTCTTACCTAAGTAAAATATCAAGGATTCTCAGAAACAAAGCCCACAACTTGGCTGCTACTACACTAGTCTATTTTACTTTCAAACAGAAAATCTTACAGACAGCTGCAGCAACACTTGTCAAGAATTCTCAGGTCTTCACTGAGTACAGGTGAAGTCTTCACCACCCCTGCAAAAGCCAGATTCTGGTCTTGCTACTCAGTTATGCTTTGACCTCCAAAGAATTACAGATGATGATTTTTAGCGAGTGGGCAAGGAAGACCATAATAAATAAGAACAGGCTAATCCCCACCACCCCAACATATTAAAGTGTGGTTGAGCAGCTACACTACAGACAATGGACCACTTTGGAATTCCCATTGCAAAACTTAAAAGAAAATTAAGGTATATTCACTATCTTTCAGTTTGAATGCATTCCTATTCATTAACCGTTCTTCCCAAAATATCTCACTTTGTTCTGCTCCACTGAGGAGCATCAGGAAGAAAAGTCACGCCATCAGATATTTAAGGACATAGGAGACTGCAAACTTTTCCTGGTATATATAAATTTCCAAAAAATACCCAAGACTGGCGTAACAGGATACTCTCCTTCAATAGCACAAAGTTCTATTCTTTCTGTGAGCAAAACACAGTACCACCCACTTAAGCGATGACTCCACATCTGGTTTATCTCGTTCCCTCACAATGGCATACTTCCTGTCTCTATCTATTAAACACCAGTTAACACCCACCCTGCATCTCAAGCCTTATAAAACTTTCCACTTTGTCCATATCAAATGGACACTGTTTTGGACAATAACCCTAATCAAATAAGATAAAATGCCTCTTAATATCAAATTGTTCCGAATTGAAGTTTTCACCTAATTGCAAGTTCTTTAAATATTAATAGTCTACCATTCTGACCAAATCAAGAAATGTACCTTATATTTACCTTAAGAGCATTTTTTTCCAAAGAACAAATTAAATTAATTCAGTGAATTCCAATTAAAAGCAGACTAATGGGTGCACATAAGCCCCGTTGTGATAACAGGATGCAAAGATCCATCCATTTCTACGCCTTTTCAGCACAGAATAGGCCAAAACCTTTTTTGACTTTGGGTACATGTGCCCAGAATAGATGAATGCTTCATTTAAATACAGGAAGCACTTGTCATTAGAAGTGCAAGTCCTGACTGAGAGTTTAAAAAAAGTCAGTCTTTTAACAGTGAGAAGTGGTTCACACCCTTTGTGTTCAGTAAAGGATTGAAAAAGTTTGAATAAAACGAAATGCCTGGAAACTGAGCACTTTGCTTTTCAACCTGTGTAATGCCTAAGTTATGAAAAAATAATCATCCTCAAACTTACAACTCTGTTCTCTCCTAGATAGTGTTAAACCTTAATCTAAATTCGAGCTTTCACAGAGCAGTTACTTTCAAAGCTTTGGCAAAACACCATCTCTGTTTAGTACTGAATTACAGTTCCTTCCTCTTAGCAGAAGAATAACTCAAGGCAAAAATAAGCAAGCAGCCATGAACTAGAAATGTTGTATACACTTGAGTATATGTAAAAGCACACATAAGCAACTCTAGTAGGGTAAAGCAGGGCATTAACCTTGTGTGAAAGTTATCTCATACTTACCACATATCTACACCAATCCACAACTTCACAAAAATATGAAACAGTCAGTTCAAAGAATTCCACCTAGCAACATCACATGTTTAACTATCAGACAGAGTTACTTTAAGTATAATACAGAGAAAAACTAATGAAAGGTCCTTAGGTGTCAGAACCACAGACTCTGTTCCTTGTACATAGATATTTAACTCATTAGCTTTCCCAAGCGTCATCTGCTTCCAATGTATTGTAGATCAGCTATTAGTGTACCTCGAGGAAAAAAGGGAAGCATATGCAACAAGCCACCCTAAATTTTATATTTATTTTTATTCTGGTATTTATTAAGTATTAATATTAAATACTATTCTAAAATATTAAAGTATTGTTTCTTAAACAAAGAGGAAGGAGAATTGGGCACAAGAAAAGAAAATACCTATTTATTGATAACCTGGAATGAGTTACCAGAATTTTAAAAGGTAATTTCAGTTTCATATGCATTAGTAGTCTGTAATATACACACACAAAATCGTAGCACAGAGGCATTCTCAGAAGTTAGCAAGTGCTTCTAACCTCATGCACTGGTCGAAATCCCAGGTGTTACTTGACAGTATTTTCAATTATCAAGAGGGAGGAAGGATTGCTTTCCAAGCACAGCCCACCACTTACCTTACAAGTCAAACGGTAACCACAACTACATTTTTAACAGAGAGAACTGAGTATCTTTCCATGCAATCCAAGAGGCCTATCATTTCTGATCTTCCAGAAAAATGAAGACAAATATTTTATTACTCCTCTACCTAACTACATGATTTATTTCAACTAGATAATAATGAAGGATATCTCAGACTGATTTTCCAAGGCATTTGTTACATGAGTCATCTGGTTTTAAGAAAAAAGCCACATCCTTTGCAAAGAGAGCTGACCGTAAAATAGGTCAGTGTGTAATGAAGCATGTCTCTGGCTTACGCTTGCCAAAAAAACCCAAATAATAATTCATGGTAAGAGTACCTCATGGATATCCAAAAGAAAGGCAGAAACTCTTACCTTAACAGGAAAGCTACACTTGCCAGTACGAACGCCTTCTTCATCAGTCTGCCACTGATGAGGCCTGCTGGCCTCTGGGACATAGACATCTTTCTTTCTCCTAAAGCTTTGCCGTAATTTGTTCATTTCTCAGATTTTCACGTCCTAGAAGAAGAAAAAAAGAATACTGCCAATAGGCACAAAACACACATTCAGCCACTTTGGGTCAACCACTATCATGACAAATGACCCCGTGGAAGACCTGAGCTTTTGGAAAGATCAATGAAAGGAACTTTGCAAAAGATTTTGGAAGGATCTGTGAAAGAAAAGTATTTTGGACACAGATTCAAAGAAAGATAGATATTCACTTCAAAATGGAAAACACAAATCCACATTACTTGTTCAATGTCTTTCCACAGCAACTGAAGCATTAGACCCAGTAATAACTATTACTGGGAGCATAAGGTTTCCTAAAATAGCAGACGGAGAAGATCTGAAGAATGATATACATGCAATCCTGCCTCCCCAAATTTAAACACCTACCTAAAGCAACCAAGTAGGACACCAATAGCAAAAGCTTCCAAGGCACTCATGCAAGGCAAGGATTCATAGCTCTACAACTGCTCCTAAAATCAGGTGCTTGTGCTGTTCATTAAGTACAAGAGACAGGTTCACGCTTTTACTGAGGGGAACAGTCCAGCCCGTGCTTAGTCTACTGGTAGAATTCTTATGTTTAAATGAGAAATGCACTTCTTCAAAAGGGGAAGACAGTGCTTTCTGAAGCCTAGAACTCAAAACTTTGTATACACTACGCCTTTATGTATCAATTTCTATATACAACCCAATCTACACTTTAGACATGCTCACTTTTACTAGATTCAAACTACAATTAGCCAAGAAGCTAACAGAGAAATTATTACTAATAAAGAGACTCGATATTCACCTAAAGAAGTAAAATTATATGGGATACAAAGTGGGGAATATTGAAGACATACCAAAAGGCTTCTTGAGATTTTGTCATCTTTCCTGAAAAAGAAGCCTTCTGACAACCATGACATCTCATTTTGATTGAAAAAAAATGATGCTGCAGAATGCAAGGCAACAAAATCTAATTGGATTATATATGCTTATTTCCCATTAGATTGAATAAGCTACAGAATATAGATATTTACAGGTGTCAGTAGCTGGCCTTTGAATGAAAGCTGCTTTAAAAGCAGTTGGAACACCTTTTTAAACCTTGAAAAGAACTAGTATCTTCCAGTCAAAACTAGTTGACATAGGCGAGAAAAATCAACCCATTCATGTTTGTGGTATCTGACATTTAAGAAATTTAAAGTCAAAATGCAGCTATTTCAAAGCTGAACAAAAGTCAGAAACTAAAAGCATTATAGAAAATCACTGCCCGCCACTAATTACAAATACTAAATTGTTTTGGATTTCATGGTGCACTTCAGCCATTCCAAATAACAAAAAGGTGTGAGTTTTGTTACTGATTCCCTAAAACTTCCTTCAGCTACTGTTACTTTCCTCCTCAAGCAGCAGATAATTAAACAAGTCAGTTCCCACTGTATCTTAGGGGCACGATACTGGCTAATTTCTCTAGAATCTTTCACCTTTCCATAATCTATTAAAATAAATATTCTAAGATGAGTAACAATTCAAAGATACACCCATGGATAAAGAAAACACCACTATATCACTAGGACTGGGAAATTTAAGCGTGGTGATGTTAACTGTTTAAGGGCAAATAAGCACAATAGTCACACGCGCAAGTTCAGTGGCATTTGAATTCCATTGTTAAGGGGTCTTGCAGCATTCTGGAGCATTCTTTCAGCATATGGGATAATTTCTGAAGTAGTTCTACATTAGAAAACAGCCACACCAAACACCACTTTTACAGCAAACACTGTGCTTGCTCAAAGTTGCTTGATGAGCATATGAAAGCAACAAGGTGTGACACTCCAAGCAACCCAAATCCAAATGCAAATAAGTGAAGGATTGGGATGTACGGCAAAGGCTATAGGCAACTGTCCCTAGCAGGTACCTAGAACAGCCATGAGGTCTAACAAGCAGTGTAAGTGCAGGGATGGGAAGTTGCTGAAGGATTCTTAATCACAATTATCTAGCTACAAAGAAGTGCTAACTTCATTCCTTCATAGCCACAAAATGCTTGTCATAACTAGTAACATAAAACATTTTCTTTAATTTACTTGAGCGGATTTAGAGATTAGAACATATGTGCAAAATAAAAAACATGCACACTTCTTACCACTCAATAAGCTGAAGCAGCTCTGTTCCACTTTCAGCTGGGACAGAGTTAATTTTCTTCCCAGTAGCTGGTACAGTGCTGTTTTGGATTTAGGCTGAGAAAAATGTTGATAACACATTGGTTTAGTTGTTGCTAAGGAGTGTTTACACTAAGTCAAGGTCTTTTCTGCTTCTCACCCCACCCTACCATTGAGTTGGCTGCCGGGCACAAAAAGTTGTGAGGGGACACAGCTGGCAGAGCTGAGCCCAAGTGACCACAGGCATATCCCACAGGACAGGGCACCATGTAAAGCTGGGGGAAGAAGGAAGGAAGGGGGTACATTCAGAGTGACAGTGTTTGTCCTCCCAGGTAACCGCTGTGTGTGATGGAGCCCTGCTCTCCTGGGGATGGCCAAACACCTGCCTGCCCATGGGAAGCAATAAACAAGTTTCTTGCTTTGCTTGCCTGTGTGGCTTTTGTTTTACCTATTCAAATGTCTTTATCTCAACCCATGAAGTTTTCATGTTTGCTCTTCTGATTCTCTCGTCCATCCCACTGGGAAGAGTGAGCAAGTGGCTGCATGGGGTTTAGTTGCCATCCGGGGTTAAGCCACAACACTCTTCTATAAACATGGTTTGTTTATTTTACAAGCTATAAGCCATTTAAAAATCTCTGAATGTGCAAAGGCAGTTCTCAAAGTTTTAAGAGCCATCAAGGCTTAGAGAGGCATTAAAGCAATATTAGTTATGTATTTCGTTTTACAAACTGCAGACAGAGGACTCTATGCATCAGCCTAAAGGAATCAGAGTTTCAAGGGAGGCCATTCAATCACCTTGGGCAGGTGAGACACACCGCAGCAAATCTCTACGTGGCACCTCAGCTCATAAGGACAGACACCCACTTTTGTCCCTGCTGCAGACTGGCAGTGCCACAGCACGATGAGCAAAACCACTGCTCCAGCTGCTTCAGTGAAAAGCACAGGAATCTGGTCAGCACGTGGCTTACAGCCCAGCTGCCTGACCTTGCACACCAGTGAGAGACAAACGGGCATAGATACTCCACTCTGCCAAAAGAGGCAACAGACTCTTTAGTAGATACAAGTAGATGCAGTAAGGCTCATGTGTCAGTTTTGAAGATCTCAAGATAACTCTGAATCTCAAAAACTTCAGTGAATAGCAAAGCAAGGACTGAGGACAGCACACAACCACTGTACCACTTGTGAAAAACCGCAGTCTAATTGCCTTATCATAACATTTGCTTATGCGAGCATTCTGTTGGACTTCTCCCTCCCAGGCATTACAGTTGCCCATGAGACTGGCGCCTTATCAGACATTTATTCTGACCAGGAATCTCAGTCCCCAGGGGAGATAAGAATAAGAGTTCCTCAACTACATTTTGTATGAGAGGCTGAAGTGGCATTTTGCCCAAAGTATTTCCTTTTCATCAAAAACCAAACCCATTTTCCTGCATGTTCTAATTTTGAGGTCATGCTGGCAACAAGCAGTTTAAAAATAGCTTATTCTATCTGATAGAAATGCTGACAAATAGCAAAATTAATTTCTGGTCAGACAACCAGCAAGCTCTCTCCAATGGCCACAATTGGGTTTTCTGAAATGTCACACTTACGAGTA
Source organism: Pachycephala philippinensis (assembly GCA_013397055.1). NCBI lineage: Eukaryota > Metazoa > Chordata > Aves > Passeriformes > Pachycephala > Pachycephala philippinensis. Next base: position 168,964 of record VWZT01016790.1, read on the forward strand.
GGTTACAAAACAGTATGTCCTATAAGTACCTAATTTGCTGGTAATACGCATGTCAGGACAACATAACTAGAGCTGTCACCTGATGGGAAAGTGTTAAATACAACAATTCACACAGGCTGCATATTCGAGGATTCAGAAGAGAAGCACATGAATTGCTACAAGTAAGTGCTGAAATTTTCACTAGTTTTGTCCTGGACTCAAAATCTCTGCACAGAAGCACTAAAGAGAGATGAGTGAGCATTTTCTGCTTGAATTCTTTGTAGGGCACCTCACATTTCCATGCAAGCCCCGTGTGCTTGCCAACACAACAGACACCAGCCTAGGCTGCAATAAACTTGTCAGGGTATTTTCTACTAAACTGACAGCATCACTGGTGCTGTAAAAAGTTTGATACTATGTTTTGGGATTATGTAAGATGAAAGTTATCAGACTTCGATATTTTTTTATTTAGCAACTTATTTTTGTCATGTAGTTAGAAGTATTTAAAAACCACCCAAGAGACAAACCAAAACACCAAAACCTCTGTTTCCTTTTCACTTTTATAAATCCAGCTTGGACCCAGAGAAAGAGAACAACTGAGACTTTGAAGATAAACCTAGTGAAAAGCCAAGATAGGGAACTCAAAATCTAATTAAATCACAAAACAACATTACATCAGAGACAAACTGCCAACAAAGGCTGAGAGCACTGAGCCTTCTAGAGAAATGAGGAAAAAGAGCCGCTTTGGGTCCCGGTACATTTCAAGGTTATCTTACTGCAGACAGCTGAGCATCTGAATGGTCATGACCGCTGGAGAAAAAAAAACCAAGCAAAACAAACCCCAACAAAACAAAACAAAACCACCCACACAACATGAAAATCTCCACCACTTTTGTAATTCAAGAGATTACAACATGAGACTAGACATTAGACCACTTCCCAAAGCACCTACCTACAAAAGGTATCCAAAAGACAAAGGGGTTATTAAATTTATGTTGCCATTTATTTTTATGCAAATTTATGTATTTTGGAAACAGCTCCAAAGGCAATTTAAGGAGAGCTTCAGCACCATTATTGTTCTGACCTACAGAAAAACTACCATTTACACCTCTATCGGTCCACTGACAGTTCAGGGGCAGAGTTGTCAGAAACAACAGAGACTAAAACAACACTGTCATGGGTAAAAATGCAAGTTGAAGCACTCTTGGCTTCACTGCCTTGTGCATCATCAGGTTATGGCTGCAGAACAAATTACTGCAAGATAAACCAGCATGTTAATTCATGTCTTGTTAGCTGCTCTGCCGTACAAGTGTGTTCATTTTTACCCTTCAGTGAGCACAAGCCAGCAATTTACCCTTCAGTGGGAGATGGGTAAGCTTTCATATTAACTGAAGTTAGAGCGGGAGGAAGCTGCTGACGATGCAGATTTGGAGCTTAGCTTTGCAAGAGTTTACCCATGCAACCATACCTTTAGATAAGCAATTCGCTTACATTGTGCATAGGTGTTTCCTGCAGAGCAGAAACTGCTACAGGGAAATCCAAACTATGGAATCTGCATGGCAGAAGGACAATATGGGCACCTGGGCACCTGAACTGCATGCACAAATTCAAGTGGTTAGATTTTAGGTTACGGTGTACCACCTATTTCACACTAAGCAACCACTTGCAGTTTCAACACTGAGGACAAAGAAACAGCACAAACATCTTTTATCTTTCTTTTGAACTCCAGCCTTCACAAAGGTTATTTAATCTGCATTCAATTATCTGTTATCTTTTCTGATTGCAATGAAAAAGGATAAAAACAGGTATTAAGTCTTCTGTCAGTTTTTTAAAACCATTCAGCAGGCTTGGGATTACTTTCTGTTTTCTTTCAGAATTTAATACTGTTTCCTATTTACCAATTTAGAAAAAAGAAAGACACGGGTCAAACAAGGGCAAAGTACTCTCTGCAGCCTGCAACAAATACAGAGTACCCGGGGGCAGGAGGGAACACCCCCCCTCCCTCCCCTCCCCCCGCACACACCCACACGCACTCCGGGTGCCATCCTCCTGATCTGTAGTACAAAGTCCTCCTACAGCCTGAACCACCAGGAGCAGTATTGACACATGAACAAAATTCCTAGAAGTATGCACTTCAAACAGCAGAGAAATACAGTTTTAAGAACAATGTGTTATAGGAATCATTCTAAAATGTACAAGCCTCCATATACAACTAATTCAATTAACTTGATACTATCAGATTAAGTAATTTAAAAGAAAAAAGCAGTCTCATTCATACCTGTATTGCCTGCTGGCCACACACAGGTGAGGGCCAAGCAGCTGCACAACCATCTGCTTCCTATGTGCTCTTCCCCAGTGAAATTTGCTGAAGGGCCAAGCCAAAAAGAGCCTGAAACCCAGAGCAAAAACCTCATCCATCTCTAATATGTTTTTCTCACATTTCTTGACATCAAAGCTTTCTGAATCAGGATGCATTCTTCCTGCCAAAGCTACCTGCCATTTCAGACCTAAGAGGAAATGCAAATAATCTTAATCTCGTTGAAAAAAAATGTGTTTACCTAACCTACTTACTAGGAAAACACTCCAAAAACATTCCTCTGCATGGCTGTGAAGATCTGTATCCTTAGAAAGCTCAGGGGCTCTGAGTTCTTGTGCACAAACAAACTGGTCACACCTGTCCACAGACTAATGTTTAACAGCTATCTTTTGAGTATTATGAAAACCTGAATCTTATGAAATCCGCAATGGTCTGCACCAGGAAATGTGAGCAGCCCACACTTCCATATTCCAGAAGAGTATTTCACATCACTTTTTCCAGTAAAATACAGTTCACTGCTGGCACTTCAACATTATTGTAAATCTTGGCTATAACCAGGACACAAGGACATCAGCAAGGAAATATGCTTGTTTCAAGTCATTTTCTTGGGATGAGATTTGGGTTTGGCAGGCTTACCTGCAGTACAAACACAAATAGAAGTGGTTCAAAACAATTTAGATATCTTTTGCTCTCTAATGTACAATTTGAGTCCCTAAACTTAAGATGACAATGTAAGAACATTTCATTTATAAAAAAAGAGGCAAGCTAGTAAAGCAAGTTGATTGCTGCCAAGGTAAATAGTCTGTCCTTGTCTATTATGAAGCTGCCAGGATGGAGTTTTACTTCTCTGAAAAATCCTTATTAAGCATTGCTGCTAAGCAAACGCTCTCCCCTCCTCTCCCACTTACACAGTACAAAAACATGTAATGTCCTATCTCTCCAAGCCTACTGTAAAGGTTAGCCAAAACTTGCTGCAATTGCCCTGCAACAGCTTCTCTGCAATTATTCACCAGCACAAGAACACAGAGTACCCTTATCTTCTAAGGAAGAAAAGGTCAGTCCATGTGTCAGATTCTGAATGCAGAACTTTGAGCCTTTTTGTAAGTTTAGGTCCCATAAAATCTAATTAAATCCAGCACTGTCACACTGAAGCAAATGAAGGCATGTAACTGTATGAGCATGCTTACTAAAACGTTAACAGCCCTGTTTTGCAATACAGGCTGACTAACCGCATTATTCACCACACGGCTTTCCAACCCATTCACCCTTTCATTACCCAATTAACATCTAATCATACAATACTACAAGTAAGCGTTCTAAGACATCAAAATACGCATAGAGGTGAAGCATTTCTTCATTTGTTCAGCCAGCAAATACATTTTGTTGTTGTTATTATTTAGAGTTTCAATTAAGGGGATTTTCCTTGTTGAAGATAAATTATTGGATACATAACTAAAAGTCTACTGAATCAAGCATACCATCTACAGAAAACTCACCTTTCAGCAGTGAAAGCAGTATTTAGATCATACTTTAAAAAAAAAAATACAATAGAAATGGCAACCTTTAACTCTTTATGTAAGAGCAAAGAGATCAGAGCTGTGACAATAATGTCTCTGACAGCATTCTTAGAAACCGTGATGCGTTGTTATCAGAAGATGTGAGGTACAAGACATCCTCTCAAATCCATCAGATTTCTTGCAGTCTTATACCTGAACTAAGGGTTAGCATGTGAACACTCCACAACTCTTTCCAGAGCACTTGGCAATTCTATTTGCACCCCACATGAGGGTGGAAGAAGGGGAAAAAACAATGTTACAACAGCAATATCTTACTGGCAAAAGCCAGAGCTAAAAATTGCAAACAGCTTATGAAATATCAGGAAATGAAATAATGAACTGTATTCCAACACACTGGTAACAATTATGTGGCTAAAACATTCAGCTACCAGAGGCCCTGTCCTAAAGCTTAGGATTTTGCAAAATACACTTTCCAAACACAAATACCCCCAGACTGCAGCAATTAAATACAGTACTTAGTATTCCACAATGTTATGTAACAGAAGTATCACCAAAGTTAAAGTCAGACTCTTAAACTGTCACAGAAATACAAGTTTGATCATTGCAAGGCAGAAGTTATTCTTAAAGCTATGCAATGCTCTTTCTAGCAGATGTAAGATAAATCATTTGCCTCTCACAAACCTGTGAAATTCAGCAAATAAAAGAAAGCAAGCCTCATTTTCTCCATCAATAACTATTCTAAAGCAAATGTCCCAATTCAACAGACACCACAGCAACTGCAAACTCTGGTCCTATACAATATGCTAAGAGGTTTAAGAGCAGAGATATAAAGCAGTAATCCCCTTGTTTTGTAGGCTCACTCTAAAAATACCCTGCAGACTGTCAGTCACTAGTGGAAAGCAGGTCTCCTAAACACTTTATGTGATACAAAGTGTGTTGAATTATATTATCTATAATAACTGAAAATAAGCAAAAGTTTAGTAAAGAAACACTAGCTATGCCTTGTGGAAAGCAGTTAAAGTAATTCTGCTTTGCAGCTCATCTGCACACGTGTGAATAACTTTAACTAACCAAACCATGTCATTTCCGTTGCATCATTTACATTTAGGGCAGCTAAATATCAGATAACTCAGCAGTTTTCAAACATGAACATCTCAGTTTAAAAGGTATCTTTACAAATACATGCTGAATTTCAAAATGAAATTAGATATAAAAGAAAGTACAGAAAGGGCTGAAACAGCCAAAAAGTATGTTCTTTAATCACTCAATTCCACGAACTGCAGCTTGAAGTCATATATGTCAAATCTCATGAAAATACATGCATTTTCAAAATTTTAAAAAAATCTTTTACAAGTAAAATAAGCAACTTTTACAGGTAGATCAATCACAAATTTTAGGTTTTTACACTGGACTTCAGTAGGACCTATGAGTATTTTATAAGCAAATAATCCGAGCTGACTAGACAAGACCAAACATCTGCTGCTTAGTATCAGACAGGGTCGACTATAAATCAGTCAATCATACCTTTGTGCTGCTGACCTGATCATTACCTACTTACTGGGAGTTCAGAAACATAGCAACACTCGCTGTATTTTTGGTTCCAGCTCTTGGGTGAGAGCAGAAAGAGCACATGAAGTATGCTACAGATCCAGAGCACGTGTTTCAAGAACCAACTGCACTCTAAACCAGATTACTAGGAGGATATACTTCAGAAAGATTTAAAAAAATATACTTGTACTCATAGTGAAGCTTTTCCCTTGGTTCATATACAATGTTTCACAAAAGTGAAAGCCACCACATTTTGGACAACTGATCCTGCAACACTGATCTACACCAGCCCACAGCATGCTCCAGTCCAGCAGCCCACGTGGCCCACATTCCAGAAACATTTGGAGCAACAAACCATAAATTTGTATCAGCTTTATGAGAAGTCTTCAGTGGGAATGAATAGTAGTGCTGCTGAGTCTGTCAGCAGGAATGAATAGTAGTGCTGCTGAGTCTGTCAGCAAGTAGGATTCAGGTACAGAGAAACTAGGTAAATCTACAAGATCAGATACAAAACAGGGAGGTAAAAAGGGCTCTCCACCACAGCCAGCGATGTTTCATTCATTCATTCATACATGTTCTCAAAAGAAAATAGTTCAGCAACTGTTTTACAGGTGATGCAAAATGTTCTGGAGTAGATTAAACTGATTTTTAAAAAAAGATCATCTCACAAGAAGAAATTCTTCTGTAGTAAAAACAGCAGAGAAAAGCACATGGAAGAAGGGTAAAAAAGCCACCTTAATTATAAATAGCAATGAATACAAATTCAGCTATTACCACTGTCTAGGACAGGACTCATGTTTAGTCCTCTAAAAACTTAATTGTTAAATAAGCAAACAGTAGTAAGAACTATTATGAAAGGAGCAGAGCAAAGCCAGTACGATGCTGCAGCATAAGACCAGACTGCACTCAGCTTCAGTAACACAAAGTTCTTGTAGTTGATATACCCTCACTGAAATGAAACTGAAAGGTGCAGGAAAGTAGCAAGGATAAGGAGGATAGCAAAGACTACTTAACACCTTCTGCTCCAGGACAGATTAGATACATCAAAGGTCTTCACCTCAGAAAAGCAATTTTCTAGTGGGGAAAGCTACAAAAATTACAGTATCATAATGTTAGCAAATGAAAAGGGAATGATGATTTTCCAATTCTTATGTTGTAGAAACTGTGGAAAAACAACAGAATTCTCCAGCAGTCCAGGTTTCAATACAAGAGTATTCCTCTTCATGATGCAAAATTAACTAGGACAATTCCTAGCTCTGGGAAAGTTTAAAAACTAAAAATAGAAAAGAAAAAAAAAATTAAAACTAAAAACCAAAAACGAACACCCCCAAAACAAAACAAAACAAAAAAACCCCAAACAAAACCCAAAAAAAACCCCCAAAAAACCCCAAAACAAAACCAAAAAAAATTATCAAGAACAACAAAACCCCAAACCATCCAGATTAATTATTTGATCAAAACTTCCAAAGGTTATTGGAACCTATAGTGGAGGTGCAGCCTTCCATTTAGGAAATCACCCAGTCCAATCTGACCAGCTGGGAAGTGTTACTTCATGTCTTAATCTTCTATTCTTGCCCAGGATCCAACCCTGACTGTATCAGAGAGAATGCGTGTGCTCTGGAGCCTTTGTTGTGCAGCAGCACAGCTCCCAAGCTGGTGTCCCTCCAGGGCCAGTCCAGCTGGCCACACCTCCGCGTTGCAGCTGTCACCGCACCGCAGCAGAGCTGTTCACACCCAGCTGCCCCAGCACCACCAAGAGCTGGCTCCCTACAGCGGTAAGGATCTCCCTTTCCCAAACACACAGAAGCACAGGTTTCTATAGCTCAAGACATCGAAATTAAATGAACTTGTACATTCCAGATAGCTCACAAAATTTGAATTATTGTGGCAACAAGCCATGGGTGCTGTAGTCAATCTCAATTACGAAATGAGAATTAGCTTAAACTGCCACGACGTGTGTCATTCACAGGATGACAGATGACTCCTTGTTTCACCATTACCGCGCTGGGCCCAAGCACTCCAGTCAGTCACTGCCTGGCAGCTGTTACACGGCACTTCAAGACACTTCAATCGCTCCCATCCTCCACAGCTAAATATAATTAAGGCCCTCTTATCTGTGGGTTTTCTTCAGCTTGTTCACGCTAAATCAACCACACTTTTGACTGCAGCCAATGCAAAGAAGGAGGAGGGCAAGTGACACAAAAGGCATTTTTAATATTCGTTTATAACTCGAAGTGAAATTGTGAAGCTTTGTATCAAGCTTTTGTGAAAAACGGCAGGTTTTAATAATAAAAATGAGCCCAGAGAAAAGATACAGTAATTTCTTCTGGCTGTCAGAATATCAGAAAATCATTTGATTATCCCTCATTAAGCCTAACAACAGAAAAAGTTCACTTTCATGTAAAAGATAGGCACAATGTTTTTAGGAACTCACTCTGGTGTCCGGCATAGCAACTGTGGTTGACTTCTAAGAATATACATTTTTCTTTACACAGATCTTACTTATTATAATAGGAATTACTTTTGTACACCTATCCAGTGCAAGCTTTGAGTTGTTCCATAACACTTTTCTCATAATACCTCTTTACAACACACTGCAAGGAACTACTGAATTATTTCCCAAATCCATTTGCTTTACACAATTGTAATCAAATCAGAGGCTAGCTTAACAAAGTCAGATACAAGCTATAAATTCTTTTAAGCACACAGAATGCAATGCAGAATGAATTCCCTCACCAGTTAAATACCTTTAGAAATATTTTGCATCTTCTCTAGAGGCTAATACAAGGCACATGTTTCATCACCCACAGGAACTCACAAAACATTTATGGAATCTGTCACCATACTCCCTATGAGAGGTGTCTAAACAGAGAATTCCAATACAATTCCAGCTTTCTGGTACCATTTTGTATATAGACAACTAGCAATCCTTATGATGACACAGCACATAAAACCTCATTTCGTGCCTAATGCTTCCCATGTCTGCTTACTGCAAAGCCTTAAGATCTAAGCACAACTTCAGTGATTTTGAAAATTATATATAGCAACATAACTAAAGAAATATCTTTTATAAGCATTTACCTTCATAATATTCTGATGTATGTAATTTTGGGAAAAAACATTCCCCAAACCCAAGTGTAGTAGAATCAGTCACCAGAACAATGTTCTTATGACAGTAGCAAGAATACCTTCACTTGGTGACTTACTTTTTTTCCCCCCCTCAGATTCTGCCACAGTACTCTTCTTAAAAATCCCCCTCTCTTGAAGCTATAAGCGTGACTCCATGAATATTTAAAAAAAAAAAAAAAATGAACCTATGGGCTGAAATAAAGGAAAGATTATAAAGTCAAGTCCAATATGGGCTATAAAAGGTTTCATCTGGGAACTTACGTCATTTCCTCCCTGTACCTCACAAGACAATGTTTTTTTACATAATTTCAAGTGCTTCTTTTAAACAACCCCACAGTCTGGAATTATTACACCATTATACCAATTTGCCACAACTCCAGTCAAGGCTGGATTTTTCCTTCTTCAAGGCAACAGACCTGAAGCTTCTCAGACCTATGCCAAAACCTTTCACCTTACTAATTTCAATGTTTGCATATTTTCATTTGGGGCAAGAGGGGAGAGGAGGGAAGGGGTGATCTCTACGGAATTAAGTGATAAAAGGATAAATCAATCAGTCTGCATCTAAGGTTTCAGGTTTTTTGGAAGAACTCCAAGTCAAGTTTTTCATATCTGCTCTTATAAACAGATGCACACTTCCCTCCCCCACTGCCTCTTCCTATCACTTGGCATTTAAAGCCTTTTGCTTATAAGGATAGTAATGTTGGTCTTTATGGAGGCTGTAGATAGGAATTCAACTCCTATTGCTACAAAATCTCACAGGCACTGTTTTTTTAAACACTGATAATAATCTCTCAGACGTTTCCTTCCATGAAGTTACCAGATTTCACGATGGTCATTATAATTAGTAACACATTATTTTTGACCAGCAATAATGTATTATGAATCCACAACTACATGCTCAGTGAGAACTATCACATAAAGCTAGAGACGTCAATAAATCCAGGGGTTCCTCTCCAGACTGTATTTCTTTACTCACATTAAACTCAGCGAAGAGAAAGAAAAGTTCAGTTATACAAACCCACTTTAAGTATATCTAACAATGAAAATACATTTCTCTAAATAAGTAATTCTGTATACATCCAAAGAGATGGTTTCTACCCTTTTCACCTAAAATCAATTTAATAATTACAAAATTCCTTCATGATAATGAAGATTTTTAATGAAAACTTTGATCAAGAAATGGAAGCAATATGTTCATTTCTCTAACAATCTAGTCAAAACACTCGGTCTTTCCAAGACCACAATAAGATTTTAAGTCCAGCCTTCAATATTTAAACCAGTTCATCTAATACAACACTGGGGGAGGGGGCGAAGCTATATATGTGAATTTCATGTCACTACCTGAGACAGACTGCTCCAAACCTGTAAAACTGCTTTACCTACTAAATGAACTGCAAGAACTCACAACAGCATTTTACCTTCTAGTCAAAATTAAGTCTATGGTAATTCAGAAGGTCAAGTCTTAGAATATATGGGACTAGAATATAATGGATTCAGACTTACTGTACCACCTTCCTGGTGAGAAAATATTGGCATCTTAATTCAACTTCTTTCTGTTAGCTTTCTCTTCCCCATATTAATTCTGTTAGCATACAGGTTTTATTATCTCTTTCAAGATCAGCACAGAATTTCTGCTACAAAAAACAAACATGCATTAAAAGCCAGAATGAGCCTTTGTACGTGTGATTTCTTCACAAGCTGTACTCACATCTCTAAATAAATAAGAAAAGGCCAGAATGTGCATTCTACCGCAAACAGTTTAAAATAACCTTCAGATAATAATGAAAAACCCCTGCTGAAATTCTCTGTAGAACCTAGAAATTAAGATCAAAAGTGTTCCTGTACTCTTAGTGCAGTAAGACACAGAACACTTAGTGAGATGAAGTTTAACCAATCACTTTAACAGTTAACCAATCATACATTAAAAGACAAAGTTAAGATATGCATCTCAAAATGCCAGTGCTGCCTTTCAGGGTCCCAGTTTATCTATATAAGGAGCTAAGACTATCACCTTCTTCCACAAATACCAAAATCCCATAAATATTCACAAAACTGTCTCACCATTCCTCATCAACAGTTCTCCCACCTAACTGATTCTAAACTACTGTGTTTATTTTAGCCCCAATCTGTAAATAAACAGTCAATTTAAGATTAAGATCATGAAAAGATCATTAAAAAGTGTTTTCATTTCAAAAGCTTCAAATGAAAATATAATTACAAGCAATATATGCTGAATTAAGTCAGAAACATCTCAAGCCATCAGTGAAACATTTTGTCAGCTAGGGCTGATAATAGCTACAGAAATATTGGATACTGAACTGCAATTGAGCACCTACTTACTCTTTAAAATAAGCTGCCATCTGAGACATGGACAAAAAGACAAAGATGTTCATTATTCACACAAATTGAGCTTTTGGCCATCTTCTTACAGTTGTCCAAACCCAAGAAAAAAATTCAATATTAACATCACCCTGAACTAGAGAGGTAAGTAGTTTTGTTACTGGTATAGAAATCACCTTCCTCACCCCTGTCATGATCTTACGCAAAGTAGGATGCTGCCTATCATATGTGGGATCACACTTCCATCTCCTTCAGAAGGTTAAGTGAATTCCACAGCTACGTAGCAGGCCATGCTCTCCCAGAGGGAGATCAGGCAGCCCAGAAGTCAGGACAGGACTATAGGCAGGGCTGCCAGCAACAGTGGCAATTCAGCAGCTCCAGTGATGCCAAACAGCCCTCACGAGCACACCAGTCTGACTGAATGACCTCAGCTAGGCTAGAACTATGAAACCCACAGATGCCTCTCACCTTTCTAAATCAAGTGTTGCTCACTACAGTAAACAGCTTCAGTGATCTGCTGCAACACACAGAGTGTGGTGGCAGAAAGAGAGAGTCCCAAAAAGTGCACTGCCCATAAGTAACACATGCTGGAAAACCACACGGCTGCAACAGCCTCTAGAATCATACATCAGCTGTCATCTTCCCAACTTTAAACTGCTTGGCAAAAGAACAAGAAAAGTCAAACAGGAAATAATGAGGAAAATTTGTCTTCATTCTCATGTCCATCAGAGCAATCAATGAAGCTTCAAGTTCAGCAAAGACAGAAATATCACCTGATGACCCTGAAATCCTGCACCCAAAGGCAGCCTTTCCATATTTGTAGCACAGCGCACTGCTACCAGTCATTCCTCAAAAACCAGACACTGCACAGAGCAAGTGGCAGAAGGCAACCAAGGCATCATTCACACGAGTTTTCCCTGAATAATTCAGATTCTATCATTGCCATATTTTGCATTGCCTGCTGATGGATGGCCACAGCGGCAAGCAACAAATTTCACTCCTGGTATGAATGAGTTTGACATAAAAGTAGTATGAGCTCTACAGCTGGGGCAAGTAGGAAATTGTGCTGCTTCTGCCCAGGCTGACAGATGAAATCATGTGTCTTGGGTTGCCATCTTGGTATGGAGAACATCACCTTACTTTACTTCCATAAAAGACAGCTGCTTCCTGGGGTGGCAACTGAGCTGGTGGCAACTGAGCAACAGAAGACAGGATGAAGAGGAAGGCAGTCTAAAAATGCCTGCAATAGAACAGCTGGCACCCAGCAGCAAGGAAGGCATGATAGGGGCTCAGTGAAAAGGACACTGGATATTACGCTGCCAGATTCACACAACCATAAAAGTCACAACTGTGTTATGTTCACCAGCAACTCGTCAGAGAGTCCACTGATTTGAACAGCACCTTCAATAAACTCCATTATTCTGGCAGGTGACTGCAGCACAACTACTCCATCCATAGATCACCATTCTTAACAGTATCTCCTGCCTTCCCTTTCTAAGTCCAGAAAATTTTAAAGAGGTAAATCCTTACAGAATGTGCAGTTTTCTCTTATACAATAGGCAGCATATATGACATTGACAATATAGGTAGCACCATTTAGAATGCCAATAAAATTAGGTGGAAGACAACACTACCTTCTTTCACAAGGAATCGATTATACATTCTTTAATTACAATTCCTCTACATATATTGAACTCCACCTTATTTACTACATTCCCAGGAACGAAGGTACGAGCAGGGAATGCAAATAGTGATTTGGTGACATAGGTACTGAACTGAGGTAGAAAGTGAGGTTATTCTACTCTAGAAAAATCAGATCTCCTAAGAAGTTGGCATAATGTGCCACTGAGATGAGCTCAGCTGGTTGGAGCATGGTATTAATAACACCACAGTTGTGGGTTCAATCCCCATATGGGCCATTCACTTAAGAGCTGGTCTTGATGATCTTTGTGGGCTCCCTCCAGCTCAGAATATCTTGTGACAATCTCTTCTTGCTGCCAAGTTCTGTAAGAGTCGATCTTGACCACAACCCCTGGAGGACCAAGCATCACTTTACGTCCCTTTGAGATTAGCAAAGGCACACATTTCACTTGGCCAGAAAACATTAGTTCACATGGCAGAATGTAGAAAGTCCACTCAAACTGCATGGTTCTTCCAGCAGCTTTAGCAATCTTCGCCCCTGGTTAACTGATGACAACTGGTATCTTGCAAAAATACATCAACAAAGCTCTAGCAAGCCAAAGCGTGTCTCCAGCAGAATGGCTGAGGTCTCCCTACTTGCATTATCAAGCACATGCTAGTACCTCACATTACCTCTTAAAAGATCAGATTTAATTCCAAAGGCTGATTGTCCATCAGGTGCACTGCAATTATCTGTATTACAGAGCCACCCTTCTACTCTGCTTACAGTTTGCACTGCATCTTCTCAGCTCAAACTCCATCTCCTGAGATCATCTACACAGCATCTTACCTGCAGCTCTCTTAAGCTGCACACATCACACCAAACAAACAGCAGGTCTAACAGCAGTGGTCTCCTCCAGGGATATTACTTTCTGGAAAAGGAAAGGGCTCTCAGACAAGAACTACAAAACTCCTCATCTCTCTTTAAGAGTTTTTTTCCAACATCATAGCAGTCTAACCACTGTAGATAAGAGATGCTGAAAGCATTTATATAAAGCCTTCCCCTTCTAAATACAAGTATAAACACACAGCTTTGCCAGCACTGAGACTTGAGAAGTTAGATTCCTACATCACAGAACTTGTATAAAGTAGGAGCAGAAAAAGCCAAGTAGCTATTACATATGTTTCTCTGACCAATTCAGTCTCATGACAGTAAAATTATCCAAGTGTCTACAGGCATTTGAATCACAAGCCTCAAAAAGTACTGTTGGAAGCCACAAACCACTTCTCCTCAAACTTCACACTAACCATATTTAAGAGTAACGCGAAATTGCTATTTTGCAGTGATCAGGCAAAATTATTGCACTCACAAATATCACCCAAGAAGATCAATCATCAATGCAATAACATATTCTTCAGTTATTTACACTCAATATTTTACATAAATAAGGTTTCTTCAACGAAATCTATCAATTTGCAAATGTAATAACTATTTTCAAGGGCAGCCTACTTCAGTCACTCCTTTTTTATTAAGGATAAATTAAGTATTTAACAAGTTCTGAGTTCTTATATTGTTCCCTCACTGTCTGTAAGAAAATACTCTACAAAGGAAGGGGCCTTTGTAGAGTATTTGCAAAGATCAGGTTCTCTTTTTCCACCTCTCTCTATTGCGAAATGCACTCACCGGAAGTTGACCACCAGCACTGTTTACACAGGGATTATATAGAAACATCTTTATAAACTGCCCCGTGTCTGACTACACAAACTGACAGAACTTCCTCAGCTCTTCCAAGCCTTAAGTCTGAGCAATGACGACACCAGTAAGTGACAACAGTTTCCAGTACATTCATATTCACATTGCCTGTTGGAAGTTCCTTATCACCAGACAGGGTTGCAGCTCATGCATCACATCTGACAGCTACAGTGGGTTTTTCCATGTTCAGTCATGGGTTCTTCTCCTATACTTGGTCCTTCCGTTTTCAAGTTTAATTCAAGGCTGAGTCCTGTCTTGGTCCATCAACTTGCATTTTAGAAGCTTCTCAAGATTAAACATTACAGTCATTCTGACTGGGAGTAGACTTACTGGTGTTAAAAGATGAAACCTCCTTGACCCTGAAACTACAGCAGAAAGATTTGGATGAAATTCAGAGTGCCTTGGATTCTAAACCCCAAAGCTGACAAGCAATCACAACTAAACACATTTTTATTCCCAATATTTTAAAATATCAAGTTAGTGATCTACACAGGCCTTTTTTATTCCTCATATAACTTCTTTCTCCCTAAATTCTTACAAAGAAGAAGAACTAAAGATGAAGGTGACAGAATAACTTCAGAGTCTGGAATTAAATGCTTTCCGTAGCCTCTAACATGAACTTCTGAAGTGTAACAGGCTGCTGTAACAAAGCCAAGATAACTGAGGTTATCTTGGATTGTCCTACAACCACACCCAGGAATGCAATGCATGCCAAAACTCCACAGTTGGTCGCAGACATGAGCGCAGGAGGAATCACAATGTGCACTCAGTCAGTTTCTCACCGCTGGAATAAAGCGTTTAGGCGAGCTTGCTATAAATATCCAGTGCTGGAGATACAGGAGGAGATCGGAGCCATATGTGGGAGACACAAATACTAATTACACACCGAGCAAAGTTCCAGCAACACAAAACTAAGGAATAAGAGGAGATTCAGGAAATGGCCTACTTTAAGGCATACAGCCTGCATGTTCTCAACTCTCACAAAAACAGAGCAACCAAGAAATAAGGCTGGGAAAGAAATTAGAAGCTTGGGCTACAGAAAAATTCCCCTTGTATATTACATACTGGTGCATACAATCCTGTTATTGAATTTAACTTTTCTATATAAAACAAGGAAAATTGATGTGAAAAAACAGATTAACTAGTAAGGCAAAAATCCCAAAAGATGTGACTGACCATATAAGCTAACTTCACAGAACCTACCTACAATTTGCCCAAGCTTAAGATCATATTCATAGCTGAACATACATACTATCTGCTCCAGCTTTTACAATTAAATTGTCTCTCTTTTTTTCTTTTTCTTTTTTTTTTTTCTTTTTTTTTTGTTGTTGTTGATGAGGAGGGGAGGGTGTTGTTCTACTAAGAACATTTTTACTTTTCAAAATATTCTCTATAGATAAGTGTCTTTTCTACTAAAAAGGATTTTTAAAATTTTGTTACTGCTACATTCCTCTTCTAGAAGCCACCCTGGACTTAGAAAACAATGAATATCTACACAGAATTCTTAAAAATTTCCTACATTTCACAAGAGTGAAGACACCTAAAGCAAACTTTTAAATTTTTTTCCTAAAGGAATAGAGGATGGTGGAGAACAGGACTATTTGACATACTTATTTCTCTGATGCTGGAAAGAAGGTTAAAAAGCATTCCTAAAATATTTGATAGTCTTGGGATTCACAGTAGGAGACTCTATTTCCTGCTGGATAATAATATTATGTTACATATAAAAATGGCTATGCCAGTAAAATTAAAACAGCTACAACATGTGAAGCTCTCAGCAGAGCTCCTGTTCTGTTTGAAGGGAGACCCCAGAAGGGACCAAGGCAATTGCAATACACCAGCAAGAGGGATGACTGAACACCTCTGTAAAACCTAAGTATCCCACATTGAGGACCATCATGTGAAGTTAATCTATGCTCGCTGTGGTACAAAATCAGAACCTAGACCTCTGACTCCGATTCTCCTTTATACAACTATTTTGGGAATGGGAAAGAAAAGAAACAATGTGCTTTTTGTAGATACAGTTACCCAGAGACTATGGGAGCACGCATTGTGTGTCAGTATTACTGACTAAGCATTCTGTCCCACGTCTGAGAAGAAAAAAATTAAGGAAATAACAACTAAAACATGAATAAAAAGAATTTACTTCATCATTGGCACAGCTATTGCTAAGTGACTTCTTATCTAGCTTTCATAGTGACTAATTATTGACTGGCATCACAGAGGAAATAGATTTTGTGTAGAAGTCTGAATATTAATAGCATCAGCTTAATGAGTATGACGTTTAAATCCAAGCAAGACTCAAGTCCTCAAACTAGAGAAACATTTTAATTTATCTACTAAATACGCTGTAAGAACACCCAGTGTTTTTTACATTTACATTATATTACATTTCAAAGGTTCAAACTTTCAACATATCAGTAACTAGTAACCTTTTCTGAACTTAAGTGGTTAAAGATTCTCCCCATGCATACAGTTAGAAGGACTTTTCCCAGATCTCACTAAAGTTAAAGATCTAGGTTGATACGAGTTCAGAGAACATGAAAAGCACTTCTACATGATATTCTCAGCTATATTAGGATACATATTTAAAAAAGAAAAAAAATTCCTGAGGATGCCCTGCAATTAATTTATAATTTTCCACACAATCTCTCAAATTTTAATGCTCACAAAATATTAAGACAAAAAGATGTGGTATTCAGTTTTTAAGAAATGATGGGGAAATTCACAAGCTTAGTTCAGGGAATAAACAGATTACACAACCGGTCAAAGAAAGGAGAACTGAGAGAGTACACTGTTGTACCTAATTCGAACAAGTGCTAACAAATACCTCCTTCAGTAATTTGAATCCAGTCCACCAAGGATGTGAAAACTACAAAACATTCACTTTTACCTATACTATTAAGTTGTTGGTTTCCATAGCACTTTACTTACCATTTGAAAAAAAAAAAGTCTGTTGTTTTAAGGACTCCACAGATTACTACCCATACAGACTTGGTCAGTTACACTACAGATAAATAAATCCAGATGATAGAGTTCTCCAAAATTCAGAGCATGAAAAGGTAAAGTTCTGAAAGAGAGAGAAGGTAAGGCAAGCATGTAGCTGTGACACAGGCTTCACTGGACAAGCTGCCCTGAGACACTCCCTGCAAATTCTCTTCACCACCCACGCCCCCTCACATTAGGCATCTAGACGTGACACGCAACAGGAAGGGCCCGGACAGCCTTTATCATGGGTCAGGTACACTGAAACACTTTGGGAAACCCAAACCAACTGCACACGGCCTCAAAGGCTACATCCAGGGTACCTGACTCGCGTCTGTGAAACACTGAGGTGTACACGAACCAAAGCCACCTTCAGCTGCCTTGTTTTGCACAGGTTCTGGTAGTGCCTGCATCAGTTCTGAGACTCCAGAGCAAACATTTTCTAACAGACTACTACAGCCCTAATACCTTAGGACAACTCAATGAGAAGCAGTAGCTATATCCTGCTATAGATACTAGCACAGCTTTCTGTGACTGTCATTTATTACATTCCACCAGAGCAGCAACTGACACATCTACATAAAATTAAAAATAAAATCTACTGAACCCTTATTTTTTTTTCCCTGCAGTTAATGTGCTCATGAAGTCCATCCTTCCGTGACACAGAATGAAAACCAGTGGGTTTTAGTAGGCAACAACAGTCCTCCACTTGGGTACAACAACTTCAGTGAAACCTTCAGCAACACCCTGCCTTTTCTGCAAAGCCCGAGCAATTGCATCAGGGGGACGGGCCACTGGAGATGCCTCATTTCCTCTGCATCTTCAAGGCTTACGCAAGGTTTTGCCAGCTCCAGCTGTGCTCACTGATAACATTAGAAAACTTGTAAAAAACAACTGAGAAGGAGCAGGGTAAGGTCCAGAGTGAAACATTCGGGTATGTACAGTGTATAGTATGTTTAGTTCTATAAACCAAATTAAGTGTTATTCATGAATCCTGCTTTCACTCATGGCATTTGAGTTTGTCTTTATGACTGACAGAGCTACTTTACTCTTCAGCACACACCTATAAAAATAACTGTGCAGAGACAGGATCCCAAGGTGTACTAATAAAACAGTTACAAGCCTAGACAGCAGGAAGCTTCAGCCTATTCCAAAGGAGCTTAACACTTAATGGAAGCATAGAGGCCTACAATTACACAGCTAAGTCCCAATATATGTTTTTTACAAGATTACAGCTGGAAAAATTCACCTGTCCTGAGAAGGAAAGAAGCCAAAAGGTAGAAGAGAAATAGAGGCAGCCAGGAAGACATTCCCAGAATTTCTCCCTTCAGCCTTGAATTACAGAAGTCACTGGTGGTTTTTACCTCTCCTCGACTCCCACAATATATTCAGTCAACATGGTTTACCTAGTCAGTAAAGACTAGAGCAAATATCCAGAATAAGTATCTCTGGAAAGGGGGGTCTTACAAATACTTAAATATACTTTTTTTTTTCTTTAATGACAGAAAATATAAAACCCCCCATTTGGTTATATATACCATGGTTGTTTGATAGTGGTATATGTTACCTTCTGCATTTTTGTCCATTTTTTTTAAACAAACTTACTTATTTCTATCGTGCCAAGTACAAACTAATGCCTGTACACTGGAATAAAAGCAGAGAACCATCACTCCCATTCAGAAAGTAGAAGGGAACTTGATTAACCTGAAAAGTTGCAGTTTGAATCCCAACCTGAAGTATACTGCAAAATTTACATAGATGGTAATTGTGGTTGCCAAGGGCAGGGAGGGAGACAAGTACTAAATATTCTTTTATTTGCGAATCCAAAATTCTTGCAGTTACAAAATTTTAGTCAACTTTTAGGCAACACTGTCCGACCATTTCCTAAAACTTGGGGCAGCAGAGGTAGTGACTTCAAGATGACATATTTATAGCACACAGAAGCCACATACAACCACTAATTCTATAATTAAACACTAAAACAAGATGCTATTATGAACACAATGTCTCTGGCAACGTACCGCATTCAGATGGACACTGAAATATCTTTTAGATAACTGAACTCGATCTAATCTGGAGTTGGTATTTCCTGGCCAAGGATGACTAACTCTTCTAAACCATCATTAAGTATCAGGAAATACCCACCCCCAACATCAATCATTATCTAAACATACTCCAAAGTATCATGTTTTGAACATCTTCACTCATAGATAAATATCCTATAGGCAAAAATGAGGGGAAGAAAAACCCTTTCTACCAGTCTTGAAGAAACCAGAATACAAAATCAAGTCCTAATATTAATAACAAAATGCGAGTTAGTGCCAGACTTCCAGCTCGCTTGTACAGTTTCACAAGATCACACCGGGCTCTTCCACAGTTACCTCACTCCCTTCATTCATACATAAAAATGCTACCAGAATTAAACTGATCCAAACCACTGCTGTGCTTGGGATGATGGGTCAGAGAAGAGCTTGGGCCCTAGTACTCTGTGTACTTTGTACAGTGAGGACACCGGTCTTGTGCAGCTCTGCTGTGGCCTTCCCTCCAGCCTCCCAGGTGCACTGCCCTGCTGCCCCCACTGATTGCAGTCCTCAGCAACCCACACAAAGAAGAGAAACACACCAAAGAGCCTCTGTGCAAACTCCAGCCTAAAGGAGAAGCCATGCCTTTTCATCTCCATTTTCCGTTCTGTTAAAAACAGCAGAGGAAAGAAAGCACTTCTTAGCTAAAAACAAACAAAGAAAGTAAAAGAACCCATGGTAAGTGAAAGACAACATCACATTTATATTCAGGAAGGCTCAGGAGTGGACAATTGTCCTCTTCATTTCTGTAGAAACCAAAATTAAAGGCTCTCAGTAGGAAAGTCACAGTTCTAATCCCCTCTTCCCCATCTCCCTGAAGGTACTAATAGAAAGTTTTCATCACAGTAGTCAACACATCACTATGTTGTGAATATTAAATCTGACCCCAAGAGACTGCCATGATTTCCTCGCCTATCCTTTTCCCACCTTTTTTTTCCCTTTAAAGGCAAAATATTTGCTTTACAACTGCCACGAGTGCACCAAAACTATTTCTAATTTACTTAGAATTACAAAATAATTTCATCCCTGACGAAATTGCTAGTTGCTATTAATTAGGCTTCTATTTTTCCGTTAGAATTCCACATACTTAAGTTGGCATGTGGTTTTCTGCAAGTCAAACACTTCCTCATTAAATCCTAAAGTCCTATCAAATATCAATACTTAAAACTGCTACCTTGAAGCAAATCTGCAGCTTGTGTATCAAGAAAGAATTTGTTTCAACTATCATTCTGGTGAGTAGAGTCTACTGCCTGAATAAGGCAGCGTTTGTTGTTTTTTTTTTTTTTTTTTACTTTGAACATGAAAAATCAAACCTCTTATGAAAATTGACATTCATTCCCAAATCTCCTCCCAGAAGATAAGAGCTAACCACTTATCAAACCACTAATGTAGATCTTCTGGCAGCTCTTTGAGCTGTAATCAGAGATCAGACTTAAATTCAGATCTTTGGGGGAAAAAACCACCACCATCACAACACAGAGCACACACACACAGAGTCCCCTTCATAATTTAATTTTGATTTACAAAGATGGCTCCTTTGCACTCATCTGAAAACATGTTACACATCAGCAGTAAAATGGAATTCAGCTTTTTTGGAGAACACTTTTAAGGGCAGAATTTTTGGACCAACACCCACATAAGCAGAGTGCTACACCTGGGAAAACACATTAAACTGCTGGTTCAGAATTCAGTTTGCAGGCTAGTGAGCAAATAAGCCCCATCTGCATTAGCTGGCATGATACCTCTTGCATTCCTTGTGTCAAGTAGCTCTTGAAATGTTACATCCATGCCACTGAAATTACACTAGTGACATATTTTTCAAACTGGGAAGCTTACATAATGAGCAGCAATAGCACAAGCAATCCAGAAGAAGCACTCACTCAACACCAACTCACAGCACCGTAAGGACAGAATTGAGCTGCTACACAGAAAAAAAGTTCACAAGAAAACTTCCAGCAGAAAACAGCTTTAAAAACAATACCAAAAAAATCCCTACCAACCCAGCCCTCTAATTCTGCTATATAAAGGTGTCTAAGTCAGTCTATATAGATGTGAAAGATGTAAATTTAGAGTCACAATTTGTGGGGAAAAAAAATGAAAGGAACAGGAAAAGAAAAACAAACCCAAACACTACCAAAAAAAACCCCTTAGCATTTACCTTCCTATTTAAAACAGCTGTGTCGCATGGAGCAAAACAGCCCACTAAACTATATCTACAAAGCAAGGGTAGAGTTTTCAACTAATTAGTACAAAGGTCTTCAAGAAATTGAGTTTTCATAAATTACAGCTTTGCACACAGTTCAGTTTACAATGTGGACTTTGTAAAGATTTGAGACTTTCCTAGTGACGTGCTTCTGAGTACACAACAATATGAGGAAGTGCTGTAGCTAATACCCCTCTTCTCTGCAGACAATCACATATCAAAGGTGCATCATTGTTTAAAATGGCTCCAGTTCCAAAGGGTGAAGATCTACTCCCTGTCCTGTCTTGACCTTAAGGGAGGGACACACTGTCCACCAAAACATCCTGTCAGGAAAGCAGTAAGAAGCGTGCAAATTTGGAGATTAGAATAATAAATATACTTTTGCTGGTTACTTATTTTGGCTTTCAAAAAAACTGTTGTCAAAGAACATAGAGGCTTTTCTAACCAAGCCTTGTCCACACCAGAAATCCTGGTGAACATGTCCACTTAGCAGCTGCAGGGAACCAGGAACAATGTATTTGTGAGGCTCCCTGTGTGGTAGTCTTGTGGGAAAGTTTGCACTGTTACATCCATTCTCTTTTGAAGTTACATGTTTCCTGAAGCTCGTTTAGCAGAACAAAACTATTAATTATTTGCTATTTCTTCCAATACAGATATTTGGAATTTATGTGAACATAGCCCAGGTCTGTTCACTAAGTAAAGTGTATGCACCTATTTAGGAAAAAAATGGAATGTTTACTGCTTTGGGATTTTTTCTGTGTTTCCTTTTTTAGGACTGCATTCCCAAACCTGTGAGGAGATGCCCATGACATAAAGAACAAGGTCAACAAGTATTTTAATCAGGTTCACTTTCAATATGTGTTAGGACTGGCACCAAGTCCTTACAGAATAAGCTGTTTAGGTCAATAATAAACTGCAGGGCTCCTAACTGGTAATATTTTAACTATTTCTATCCTAAGGAAAATTACTGCTTTTTGCTGGTCAAAAGGTCTTATCTTCTCAAACACAAAATTAACAAAAATACTGGCCCAGATTATTTGAATGACTACTTTAAATGTGGTTTTACTGTGTTTTTATTAACAGACCTTTATATTTAGCTACCAGTTCTCCCAAGATGAACAGTGATCTCTGCATTTTTCTTGAAGTTTATGCAAGCAGAGAGCATTGAGCAAATAAGCAACATTATTTCAATATTTTTTAGTAAAATGTCTACTGAAAACTACATAAAAGCTTAATTCAGGTTAGTGTTATAAACCCTAACGATGTTTACTGGAGTGAAAGTTGGACAAGCCTGCTCTCATATTTATTCAATAGCTAAGTGTCAGCAATTAGCTTGCATCTCTAGACACTTGCACTTGAAACTGAGATGTGGAGGAAAATAAACCTGGCAGATGAGATCTCAAACACTTAGTATTTTTTCCAGCTCAAGCTTTTCATACCTTAGATAAAATGCATTACTTCATTTTTCAATATCAGGTTAAGGTTAACAGCTAAGAATTTTTGAGATAGAGAATGTAATTTTATCAAATAGCTAAGACAATTGTGCAAGCAACACACAGCAAAACACAAACCAAGTCACAGAATCAAATCTGAGCTTGCATATATTAAAACCTAGTTCAAACACTGAAGCTCGCTTTCGTACTGTACTTTTTAACACAATGACAAAGCAAATCATGCAATCCAGACTGAATAAACCAGATGTTATGATTTACAGGCTCTAGTCACATTCCTTACAATGTATACACACCCTTTTCTATGAAGTAAAGCAAGACTGAGCTCTCCTTTTCTCAGGAACTAGAAGTACTGCTAAATTCACAGATGCCATTTTAAATAATAAAGAAATATGTTACTACATGGAAAAGACTCATAAACATATTTTTTTAGAAAGCGTCGCTACATTATGAGCTGCTACTTGAGCTTTATACAAACTTGCAGGAGAAAAATATCCCTTTTTCAAAGAGTTGTTACAGAATTGTTTTGTTTTCATTGTGTTTTTACTGTTCAGCTTCAATTGCACTGAGCAACCTCTAAGTGCAAAAGTTAGTTTTTGAGGTCAAATTTCAGACTGAGCAAAGTCTCTCCAAAGATTTTCATGAAGTCCTGGATTGCTCACCTGCCTGGAATGCTCTGGTTCTCATATTACACCGTGCCATAATCACCTCTATGTAAAATGAGAAACCAATTCTCTCTAAACAATGTCACTTTAAGATCTTCAACTGCAGTCATGCTACTGTACACATCAGGGATCTGACTACCATCTCTTTAAAAAAGAAAATCAACTCCATTTAATTCCTGCTTGGATCTAGACATCTGGAATCAAGTATATACATGAGGAAGAACCACAGAGCTGCAACTGTATAAATATTTTTCTTACCAATTCCCTGCCAAGAGCGTCTCAAAACTGTAAGATCAATTTCACAGACAAGAAATAAAACTAAGGTCACACAGGCAGAAAGGCTTTTAGAATTTGGGTACTCATATTTAGCATGAGAGGTATTCCAGGACCAACACACAGTCTCATCTTGGATCACATTTTCCAGATTTTGTTTCCTATGTACTTCTGGGGTGGAGGTGGTGTCTCCTTAAACTGGCATAATTATTATCACTGATTTTATCATAAGAATTTCTGGCATCTACTTCAAATAACAATCCAGCAGACAACACACATTCCAGCTTGCATTATTAGGATTAAAACAGGAACCCCTTTCTATTGATATATTCCTTCCACCAAGAGTTATCTAAGCAATTGCCAAACTGATTGCAGTTGATTACACTATGATGATGCATAGACACTTCGGTGTATTTGTTAGCTGAAAATGCTGCAGCAAATGTAAGTCTTCAGAAGTTTGATTTATAAATAAGCTTGAGAATGCCCCTTTGATATAACACAGTACCTTGGAACCCATAAAGCATCCAGAACAGTATTTCTAGATTCAGAACACTAGGAGAGGTTATTTTTTTTGTTCACCTCCAGCCAAACAGACTGCATTCTGCCTTCTCATACAAACTCATGATACCTGTGCAACGTCATTGTCAAAATTATTACATACAGTCATCTATCATTGATGCACTAACAAAATCCATTCTTTGCTCTGACACATCTGCCAAGCCAACATAAGAAAAAGTAACCACAGAAGCCTGCAAAGGTGTTGTGCCTATAGATGAACATCTACATCCAATATTAGTGGCAGCAATTCTTTGGCACTTACTCTTTGCATAATCACATTAATCGAAGTTTTGGGCTTGGTTTGGTTTTGCAGTGTGGCTAAACAACATTGACAAGTATCACCATTCCAGAGGCTGCCCATAATTTAGCAGATTGCGATGGCTCTTCCACTCCTACACCACCATTCATGAAAGAACAAAGCTATGGAAGGATGTCACAGTCTCAGACCACAGTAAAGACACACTACAGCAGACCAGCCCAAACCTTAGATAACAGAAATTTATACACTGGGCTGTTTAGCAGGGAAGAGCATAATTTGCAGCATATAATGATTCCAAATTTTCCTCCTGAAATTTGTGAACTATTATGTTTCCAAGATCACACTGAGCACTGATGTTACAAAGCTGTTGTTTTTCACTCCTTTCAAACAACCGTAGCCACGTTAGAGTTTTGTTTTAAAAGGTTTATGAAAACCTTCCAGAATTCACACACCCCTACCTACCGCGCAAGTTTGGCCATCACAATAGATACGGGTCATCTTTGTCAAGTCCTTCTTTTGGATTCCAGCTTCTTGTATCAAATGCTTTATATGGCATCACACGAGATGCTTAACATACACACCAACACTTCTATTAAAGCTATTTTGGTCACCTGTAAACACAGACAAGCTAGGAGCCTGATCCTAATCTTCATCCTCGAAGGTTTTGCCTCTTCACAGCCCACTTCTTTGCAACCCTTAATTACAGCTAAAATATTTCAAAAGATGGGAACTGTAAACAAAATCTTGAAAGAGAGGTGCTTAAGCAAACAGTAATGTGAAGTGACAATATTCATTCTGAAGACTTAAGGACAGCTAGACAAGATGTTGCATTTTCATGAGAAAATAACTTATAAACCACATGCAACTTGCAGCAGCAGGGATGACTGCACAGACTGTGGGTTCAGCAACACAGGGCTAGACAGTAGAAACCCAAATTTTCAAGGGGCAAACCATTATATAAGCTGTGATTAAAACCACTTTCACATTCCTTGCTTCACTGAACTCTGACATCAAGTAACATTTAAATAATGGTCCAGAGCTGTGAAAATCACCTCGTCAACACTCGAAGCATCCTTAAAATAAATGTTTTCATTTTGTTATCACAGTCTTCTCTAGGACTTCGATAGTTCTCTCCAAACAGTTTTTGCATCTTTTAGTCTAATCACCACATGTAAATGGCAGTATGCTGCTCAAGGCAGAGTACAAGCAGTCTGCCAGCAGCTGGCAATGGTGCAAGTAGTGAAGTACAGCGATGATGATGCTGGTATGCAGACACCCTTCCAGCAGATTTGCTTGCTGAACCTTTTTGAACATGAGATTCCTTTCAGTCCATGTCTTTCACTTGTCAAGGTCCCTCTGAAGGGCAGCACAGCTGTCTGTTGTGTTATCCACTCCTCCCAATTTTGCATCATCTGTGAACTTGCTGAGGGTGCACACTGTCCAATCACTCAGGTATTAATGAAGACAAATAAACAGCCCAGGCCCTACTATCAAGCCCTAGGGCACACCACTACTAACTGGCCTATAGCTGGACTTCGTGTCACCACTCACACCCCTTTGAGCCCAGCATTTCAGCCAATTTGCAATCCCTTTCCCTGTCCACTTAACTAGACTGGATGGCATCAGCTAGATAGTCAATGAGGGTATTAAGAGAGAAAATTACAAAAGCACTGTTAAAGTCAAACAGTACAAACTTCTCTTTTCTCCTCCACCAACCCAGCCATTTTGTCACAGAGGGCTGACAGGTTGGTCAAGCACATTTCCCCTTCTTAAAGCTACAATAACTGTTGCTAATCATCTTCTTGTCCTTCTTATGTTTGGAAATGGCTTCACAGGAGAATTTGCTCCATCATGTTCCCAGGGGCCTAGGTGAAGCTGAGCAGTCTTCAAATCCCCAGACCCTCCTGTCATTCTTGGAGGCAAAAGCAACACTTGCATTCTTCCAGTCCTCAAGAACAGTCTTCTATTATCTCAATCTTTCAAAAATAATTCAGAGTGGTTTTACTACGGTATCAGCTCTCTCACGTCTCATTGGTGCATTCCACCAGTTCCCATGGACTTCCTTAGAGTGAACTTCTTAAAATGTTCCCTTACTTGGTCCCTCTCTACTGAGGTTAAATCTTCATCGCTCCAGACTTTCCCATTAGTCTCCAAGGCCTGAGACTCCAGATGACAAATCCTACCAATAACGACTAAGGCAAAAAAGGCATCTAGTACCTCAGCTTTTTCCGTGTTTTCCTTTATCTCCCTCTGGCTGCTGATGTACTTACAGAAGTCCTTCCCGTTGCCCTTCAGGTCCCTAAACACTTACCTGAAAACTGAGGTCCAAAGCCAATCCCAGTCATACCTTTTCTACATTCCATTCCTCATGCACACACAAGCAGGAGGCGCAGAGAAGTTCAGATTCAAAGAAAGGGAAAAGTAAGGGAAAAGGCACTTCTTGAAAAACGTCTCACCAGGCCTATTTTAACATAACCATTGCAGTACAATACAAACAAAACAAGGAAACCATAACCAAATCCAAATTGTCTCTCTACTCTGTTTAACCTTATGACATAAGTATCATGCTAATGATGGCTAAGCTTGCTCCTGCAGTCAAAAATAGAGCCTGACTGACAGATGTGATATACACTGGAATGAGCAACACAGCTGTCTTCTCAACAGTAGCACAACCTCCCTGTTTATAACTGTGATGAAAGTGAATTGTTACTTTCAGGAAATCTAAATGATGCATCCCGGTGGTTATATATTCTGTGTTTTACATTATACAGCTCTTTCATCTTATATATTATCTCATGCCTTACGGCCTGCCCTGCATTTCTAGGGCAAGGCAACGTCATACACATGTCAAGGGGTGAAGTGTTATAACCAACAATTTAAACAACTCACTAGTTCTGGACAGTATGCATTAAAGATCTCTGACTGTAAATGGCAAATGACTGAGCTACCAACAAGCACATACCAAAGCCAGCTTTATGCCACAGGATAGTGAATGCTGCACTCACATACAAAGGGTGGTAAGAGCAGTTCTGAGAAATGGAACCGTACTTTAGAGTAATAGGCTGGTTTAAACAAAGTGTCCAAAGCAAACAGCAGCAGTAAAAGCTGTAGAGAAGTAGAGACTAGCTGATATTAACAGCTTGATATTTGTCAAGACAAAAAATGAGGTCTTTACACTTATAAAGAGCAATGTACTCCCAAACTTCAGTGTGTTTTAAAATAATTATTTCAAACCTAAGGCTAGGCTGGCAACTAGGAGGGATAAACAAAATCCAATTCTGCAGAAGTCCAGACATACTTTAGTATATCCAGCTAGAGGCATTCCAGTCACTCTACCACTGTGTGATATGAGGCAACTCTTAAAGGCACAAGGAACATCTGAACATCTGTAGAAACACCAACAAACAAAGAAAAGCAGAGGAAACCAACAGTATGTCCTCAACCAGTTCTCTCTAAATCAGTGGCTCCCGAACCGATTTAACAGGTTTTTTAAAAAGCCTTTGAACAAAACTTTAATTAAATTGACTTCAAAACAAGCACCCATTTCAACTCAGTGCTCTAGGTAAAACTCCAGTGCATTTACAAGTATAATCAGTTCAGCGCAGCTCTCCCTCTTTACCCTATAAATACAGCTATTTATGTTTGACCCCAACCCACACTAAAACTCAAACACCCAGCATGCAGCTCTTTCATCTACTTCTTTTTCACAACCTGATCAACAGAAGTAGAATGGCAGATGAAGAAATGTTGGGTGTGATACCTTCAGAAAACAGTCAGAAAGGTTTTTTTCTGTCTGAGTGTGGTAGTGAATACAAAGATCTGCCGGAGCAAGTTTTTTTATTACTGGAAATGCATCATACCTGCACAAAAAAGTACTGTTTTCACAGAATCATAGAATAGTTTGGGTTAGAAGAGAGCTTTTAAAGTTCATTTAGTCCAACACGCCCCTGCAATGAGCGGGGACATCTTCAACAAGATCAGGTTGTTCAGAGCGCCATCCAACCTGACCTTGAACACTTTCAGAGATGGGGCATCTACCACCTCTCTGGCAACCTGTTCCTGTGTTTCACTACCCTCACTGTAAAACATTTTTTCCGTATGTCTAATCTAAATAGACTCCTTCAGCTTAAAGTCATTACCTCGTGTCCTTTTGCAACAGACTTTGCTAAAACATTTGTCATTCTGATAGCCCCCTTTGAGTACTGAAGGCTGCAATAAGGTCTATCCAGAGCCTTCTCCTGGCTGAACAACCCCAATTCTTTCAGCCTTTCCTTACAGGAGAGGTGCTCCAGCCCTCTAATCATCTTCATGGCCCTCCTCTGGACTCACTCCAAGAGGTCTGTGCCGTTCCTGTGCTGGGGACCCCAGAGCTGGATGCGGCACTGTGGGTGGGGTCTCACCAGAGCAGAGGCTGTCATCAGCAAATCTGCTGAGGGTGCACCCGGTCCCTTTGTCTATTGCATTAATGAAGACGTTAAATAGCACAGACACCTGAGGGATGCCATTTGTCACCGATGTCCTTTGGGACACTGAGCTGTTGGTTGCATCCAGAGAATAGTGGTCAATGGCTCAGTGTCCCCCAATGGACATCGGTGACAGGTGGTTTAACCCGTCAGATGCAAAACTCAATGAAACAGGTACCAAAACAAATGAGTAAAGAAGAAAACCAAGATACTATGGAAATTAGTGTTATTTATTTAAATTTTACTTATTTTCTAGTTACTATTAACATCCACCCATTCAAAAAGCAAAACTGTATTACTTCTCAATACATTAAGTGAAAATCCAGGTGTTAACATGAGACCTGTAACATCTCAAGCATCCCTAAAGGCCAAGATACTCAAAGCCATGTCCGTATTGACACAATTCTGACCAAGCATTTGAAAGCCTGTCTTGAAACAGCACTATGGGTCACACCACTCAGCACTTCACACGTCTAAAGAGGCATCTGAGCATGGAAAGCAGAGACCACTTGCATCTCTACAAGTTATTTCTGCACACACTAAGGAAAAAGTGTGATCAACTGACAAGAAGCAATTTTATTAAAAGATTTTAAAATAATTATTTTTGTCCAGAAATTGATGGCATTCACTAATTAGCAGATATGCAAGTCTGCTAGAGTCACAGTATTTAGGTTTTTAGCAAAACACGCATTTAGAAAAAAGCTCCAGCAAAGTAAAAATCTTACTGGTGATCCACAGGTCAGACACAGCTCATCGGAGAACTCCACGTCAGAGTGGACCAGACAATGGTCCTTTACTACTCTGACTTCTAAAGAAATGGGATTTAGTTTACAAAACTGAGAAACTTAGATTAACTATTATAAATTATCATTTCAATACTGTGGACCATTTCATATTACTTCCTTTGAATAAAGACAATTTTTGTGGTTTTTATCAGATCTCACCCTATTCAATGGCCACTGCTAACAATCTTCAACCAAAACAAAATCTGTTGTACAATATATATCTGTTTATGCTATATGAGTCTGGGAGAGAAGAAAAAAAAATAAGGAAAAAAAAAAATCAAGAACCTTTAGTATGGGGAATGTTTTTCCTGCCACTTTTTTTTTTTAATTCCAGTATGCTCAAAATTGAACAAAATGGCAATAGTTTCTTATTCTATTGTATAGATTTCCCTATATATAAAGGGAGGAAACATACCCTTAAAAAGGAGTTTCTCTCCAGGGCTATATCTATCACAGGCCAGTCTTCAATTTGAAAGCCAGCAACAAGCTCATCAAACCCTTCCTGAGCACTAAATGGGAAGACTAAGAGCACACTGCTAGGCCAAATTTCTCAAAGAATGTGCTTAAGGACATTCAGTTTTCAGAAATATTGATATGACTAGGATCACGCTACTAAATACTATAAGTGAAGTCCCCACCAGGTCACCTGTCTGCATTAAACTGCACCTAAGCATACTGTAACATCTGTACACATCTGCTGAGAAAATAACCAGCACTAAACTTTCATAAAGGAAAGACCAAAATAAAAGGCCTTCAGGTGCTGAATAATGGATTTTTCTGCTAGCTTTCCCAAAGCATATTGCTATTTTCATTATGGTTTCAGAATTTGAAGTTTCAAGATCAATATAAGAGGCATAGAAAAAACTTAAAACAATCCTCCCAAAATACTGGATTAGAAATGAAACAAAGAAACTATGACCCAAATACACATATTTCACATTATGCTGGTTACCACTGAACGAGAAAAACTGGTTTGCCCACATGGACAAAAGAACAGTATTACTCACCCAACTAATGTTTCCCTAATTCAACTTTACAAAAATGAACATGCTCTTTAGTCTATTCTTGAGGAAAACTCCGTGACTGTACAAAGTGGTCCTACAGTTTCATTAGGAATATGCAAAGGGCAGAAAATGGCAACAAGGGTCAGGCAGGGTACACTAAGATGATGTATGAGCTAAAAAATCCATTATGCCAGCATATAACTAAGGATTTGTACTTAACACGATGAAAGGTTTGTGTGATAGCTGAGTATTTGAGAACTTTGAACCTCACCAACACTTCTGGGAACAAGAGCTATTAAGATGCATCACTGCACCAGTCAAACAGAGCTCCACCTTCTTAAGCATCTCTGAACTTCCATGACAATCTCCTAGATAAGATATTTATTTAGATACTTCCCTGACACTTTTTAAAGTATTTGCCATCACTTGAAAAGCTTTGTCTGGAAACAACCAGATGTCTTCCACTATCAAATTACTAGCTGTTCTGTTTTTTTCAGAAATTTCATATAATAGTTATAATTTTGTGGTGGGCTGACCTTGGCTGGACACCAGGTGCCCACCAAAGACACTCCCATCATTCCCGCTCCTCAACTGGACAGGGCAGAGAAAATACAGCGAAAGGCTCTTGGGTCAAGGTAAGGACAGGATCATCACTCACCAATTACTGTCACGGGCAAAACAATCTTGACTCCCAAGTCGAGTTTGCTTATAATTTAATTTATAACCAATCAAATCAGAGTAGGACAATGAGAAACAACTCTTTCCCTGCTTCAGCACGGGGTCTCTCCCACGGGAGGCAGTCCTCCATGAACTTCTCCAACCTGAGTCCTTTCCATGGGCTGCAGTTAATGAACCCACTGCTTCAGCATGGGTTCCATCCACAGGGTACAGTCCTTTAGGAACAGACTGCTCCAGCAGGGGTCCCCTGTGGGGTCACACATCCTGGCAGCAGACATGCTTCAGCCTGGGCTTCTCTCTCCATGGTCCACAGGTCCTGCCAGGAGCATCCTCCAGCACAGGCTTCCCATAGGGTCACAGTCTCCTTTGGGCATCTGCCTGCTTCATCACGGGGGTCTCCAGGGGCTCCAAGTGGGTGCCTGTTTCACTGTGGACCTCCATGGACTACAGGGGCACAGCCTGTCTCACCAGGGTCTTCACCATGGGCTGCCAGGGAATCTCTGCTCCAGCACCTGGGGCCTCTCCTGCGCCTCCCTTCACTGACCTTGGTGACTGCAGAGCTGTTTCTCTCATATGCTCACTCCTGTCTGGCTGCAATTGCTCCCACACAGAAACGTTTTTTCTCCTTCTTAAATCTGTTATCCCACCACTGCATGGGCTCAGCCTCGGCCAGCAGCACCTCTGCCTTGGAGCCATCTGGCATTGCCTATGTCAGACCTGAGGGGAGCTTCTGGCAGCTTCTACCAAGCTGCCCCGAGCCCTTCCTGCTACCAAAACCTTTCCATGCAAGCCTAATATATTATTGCACAAAATTTGAAGAAGACCTAAAAAGGAAAATTAGTATTAGTATTTATGCTCCATTTTTAGATATCCTTGGCTATGAAGAGTCAGCTTCAGCCCCCTCTCCCCTGCCTCCTCTCTTCTCATCTCAGGAACATAATTCTTCAGCCTTAGATGCAAAATGTCCCAGTGAAATATCTTTAAAGTTAAATATTACTAGCTTTATAAAAAATACTTATTTATATAACTATTAGTCCTAAACTACTTCATTGTCCATTTTAAGATGAGCATTACTTTTTATAGACTTTTTTATTTCAATTAATTAAATAAATAAAAAGCTGCCTGCAGATGAATCAAGCTTTTTATTTCATCTGTGTCTATATATAAACAGAGGCAGAGGGGAAGAGTTACTATCTGTTTGTTTTAAACAACCACACATGTAGCATTCCAAGGCTGTTCATAAAAGATCTTGTGTGCTGCAGTGTATGGAGCCACCTTTGAACCTTGCTAATAGGGTTTTGCATACAACAGGCTTAAAAGAATCCTCCCAGGTATCAACTCATGGCAAGCAGCTATTTTCAGGTACAGTTCATGGGACATTTAATAGGTTTGATGATGAAAAGTTCTTACCATTCTAACAAAAAAATTATGGGTTGCACTGCTCTTCCCCAAATTCATCCAGTGGAGACCAAGATTTTTCCGTAAAACCACAGACCAAGTTCATACTTGTTAAAAATAGAACATGACAGTAGCTGGCATCATACTATCACACACTTCTTGTGACGACAAGTGTTGGGTTTTTCTTATATTTAACTCACTGTCATCTTTCATAATAGCCTTCTCTCAAGGGAGAAAAGATGATACACAAACGCACACGGAGAAGGCACAGTTACCTTAAACAATAGACATTTCTCAGCTCTGCCAGGTATTAGCTAGAAAAGTCAGGCTGTTAATTCCCAACTGCCTGATACTACAGTTTAACTACATTTGACTTTATTTAAATAAGTAAACAAAGTTTTTTAGCTTTCTGTATTTCTGTAATCTGAATTTACGGTAACAGTTTAGCTTTATATCAAATCCAAACTCGAGTTACAGTTTCAGAGGTCTTTATGCATACCACATTTCTCTCTTCAAAAAGCAGATAGAAAAGACAAAAGCTCTTGAGTGGGAGGAAGCAATGGAGAAAGGGAGGAATGTATCAGCTTGCCAAAAATGTGCCACAGCCTCTACAATACAATGTTAATAATTCTGCCTAATGCAAATGCAATAAAGCTCAGCATTTCATATCCAGAGTCAATACTTTTCCTATTACTGGACAAAATACACTATAGACTTTTTTTTTGTTTTAAGAATGACTCATTTTACTATTCCTTTAAATTGAAGGTTGCCATCTGAGGTTTCCAACAACATTTTTTCAAAAACTGCTTTCACATGTATGGAACAGAATATTATTTTAAAGACTCTGGATTGCTGTTTCTGGCTTTATTTCTAAAAGTTTTGACATAATTTTGCACCAAAAAAAAGCAGTGAAGTACAGTAGCTTTTTCAATTTCTTCAGAAAAATGAGCATAATACAATACTAAACTCCATCCTCCTGAGAGTCGCTTTGAGAGAAGTTCATCTAAACAACTTAGAATAGGCTAATTTGAAGCATATTCTATGCACTATTTGGAGAGCATATAAACTAGCTCATACCTGGTAAAGAGAAAAGGACAGGTTTCAACTTGCACAATTCAGCCATAACCACGCTGTAGAAATATTTGATTTCATATCCTGCTTTCTACACTGTCATAACTTTTACATTCAGAAAATAAAATACTTTTAGAAGGAACACTCCACACATTCTAATGTTTGCTTCACATCTTGGAAGCTCTTGCAATGCCCATATTAGCTATTCAGCAAATAATGGAAGGGCTGCTAAGCTCATTTGTAACCCATGGTTTCTTACATTACTAATTTGAGAATTAATCAGATCATATAATAATAAAGTAACAAAACCTTTCTTTTCTCTCTACTCAGATGTCTCCAGACCTCCATAATACAAATATTTGACAAATAATGAAGTGCAGTCTCAGTATTTCTCTTGTAAGTTCTGAGCTTCTGTTCCAAGAACCACCATAATCACAAATTAACCTCTACTATCATGGTTTCAGAGAGTTAAATAAACGCATATAAATCCCATAAAATTTAGCTGCATAATCTTAATTTCAATTGGGTTAAATGTTGACCTGTGTGACCAATTAATTGGATTAACAGGTAAATAGAAGTCCCCATGGGAAAGAAGAAGGTGCTTCTGTTTTCTATTTGCGTCCAGCAGAGATTTGTGTTACGCTTAATACTGCTCATATGGTACTTATGTCTGCAAAGAAGAATATTTGACAGCATAATCTGCCAGTATCAGAAACTGACAAATTCAGAGGAAGCAATAAAGGACTAGTTACGGTGACAAATTCCTTTCAACAGTAAATTTATTTCAATGTGGATTACGACAAGTCAAACATAAGACCACGTATACATGAAAAATAATACAGGCTAAACTAGAGACTATTGTGGGTTCTAGTTATGCCAGTAAGAAAGTGAGGACAAGGTGAGTATTTGATGCTGCGGAGACAGAAAAAAATACTTCAAAACACAAAGTCAGGGAAAGCCTATTGACAGGTCTCCATCTTCATCCCCAGCTGGTACCTATAGTTCAGGTGCTCACATTTTAAGAGAAGCTCATCCCACTCCCACACATACATGAAAACTGAGTTCTTACATTTTGCTTAACTGACTTCTGAAATACAAAATAAAGCAACAACTAGGTCATAACCTAAATGACG
Source organism: Pachycephala philippinensis (assembly GCA_013397055.1). Lineage (NCBI taxonomy): Eukaryota > Metazoa > Chordata > Aves > Passeriformes > Pachycephala > Pachycephala philippinensis. The sequence continues at coordinate 204,174 of VWZT01016790.1, forward strand.
AAGACTTCAAACTTCTTTTCATCTTTTGGTTTTTTCCTACTAGATCAAGTAGCTGGCATTTGATATTAGATGAACATTCGTAGCTTACTCTTAGACACTGGAATAATTTGCCAAGGTATATGAGAAGAATCCAACACTTGAAGTCTAAAAAAAATGTAAGTTGTGATTTACATCATAAGCTATAGTTCAAACAAAACACAGACTTGCTACCTTAGGTGAAATTGTATTGCATCTAATTTCTAACTATAAAATAATTTGACCTAGTAGAAGATTTGCCACTAGCCTACATTGGTGTAGTTCAAAATGGAGCACCAAGGGAAAAAAACAAGCAAAATAAGAAAAAAGAGATTCAATGTAAGCCTTACCTAAACACCAGGAAGTTAAACATGGAGAGAGTGGATACCTGCATGCCAGAGACAAGCCTGGCTGCATTTTACAGCTGACACCCTTCTCTGTTATAAAAAAAGGAGCTGCTGGGGTGATGAGCACATGGAGAGACTCAGGCTGAGAGATACCAGTCGCTAATGCCTCTAAGCTCAATGAGCTCACCACGGTATGCTTTTATACAAGCTCACACACATTATCTAAAGAGAAGAATACTTTTAAAGAAGTGCTTAGAGAAAATAAAAGAGTTAGACAAAAATTTCAGCACTACTATGGGCCAAGTTCATTAATGACATCTACCCACATAAGTCCATGTACTCAACAGGGTACCAGAGTCCTTACATCAGACAAAGAAGGAACTCAGTACTTTACTATCCGGACAAGGAATTTCATAAAGGCCAACACCTGGGGTGTGCATGGCACAAGCAAAGGCCAAACATGTAGCTAGCTCAATATCTGTACTCTAAGCTGAATCACAAACTATAAAGAACGGGGTCAGTTAGACAATATTTTGACAGAACAGTATTCCAGATCCCACACTAATTTAAACAGAACTCCGCCTGTGACTCAAACCCTAGGCAAAGACACTCTTCCCTAAAAGTCTGCTTGGAACAGATCAATTTAGAGATGTGGTAAAACATATTCCACACCACTGAGCTTTATAGAGCTATGGGAACGAAAGCTGTGTCCTGCTGATAAAGAAATATTACTCTTTTTAACTCTATTAGGGTGAAGAAGAGATACCACAAGGCGAAGTTTGATTTTCTTTTCCTCCAGAGACAGGAAAAAAGTTACAGCAGCTGCACTATCTAAAAGTGGACAAGTCTAAACTTTGGGACCCAATTTTGCACGGCCCCACTGTTTGCAGTCTTAATCAATACGCAGAGGCAGACTCTCATTACCCAAGAGAAAGGCAAGCTGAGCTATAGTGTACATATTGTCCCCTGCAAAAAAGCCTGGGACCCACCCAAGCAGAGTCAGCCCAAGTCCACAGCTTAAAGCCAAGGAGCTACAGAGCTACCTCACACCCTACCTCTTCCTCGTAGCCAGCCCGGGTGCAGCACCAGCCCCACACCAACTCCCCAGCACTGGAACCACTTCGGGAAGTGCTTCAAAGTACAGCAGCCACAAACGGTTCAACCTAGCAGGACTGAGCTCACAGTAAGCTGTAGCTGATCTTTTCAGAAAGTACAACTTACAACCTGCAAGTTCAACCTTTTACTCCATCTGCACCAAAAACATCCTTGATAGGGCATAAAAAAATTTTTTTAAAGGCTTTTTACAATTTTTCAATGTCTACAAAATCTCTTCCACTCGGAACTTCATGGTTAAGTATAATTAAGGTACTGTAACACAAACTATTGAGAGGAAGTAAACTGCAATCTTGCCAGTGAAAGCAATTGTTTCAGTACAGCTACATAAACTTTTGGGAGTTAAATGGTAAATGCTAAATTAAGTCTGTCTTTGCTTTTCTGGTTTGTGACTTTATTAACAGCAACAGCTTTCCCCAATACCAACAGTTTTTCTGCTAGGTAGACTTCAGGGACTAAATTTAAAACACATTGCACTGATTACTAAACTGCATTTCACAATTTCCTTTGGATTTTGGCAACATTCTCCCCCAGTTATTAGAGCAAATCTTTGAAAAACTCGATCCATTATACTGAGGCTTTCAAAGAAGTTGATGTCTGCCTTCATTCAAACAACTAAAGAAAAAAGCAGACAAGACTGCCTTAATGCAGATGTAAGAGAATACTTGTATGTAACTGGAACTTGGTACTTTTTATTGTCAACAACTACTAGACCTTATCTTAGTCCTGCTTCATTTGAATATACATTTTCATTTTTAAGAACACACAGTTTAACAAAGTGAAGGAAACATGTGAGAAATTCAGCCTTTTCTGTTCTCAACACCCAAACGGCTTTCAAGTCTGAGAGCACAGTAGAAGAGATCATGAATAAATACAACCACTTTCCCACCCTTCTTGTCCAGTATGTCTTGGCTACCTGTACAGATTACCCTTCTGCAAAGGACAAACTGCCTTCACAATCAGTTACTCCAAAAGGAAAACCTGTTTTCCAAGTCTGCATGTTTTAGACTCAAATTCTATTGATAAATTTACTGTTTGCAGAATTTCTCTTTCCAACAGTGCTAGATGTAAGGATACCAAATACCAAACTGCTTCAGTATCAGCACATTACCAGGTTTCCAGACATACATATTTCTTTCACTATATAGCTATTATTTTTAAGTTCTATTTTGTGACTAAAAGCTGTACTAAGAATAATACAAAAGACTAATACAAAGCTTATCTAAAGATAGAGGCTTCATGTTTGTTAGGTAGCAGTTTTAATACAATGACCTCTAAAATCATCTTACTCATCCAAAAAGCAAGCCCTTTTCTTAAAAGTTGATGTTACCAGCTGCTAAAAGGCTACGTCTTTCTTAGTGCTTCTAATATTCTTTTTGGGTAGCATCAGCTTGCTTTCAGCCTCCTATATTCAGAATTTCAAAAAACACCAAATACTCTCTAGGAATTGTCAACAGGCACTTGTGGTTCACACTGCCATCATCCCAGTAGAGTTGAGGCTCAGGGGACAAACTGGAAATGGCCATTTTTCCATCTCTGCTGCTACCAACTGACCCAAGATTCTCTCACAGCAACCAGGATGAAATTGTCTTTAAAGGAAGGATTCCTACACACAAGTCTTCATATTTTAAGTTCTGTTAGATGAAGAACATTACCCATTTTCAGTCATAGTTATTTTCCATCTTAGCCAGCATTTAAGAACGATGTTGTCTGCTTCAGTGGATATGTCTTCGCTCTCAGTAAAGCAAATCATGGAAGATTTCTGTGTGTTTATCTATTTTAACAAAAATTCTAATTGTTATATAAATCATGAGCAGTACTGAATTTGTAAGCATGAAAAGTTTCAGTTGGCATGACTGAACTAATTGCAAAATGGAATTACAGACTTGTGACTTGTCATAACTGTGAGATCCTTCCCTCACTTTTGTATCCAGAATTGATTTTAAAAGAATCATAGTAGACCTTGTGGCTCCAGCAACCATAAAAAAACCCAAACAAACCAACAAAAACCACACAAGCTTTGCAAGTCACCTTCTTTTAAACAGATAGTCCTCACCGTGTACTTAAAACCTCTAATTACCTAATTTCTTTTATTTCTTTTCTCTCCTTGAAGTATCTTTTGAACACACCCTTTTTGTCTTCAGGAACTACTGTATTTTTTAACCCCTAAAAATGGAAAAAGAAAAAATAAAAAAAAAAAAAATCAAACTTAAAATAAGACTGTGGGAAGAAGAAAAGACTTGTTCTACACCTGCCTCACCCAGGATCATTGCTTTCATTAACATAGCGTGGGACCTGAGAGCCACAAGGCAGAAGCTACCTTGAACAGCAAGAGTTTTAAAGCAACCCATAGCTTTGCTCATTATCTGAGTAATTCTTAGGTGCAGACACCATTATCTCCATGCTAATAAAACAAGCCACCTCAATGGAAAATAACTGTGCACTGACTACCCCAGTACTTCTGAAGGAAGATCTTCACTTGCACAATTTAGTCAGCCTGTAGGTTAGCAATTGCTCTGAAACCAGAACCTGATCTTTGACCTACAGCAGCAACAGGCAGCAAAGCCCTGCTGAAAACACTCGTGGGATTTAGAAGAATGATGCTGATCTAAAGGCACAAGAACTGGAAACCATACCCAGGCAAAAGCTTCCTCTTAAGCTCTGCCTTCTTTGAGCAAGCATGCCACATGCAGAACGAAGCAGGAAATGTTGTTTCATCTTCTCAATATGAAAATGTGCCTTTCCAGGATAGGATCTGTCCTTTCAAGTTTTCTATAAGTTTTAAGCTTTCCCACTTGAAGAATAATGGAAAAGCAGGTTTGACAAGAAGAAAATTAATTTTATTCATGATCAAGTTTTATGAAATAAGTAGAAAAAAACCTTTTAATATCAATTATAAAAAGGTAGACTTCATCCAGACTAGCTCAGAATCAAACAAAAGCTGCTCTCCAAAAGCTTTACACTGTGTTTCCACTAATATGCATTCTCACTTTGAACTCTCAGTCTTTTTCCAACTTCAATTTCTGTTCAACTCTTCACTTTGAAGCAAACCTGTTCATATTTATAGCAAATAGCTTCTTCTTAGGGAAGCTTCATTGGAACAGTTGCAAAGTCAGAGCCTGAAATAACTGCTAGTCAGAATTAAACCACAAAACTAGATAGAATGAAGGCAACTCACCAAAGACAATTCATTCTCACTATATAATTTAAGAAAAACAAACGAGCTACATAAGTAATCATTTTAGGAGGGAGGATGTCAGTTAATAACTTGGATTATCAATCACTTTCATTACCCTAACATCTCCTTTGTATTAAATAGTGCTCAAAGGCATCCATTATTTATAGATTTCCTCAGGCTCAGACTTCTCTGCAGCTCTCTTCTTAAGCTGTATCTGTAGGACTATTTCCACACCTCAGCACAAGGCTCACACTTTATTTCACCCAGGCCACCCTGACACCTGTCAGCAGCACACCAGTGCCCATGTACAAGCTATTTAACAAAGATGAAAGCATCAAGAAAGTAAAAAAAAAAAAATTAATAAAAAATAACATGTTCAGAGAACAGTGCAATAGTTGCTTGCCAAATTCAGAAGGAATTTTGATCTTAGGCCCCAACAGAACAAGGACAAAATACCTGATTCTGCTTTGCTTCGCATAGATAAGCCCTTGATTTTAAAAATCTGAATGCCTGTCCATACATAGAGATTTACAAATTACTAGAACAACTGGTAAAGGCTCTCTGTAAGTACAGAACAGCCATTTTTGAAAACACTGTAATAAAAATAACCCCTAATTTCTTTAGGTATAAAAGTAAGAGTTGTCCAACACACACACAGAGCTTATTGGATCAGCTTTAGAACATTAAGACACAGGAGACCTGACAACTCCATTTGGCAAAAAGAGTCAAATCACAGCTGTGCCCCAGCAAGTAAGTTGTCAATTTAGTGCCACACACCAGAATGAAGAGGGTAGAGAGAAAAGTACCCCCTTGTTGGAACCGAAAGAGCAGAGAATATTCCTCTGCATGTTTTCAGGGGTTCTACCCCCCTAGACAAGGGTGTCTTTGACCTTTGGCTATGGGAAAAACTGCCTATCTTTCGGGAAACAGTAGAGTCAAGAAATAGAATGAATTATGTGATAGAAAATTACACAAGAATGTAGATTTAGAGGTTTTAGATTTGTTATAGATAAAGTTAGAAGAAACTCTAAATAGAAGATGGTTGTTGTTTTTTAGATTTTCTCCCTTCTTCTTCCTTCTCCATATTCCGCGGCAAAAGTGATTTAAGACAATTAGATAAAATGTGCCGCAGTTTCTGTCGTGTGACAAACTAATTTACTGGACATTGGTCATGAATTGAAAATATCTGTCATGTTGGGTTTTTATTGGGCAACTTATCTTTAAAAAGAGTCTGTGTTCCAGATAATTCGGCTTCTTCTTGTACTCTCTGTTCAGAACCACATCAGTGCGCTCTTTCTCAAGGTAAACTTTCAAATAAACTATCTTTGCATGAAAGAAGTCCCGTCTGGTCTCCTAAAATAAGTAAAGACACTTACAATCCTCCCCCAGCCGGGGAGGAAAAAAACATAACACCCCCTCATTTCTCACAATTGACCATTCCTACTACAATTTATGTACAACTAACATCCCATCAGTGAATTACAAATACTATCAAATTTAGAGGCTTTTAAAACAAAGAGCAGGAATAGATTACAGTGTTCAAACGGTAAAAGCACCTGGGCTATACAATAGCACACAGTTCTGCATCCACAATAAAATGGAACTACAACAGTTATGGTGGGAAGTTTGGGGTAAAATTAATTTTAATAAAATCAAACCGTACATAATCCCATTAAGATTTTTCTAGATCAGATGTCCACATCGCAGAACTAAAACTGGGAAGCAACATGTTTCAAACTCTGCTATTTTACTGCCTATTTAAAGTCAGACTTGCACACAGAAAAGTTCAATCACCATTCTTTAGAGAAACAGGAGAATTCAGACTAACAGAGTCAGAAAATTCCATAGAGATGGTAAGCATAAAATACTAAAATATAGCTGAATAAACACAGCAGGCATCTTTACCTGGAAAGCAGATCAAAGTGTACTTAATATTCAGTTTCTTCTCCCAGGTTATACGGAACATGCAAGTTTACTTCAAAATAACTTTTAAAAACAGTGATTACTTGGCATTTAGCATCATGGAGTGTTACAGAAAAGTTGGCTGGAGCAGACTGAAATTAAACACTTCCTCCTACCCAAATAAAGTTTCCTGAGTCTATAATCACACAGCATTTCTTTCATGGCTAAAATTCTTTAGCTCTTCCATAAATACAAGGTGTTTACCTCCCTAATAACTGGTCCATGTGATGAATTTTCCAACTTAATTAAACTCACTTATACTTCAGGTTTTCTTTAGAAAGGCTATTTAGAGTTAACATTTTTTTTTTCCTAAAACCTCTGTATTCTTGGAAGACTTTGGGGACTAACAGCCCGATAATCAGCTACAATGTTCCCAGTCCAGCTGTGGAAGTGCTACAGCGTTTTGCTACCAAAGTAAGTGGTAGTTACTGTTCAAACGTACTGACTTGATGCTTCACTGACACAGACACAGTAACAGAGTGACCACGCCACAGCTACCGCCTGTAACACGTTAGATACAGTGAACTGACGGTTCTACATCTTTAACAAGTAAAAGATGGAATTTTACAGATTGTACTGAACAGTTGAGGCAAGTGGCTGCACCTGCACTCCCTGGTGCCTCAGGGTTTCAATGAAAGAAATACAACACGGCCTTTCTGAAAGCAAGAGCTGACTAAATGAAGACATTTTGGAAACTAGCATATAAATGCTTATTTCCATTAGAGCATCTGTCTCAAAAAATCAATGCTCAGAGCTCTCTGTAAGAGGTGGCTCCTGAAATAAACAAGGTTTTGTAGGCAGACTACACTGACAAAAGCTGCTTCTTCCTTCCCCTGAGAGGTAGAAAGAGCAGTCAGCAACGGGGTGAGATGAAAACACACATTAAGGGACCACAAGCAATAACCTCCTTCCTCTCACAGCCTAAACTTTGCCATGGCTCAAGGTTCTGTGTAAGTGAAGTTCTCTAATGGACCTGTTCTCATGCAAACCCAGCACTTGATCCCTCTAATCATGGCTGTGCAGTTCACCACTACCCACTTAACACCAACCTACTGCCATTTGACCAAGCAACCCCCGTTTAAAGCAAAAACACACACACCAAGAGTGTTACATCCACACATTAAAGAGGGGAGAAAGGAGTCCCCAGGTCAGTCACTACAACCTCCACCAATCTCACCTCCTTGAGAAGGGGCCCTCACAACTGGCACATAGAAGGCTATGCTTGCCCTAGGCCCAACTCTATAGTCCAGCGCATTCTTTATTACTTTCTTTTTGGAATGAGGAACACCTTCAAAGTGGTGACATATAACACTTTTCCCTCAAAAAAAGTTGGAACACTGTACTTTTTCAAGGGTAGTTCCATTTTTGTTTACTACTGTGTGCAACCTGCACTCTCAAAGCAAACAATCAACTTCCTTTGCTCTCCCATCGTCTCAAAAATCATCAGTATGCTACTTCCAGATGGAAATTGAACTAGGTTAAACTACCTGTGAATAATTTTCTCTACTCCTTGCACTGGAGAACTTGAATTATAGCTCGTTCACATTTAAAACCAGTTTGCAGGAGGTGGCTATACCAACCCAACCGCTTGGTGCTCCCCCCAGTTCCCGTTCTTCCTTAGACAGCATTTGCCAGACCACTTGGAGACAATCCAGCTCACCGCAGCAGCAGAAAATACCTTGTGCTGAATTCAATGATTATGGTTTATGAGAAAGTCGAATACAAAAGGCATAGGAGAAGCACACAATGGACAGCGAGAACAGTTCTTCCAGTGGCAGCAGTCGGGTTCAGAATTCATGAGATATCCTGGGTCATCCTTGGACATCCCTACAAGTGTCATTGCCAGGATCAAAAATACTTGTTAGTCAACAGGACTTGCTTGGGAAATATATTTTTGAGCTAACTGCTCATACCCTTGTCTGTTTCTCTGAATGTCATAACCCTGTCTAGAGGCACATCTATCACACATGTTAGAAGGAATAACCCATTAATCACAGAAATGTTTGAAACTTCCAAAGAGGCTTACAACTATAAATCCCAAGGGTTATAAGGTAGAAAGTTAAGAGGACTTGAGTCTAGACTCTATGTCTTATTTTCTACACTGGGCAGTAAATGCCCTTTCATTTCAATGAGATTCTTCCATTTCTAACTTTCCACCATATACCATACACGCAAGAACTAAAACATGATTCACTTGGAGTTTGGCATGGCAAGAAACTAAATGTTAATACTGAAAAATTTAAGTCTTCTGGATTTAACCACAAATAACCTATTAGCGAATAGATTTGTAAAACAAAATAAAAATTAAGCCAGATCTCACAAGTTTGCCTTTCACTACTAGAACCTGTACCTTTTGCCTTGAAGTTTCTATGGAAAGAGATTAAGGAGAATTGAAAAATAAATTTAAAAAACAAAAAGGAAAAAGGAAAAGAAAAAAGCAGAGGATCCCTGAACCAGCTTCCTTCTCAACAAACCTGTGCTGCACCATGAATCATTTTAGTTTGCAAAATTAGCAATGAATTTGCAATTTTCTTCAACATCCTTTACTTCCTGCGTACCACAAGAATTCTATTTTGAACAAGTCCTTCACATTGAATTTACTTCCCTGATTTCACACAATCACACAATCTGCTACTGCCCTGCCTCTTTCCCTTTCTGATAATCTGAATTTCTGATATTCAGATGTTCCATTAGTCTCAGTTAGAAGAAATGTTCTGCTACTTGCTTAAAGACCACTGCATAGTGATCTAGACTTACTACAGAATAAAGGTGAATTTTAAGCACATTAAAACATTCTGATCACCTTTCAGATGAACCCCGAGTGATATTTCTACTCCCAAATAGATGAGTCATAAAAACCTTAAATGGACGTGAAGAACTTCCCTAATTTTGCTCTGGACAAGTCCGAGAGTAATGAAATATGTTACAATCTAAACAGTAATCACCTCATACATTTTACATGCATCTGAACTTAAATGATCTCAACTCCTATAGGAAATTATAATATATATAATGTCAGAAATAATATATATTAATGACAGTTCTCTTGGTTAAGTTCTTTACAAACGTTATTGGGACTAAAGGCCTGTGAGGGGGACATGGGGACACAATTTCCTATCTTCAGAAAAATAAAAACAACTTCTAAATTGCATGAAAGAATTAAGATTAAAACCCAGGAACTTCTGTAACCCAATTTCAAATTTAAAACAGCAGATAATGAAGTCCCCAAAGTAAACACAGAATTGTGCCATACCTAATTTAATACAGTAATGCAGCTTGCTTTAGTACCTACGCATAAATGAGATTGATCTCCATACACTCCATACCAGGATTACTAGGGGAACATTACCTGTTAAACAGCATATTGAAGGTAAATAAGTACTCGTTACTGACACCTGACACATCAAACAAACTATGTGTTTGTGTTTAAAAGATGAAAACACTGAATGTGGTGCTTCTGGGAAGAAAAACTAAAAAAAATCCTCCAAGACTATCCTTGCTACATCCCTAAAATAATCACTGTCTTCAATAATGATGAGGTGCCTAAAATAATCAAGAGCTAAGAATTACTAGAATTCAACACACTTATTGCTTAGATCTCAAGGGCTATTAAGTCCTGAGTAGAAAGGCTATTCACAGTTCCATGTAAACAGCTGTGCAGAGAAGCAACTCCCTGCATATTTCACACTGGTATCATCCTCAACTTTATGAAATGAGAATATCCCAAAAATTAGGCCTGCAGCTTTAAGCCAGTATTGTTTAGCGCCCTGACAGCCATGCATGCCTTATAAATACTGCACCACATGGAAAACTAAGGAAAGTACAGCATAAAACCAAATTTTTTGGTCATGAACTGCAGGCTTTATCTACAAATGCCCCAAAGTATATCTGAAATCAAGTCCTGGAAGATGGAATTAATTCTAACCTGAATTTCAAAATATGACAACTATATGACAGCATTTTACACCTACGAAAGAACAGCAGTCCTCATTATTTGGGAGTGATACAATGCAAGACTGGCATATACCAGTCCCTTTCCACTGAAGAAACTGGGACAACTCATAGTAGATTGATCTGGTATCTCTGTACAAAACTAGACCAGATGCAGTGCCATGTCAAATAGATGAGTCAACAAATCATTAGCTATTTCATGATCGCAGCTATTTCAGCTGCAACTGATCAGTTTTTATACATGTGATGTGTCTCACAGCAAAGATGCACATTACCAAGTTGAAAGACTGTCTCTGAAAGAGGAAAAGAAGCTCATGCAGTATTTACCTAGACCAAACACTGAAACAGTGAACTGAACAATAAGCATTTACAGTGTAAAAGCCACATTAAGACTGAAGTAAGCATGTTTGTATATTTCTAAATGGAACTGAAGCCAGAGACAATGAAGGGGAACAAAAAAACCAGTCCCATGGCCTAGCTCTGTAAAAGAAGCATTTCCCATTCTTTGTAGAAAATCTGAAGGAAGGAAAATTTTGGGACTACTCATTTTTCCCTAAGGTAACATTAACATTAGCAAGAATAACTGTGTCTTCTTCATCACCACATCGATAGTTTTAGCGTTTGCCTACAATTCTGAACCACACCAGGTTCCATTTCTCACTTGACCTAATGCCATGAGAAACAAAGACATCCATTTAGTTACTACTCTTTACTTGTGGTCAGATGGCTGCACAGCCTTCACTTCCAGAAACCCCTTCTTCTAGGGCCACTATGCGAGGGGACAGAACCAATTCTGGCCACTAGACTGTGATGAGCTATGTGAGGAGCAAGAGCCAAGGCAGTGAGTAGGACCCAGTTGGTTTAAACCAAATCTTGGTATCTGCTAGAAGCAGGCAACAAAACAATGTGACAGTATCTGAAGATGTACCGTCACTGATGGATCAGAGATGTGTTCCCATCTCTGAAACCTGGGTCCTGTAACAAGACGATCAGCAGTTAGCTGCTCACATAATCGGACCTACAGATGCTTCTCTACTGAAAAAGGACAGAGCCATCACTACTTGTGCCACAGAAATCACTTATGCATCTAAAAGAAGCTCCAGGAAAGAGCTCCTGAATGCATAATCTTCATCTCAGGTGGGATCTTTGGAGGGTGAGGGAGGCAGGCGGGCAGGACCATTTCCAAAACGTACTACATCATAGTTACATTAGCTGTATGCACCGGATGCATGTCATTTCCTTTTAGCAACAGCACAGCCCCTCTGTTTGTCCTTCCCCACCCAGAGCTCCAGGGCTAGTGCTTGCAGAAGTGAAAACACGGACTGATCCTGCTGAAAACAAACCTGGAAAAGGAAATAGTTTTTAACGTTCATGCAATTCAAGAAAGGAATATACAATCAAACAATCTTGGGCTGTTGAACTGTAATTGAGAAGTACAAGAAGTTTAGCTGTCATCAGGCAAGACTGGAGATAAGTCATGATCCAGCATCTCAGAAAATTCCAGGATGTGTCACATTCCAAAAAAGTTTCTTACTTCTGAAGACATAATTCATTTTTTAATTTTTTTTTTGTCTGAAATGCAGGAGATGAAAGAGAGCAATACACTATCAAATTAACCAAATTCCTGCAAGTGAGAGAAAATATCCAACAGGAGAAGGCACGCCATTTTGTGGAAATTTTTTTTCCCCCCAACCAAGTTATGATACTCATTCATAGCAAAACACTGCAGTACATTATTAAGAAATTAAAGCAGAAAATTGAGGGAATAAAGAAATCAAGACAGAATCAGAAAGATTTTCATCCTGGATTTCCTCAAAAATAATTACTATTATCATCTCCTTCTTTATCTTTCCTAGGATTTCCAAAACAAGAATAAAATTTCCACACTTCACGTGACCTCACTGTATTTGGTGTATCTGTATTCTTACCTCAGCACTGCCTGCCTCAGAAGAAAGGAAGAACTATGTCTACAGTACTAGAATAACAATTTAACAGTAGTTAAATTAGTATATGGTAGAGCTGATTTTTTTTTATCTGCTTGAATGATAAATACTCTTTACACTGTACAATCTTCAGAACTGGGTTCTTACCTTCAAGTCAACAAATACTGTAGGCAGGCAAACCACATTGCCTTTTCTAGTCACAGGTATGTTCCTGGTCTGTGTATGGACAAGATGCTGAATACTGTGGATATGACTGACTACTTTGAGAACAAACTCTAACAGGTGAAGTAAATGATGCCCAAAGCAAGAGTTAACTATGCAGAGAATAACTTATTTATTATTAAATTTAAGTATGGGACCATATCTGAAATGTGAGGTAATAGACATGAATCTCTATTATGTCATATAGGTCAATAAAGGTCATGTCTGAGAAACAAATTCTGTACTTCTAAGAACGAGGAAAACTTTTAGATAGTAGTAAGCATATACCTTTTTAAAGGTGTATACCCTACCCCACCTGACACCAAAGAAATAATCATGTATTTTGGCTGTTAAACTTTGGGCCAAGCCAATCTTACAATGATAAACAATCCACATTGAATATTAGCATGATGCACCTATCCAAAACACATGCAGAGAGTCTGACAAAGCACTCAGTGACTGTCTTCTATTTGCCAGCTGCATACAGTAAATCCAAGCCACAGCTTAGATTTTATACATACAATCAGCTACATATATAGACACTTTCAGAATATATCCTAGCAAAAAGTTACAAGCCAACGGAATTGCAGTCCTTCATTCCCTTGCACGAGGCTGGCTTTCTGCTACCAAGCTAAGAGAAATACACAGCACTGCCCAGTTGCTCAAAGACTGAGTGGCTTTTTACAGGCCACTTACTCAACAGAGGAAAATCCATGCATGGCACAGTTGAGAGGTACTTTACACTAGCAAATAGCCTCTGACAAATTCATGTCATTTTAAAAAAGAGGAAGCAATCCTCATGTGTAAATAAATACACATACAAAAGCCATGACACTCTTTCAAAGCTACCCTTTGCAAATCCAGTTAAAGAAAGAGCACAATTATATAAGAGATGCTTCTCACATAAACACTGTAACCTACACAGAAATACCAAACTTTATAGACACAAGCAAAATTGGACATCAATATTAAACTCTGATAATGTTCAAGGTCTGTTAATATAAGAGCACACAATTAATCCTAACTATTAACTAGTTTACTGATCATTCAAGTGGAAGGTGGGGGAGAGGAAAGAAACCCCAAAAAGCTCTATCAGTAGGTATGTGCTGAAATACAAAAAGCAAAACCAACATCACAGCCACGGAACCCCATAAAGTCGGGTTTATATAAGACCTTAAACTAGATGATCTAATTCTCACACACGGATTTTCAGACTGGGTTGGGGAATTTGATGCACAGGTGATGTACATTTCAACCTGAAATACAATGACTCAACATAAATGCAGACTCTGAACTGATCAGAACTACAAGGAAGAACTTGGAGAGGAATGCCAGCCCAGCCCAAAGCACTAAACCTTGACTAGTACCATACTAATGATGGGTAAATTCTTTCTAGGACTTTTTAGACGAGATTAAGTCTCACAGGCTTTTCGGAAACAGTCACATCTCATTCTTTTAAATCAAATATAGTCAGCAGAAATATCATGTTAAGCAGACTGACAATAAGAAGTTAAGTATATGCTAAAGGCATAGTAGTAAAGCACGGGAAAAGGTTGGAAAACTCATCTGTCTCACTGCTGAGACATGAGGCAGTCACAACCCTCAAAGCACAACCTATACAGCTCTATAGTCCTGCAGTTACAGCCACCTCTACAAATCAAAGGAGCAACAACTGTCTTTTTGTAACAAAAAGTACCCACTGCTTTTTTTCCCCCACAGAATTTAGATTAATGTGAGTAAGAAACAAATATCAGAGAAAAAAAACCCAGCAATTAAGTTTCATGGGACTATGGTATTTGGCTCTTTGCTTCACGTAAACTGGTCTAGTGCTACTGAGCTCCAGAAAAAAAACACCCAAGAACAAAATTAGAAGTTTACTATTAAACACATTTGGAAGGCAGGAACATACTTGCTTTTCCTTCTTACTGTAGGAAAATATATATCCAATATTTTTATCATTGGTTATTAAACAAAAGCTAGACCCAGCCTATGTTAATTGTGAACCAAGTTTCTATTTGTGTCACTCCTCCATATGGGGAACAAATTCCTTCACATGTCTCCACAGATTTTTACTACAGCAGTTGATGAATTAATGCCTTTGGAAACTAGACTATCCTCACTCAAAATCTTAATTCAACATACAAAGATATCAGCTAACTAAAGACCCAAGCATTTGCCAGCCACTCAGCACTACAAGGCACAGTGAATAATGAGGAGTTTGGCACTTATACGCTCAGTGGTGCCCATCAGCAAACTGCACAGCCTTGGAAATGCCAAGGTGTCTCTAGTCCTGGTGGATTACAGAAATAAGCTTCTTTAACAGTCTAAAATCACTTCACCACTGAGAGTGGAGCCTCAACACAGGCTTGAATTGCATTAATGAAGTTTAAACGACATTAAAAGTAGAAGGAAAGAGAGATTGTTGATGTTTGGAGTATTTGCCCCAGAAAAATAAACTGATTAAGAGTGGTCACATCCAAATGTAGAACAGCTAGCACGCAGTAAGAGTGGTTCTGGCCAAGTACATGTTTTTTCTTAGGCTCAGTAACACTTGTGGTTTTTAGATCAGTGAAAAAGCCCAGGCCAATGACCAAGTACACACCTACAGAAGACAGTTCTGAAGAGTAAACTCTCTGTGTATACCTACAGTACTGCTTATAATCCAGTTCACCAGGAAGTTCCAGTGTGTTGTTTCCCAGAAGAGGAAAGGTAATCAGAAAAAGATTCCAAACAGTTTGGTCCAAGTCTTAATACACTGTACTTGAAACCACAGTTTCACTTAGAAGGGTGAAACAACTTTGGTTCTGGCTTCGGTATCAAAACCCACCAGCAAAATCTCAAAATTCCTACAGATTCAGCACACAAAGAAGCCAAGAGCTTGTTTCAGATCCCCAAATTCTGAAATTAACGGCTTCACATTTTCCTCAAGAGCACTTTTACATTCCGGCATACATATTTTCAAGCAATTTCTCACACGCAAATGAATTTGTCATGACACACTTTCAGTCACAACTCTGCAGAAACAGAAGTTAGTGTTCAGAAACATCTTTAAGCCATCACATCTGGTAATTACTACTACAAACACCAGGACTCCACAAAGAATTACTATGTAAGACAAATGCCAAACAAAGCAATTCACATTTTCAGAGCTATCTCCTAACCACACACTTCAAAGGAGTCTGGATGAATGTCTAACTGCAGTTACATATGACATGATGCCATTTATACTTCCAAACTGGTGTCTGCCAGTTGCAAGTCTTGGTCAATAAAAATGAAGGAAAATAAAGCAAACAAGAAAAAAGAAAAAAAAAACTGGAAAAAAAAAAAAAAACAAAACAAAAAAAACCACAACAACAACAAAAAACATGTCCTGCACAGTGGAACACAACAGTCTTCCCAATCTTGCTTATTATTAAAATTTTGTTCTTTCTGATGCAACATCTGCTTTAACTATACACCATAAAGAACACGAGTTCAAAATGAGTATTTGATGGATCCCACCCTTAGGATGAGAACAAATCCTCTTCCAGACACAGCTGAGTCAGTCTGAGGTTACTGCGCTGAGCACATCCCTAGTTCCGCATCCTCCACTCATTACTATTACCACCCACATCAACATGCCAGCTGAGAGAAATGGAAGAACACTCTCCAAGTTATTGTGATTTTTATCTGCCAAGTCAGCTTAAAACAGTTTGCTATAGGTCCTTGTTAACCCAGGTCACGCTGATGGAAATGTACGGCTCCAGAGAAACTCAAAGAAATTTCAGAGCTACTATGGCCCCCACCTCCAACCCCACTTCAACGCTAAGTCCCATTTCCAGCCCCTGACCTGGATGATCAGCCAGTTCAGATACATGATCCAACCAAAATTCAACAAAACAAAAAAAAGCAATTAACTACTAGCCTGGTTAACTCCCTGACTTTGCTTAACTCACAGCCACAAAGGCTTCCTTGCCAGCAGCCGAAGATGCACAGTCAAAGAGACACGACCACCAGAGCTTCCGTTTAAGCTGCCAAGTCTATTGACAAGCTCAGACAAAACTAAAATACAGCTGCTTCAGCAAAGAGTGGTCACAGCCTCCTCCTCCTCCTCCCATGCAAGCAATAACATTTGTATAGCCATGAAGTCAGTTCAGGCAGTTGATCCAACTGAAGCTTAACATTTTTCTGTATGACTATTTTCAGCTGGATCAGCAAAGAAAGACTAACAGGGGAAAACAGATCCTTTTGGTGAAAGCATCGGCAGAAAAATCAAAGCTGCTCTGGTGGTAATGCAATAATATGACTGTGGAGGACATGTTAAGTCTTAGCGTGATTGAATTTATGCTTGGTATTCTGCAGAAAAAAAAAGGCAATATGCTCCAATCTCACTTATTACAATTGCGAGATCAATTGAGACTGAACAAGACATCTGTCATTTTAATATATGTTCACTGATCAAAGTAAACTCCAAAAACAAGACTAAGGACGTGATTTCACACTGGTTTAAATGAAGCTTGCTTGATAAGCCAGCAAAACAAATAAAAATGTAAGTAAACTTTGACCCTCCCTTAAAGAAAAGAACAAAGTCAGCAGAGTGTCAGATGAGTAGATGAGTGCAATAAGTAGGATACAACTCTGAAGTCATCAATTACACCAGCTTAGGCTGCCAACCTCCTACCTGATAGATTCTGTAAAACATCTTTTCTAGAGTGCAGAAGATTTAATTTCTATAGCATTAGAGCAATTAATTTTTTTCACAATGTTATGCAGCTCCATCAATATTATTAGTGGAATAAAATTCTGCTAAAGGCAGAATTCAAGGATCCTGCACAGTGCTGTAATAGGCTCTCACAAACACACAATAAAATATCTACTACAATATGTTTTTCCCAATAGCTTCTATTCCTGGTGAGGGAAGCACTTTTGCAAAGACTTTCACTACCATTTCAGAAAGTTTTTACCCCATCACATCCATTATGGTAGGAAAGAAAATTACTTACAGATCATTCTGACACCAAGCAGTTCTATCAAACTACAAAAGACTTAGAAGTCTGGCAAGTTTTAAGAGCCCAATGTGGCTTGTTGGCTTGGGTTTTTTTCTTCCTAAATGCATAATGCTGTCAAGCTACTAACACAAAATCAGAAATTTCACAACACTAGGTTGAGAAGATAAACAAACTTGTCTGCTCTGTCTAGTTTACACGCGCCTTCAGTTTCCACACATTTAAGCTAAATAATAAATGCAGGAACGTAATTCCCAGGATGAAAAATAAATTTTCTGCTAGTAAGGATTTAAATGGCTGATTTGAATTGCATTTCACATGTATACTTTAGGAAAAAATAATCTTTGATGTGTTATGTTTAGAGTTCTGTAAGTCTGAATTTTCACTGAGGCTTAAAACCAACACTTTATGCAATTACAGATTTAAAAGATTTTACTGTAGAATAATTCAGGGTACCAAGAGTCTTAGAATCACAGGCAAGGATGAACACATCTGAAATTCATTGTTTTGGACTTCGTTCATATTTTTATTTCTTCTGTAAGACTTTTGCTAAGGGAGAAAAACAGCACTTCCACAGAGAATTGCCAAGAGATGAAGAAATGGAAAACACTCACTGATGAACAGAAAAACAATACTGTTTCTCTATGGTAACTATTAACTTCTGCATAATCATAAAGACCATTTTAGCAGTAACCATACATCAGTAAGTCAAACAGAACTGAGTCAGAAATCCATTTAAATATTTACATTTTTTGTTACAAGTCATACCTAGAGTATTACTGTAGCCAAAGAGAATGACTGTGCCTTCCATTTTACTCACTCTCCTCATTCAGGAGCCTATCTCGAGATGCAGAATGATCAAAAATACAAAACAAGAGAGCAGAACAAAACCCCTTAAATGGTACAAATAGACATTGTTGACAGCTATAAGCTTCCCCTACTCCGGACAGCTGAATTAGGAAATATTGGCAACAACACAGAAAACACAGCAGCACACAGAAAAGCTCCCTTATCATTTCATAAACCATTAATGAGCAGGTTACATAAATCTACCGGACCGAAGGAGTTGTAGACCGGAGCTGCTGCAAGACATTAACTCTCCTGTGAGGGATGCATGATTTCATTCTTGAAGACTGTTCATCTCCGTGAGCGCAATAAAAGGAGTTAAGGGCCGAACGGGAGCTGCATTTTAACCCTTCGTGACCCACCGAGCACGGAGCGAGGCGATGCTCCCCGGGCCCGCCGCAGCCCCCGCCCCGCACGCTGTTGCTCATCCATCCCTCTTGCGCCCGCAGGACGGGCCGAACCCGGCCGGCTGTTCCTTTGTGCAGCCTGGCGGGCTGCCGAACACGCACTCAAGCACCGGCAAGCCACGAACCGGGTGAAAAGAGACGAGCCCCGCTGCTCACGGGGGCCCTTTCCCCTACAACTCCCGCTGCCAGACTGGGTCGTCAGCGCCATCGCCTCAAAGCCTCGTCCCGACGCCTCCCGAACTTCACAGCGCCCCAGCCCCAGCTGAGGCGGGGCGGCGGATTTCGGGGAAGCCCCTGCTTCCCGGAGCCCCCACTCGCTCCCACGGCCGCGCAGGGGCGGCAAGCGATACAAAGCGCCCGGGAGCGGCCGCGCCGGAGGGACCCTCTGACGGAAACCTGGCCGGGATTCAAGGCCTAGGAGAGACCGCAGGCACCGGAGGCAGCCCCGGGAGAACCCCACGAAGCGGCGCCGCCCCGGGGGTCGCTCCCTCGGGCCAGCGGCTTGGTGCT